>NW_019167860.1:2022141-2150033 GCF_002303985.1 Durio zibethinus | reverse complement strand
TTCAAAATTATTATTATTAAGTTATTAATTATTTATTATTTTGAATTATTTATAATTATTTTAATACACTAATTTAATAAAAATATTATAGTAATTTAAAAAAAAAATCACATGTCAACTTCCTTATTAAACAATCATAATGATGATTTTGTAATTATGATATGGGCCATAATTTTATATTAATTTTGACTAATTATGGTAAGTGAGGAGTATTTTTTATAATTATGGTTAATTATATTATAGTAATTTTGACAAATTTTGATAAGAAGAGCATTTTCATAATTATGGTAGTAAATGCATCATAGTAATTTTCCAAATTTATGGTAGGAGGGGCATTATTATAATTTTAACTAATTTATGGTAAGAGGGATATTTTTAATAATTATATAAAAAAGGATATCATAATTATTTAGGACACATGTCAACTCTTAATAAAAAACCATATGAGCATTCTAATAATTTAAGTGAGATTAATAATTTAATAAGTAATTAATTTTATATTGTGTTACAATTTAATATAGGTAATTTAATAGGAGTATTGTAACAATTTCCAAATAAAATGCCACACGTCAAATTTTTATGAAACAATAAGGGTATTTTAGTAATTTAATATATTATTAAGTTTATATTCTTATGTTAAATTTTAATATGTAAATTAAAATGGGTATTATATTAATTTTCAAATAAAATGAGTATTATACATAAATTAAGAGGGACATTATAATAATTTTAGCAAATTATGAGATAAGAGGTATTTTTTTAATTATGACATAAAAGTATCATAGTAATTTGTCATTTATAAGAGGTATTTTCGTTATTTAAGACATAAGAGATATTATAATGATTTGACATTTATAATTGAGGTACTTTTGTCATTTAAAAAGAGAGAGGGCATTATAGTAATTTATCATTTTTAAGGGGGTATGTTGTTATTTAATATAGGGAAGGTATTGTTGTCTTTTTGAATAGGTGTAAAGTAATTGACAAAAAATTGAAAAAGCAAACTTGTCATTAAACTAGTCGATTACTTTCATTATATATCCTTGCTTTTGGTTTTGAGCGAGAAAAAAAAAAGGACATTGATAAAATAATCATTATATAAAATTTAAAATTTTGAGAGTTTATATATTATGCAATGTTAGTATCTAGTTTTTATACATTTGTCATAATGTTCAAGTCTAAAAATATGCTCATTAAATACAAAAATATGAAGCTGCTTCTAATCTTTTTTATCTAATTGTGATTAATCGCTTATTAGATACTAAGAGTCCCTAAAAAACATAAGTTTTTCTATATCAACAAAATTAAGTTTAAGAGTTGATTACATGGAGAGAGGTTCTAACAACCCCCACAATGCTCAAAAGTGGTACCAAATTAATCATATGTTATCATATCTAAGCCCTAATCAAAAATGATTTTTGTTAATTTCGATACTTATATTGGAAAAAAATCCTTAAGTTTTCACCAAAATTTTTTTTCTCACTTTAAAAGTATTCAAGATAAACTTATTATTTACTTGAAGAGACACTGTTATTAGATTTATTAAATATTTTACTACAAAGCAACCAATTTATCCCTTTTTTATTTACAAAAAAAATTATAAAATGCTATTGAAAATATGAACAAAAAAATCATAAAAATATAATAAAAATAATATCATAAAAGTTATCATGCAAAAAAAATCATAAAAACATCATTTATTTGTGTGATTTATTAATTGCATGATTTATAATATTATATTTGCTTATTATTATATTATTATTTACATGATTTATTAATTTGCATGATATTTTATATCATTGCCTGGTATTTTTTACATTTTTTTCTGCATGATTTAGTATGATATTTTTATATTATAATTTTTGCATGATTATTGGTATAATTTATAATATATTTGTCGGATACCTGCATGCTTTAATTATTGTATGATTGTATGACTTTTGATATTTGTCATAACGTCTAGATCCGGGGATCTATCGCTAGACATTGACTTTTAGGGAAAGTAAATTGCTCTTCTAAACAGAGGCACCACGACTTTTAGAAAAGTAAATTGCTCCTCTAAACAGAGGCACCATGACTTGGAAAGTAAATTGCTCCTTTAAACAGAGGCACCACGACTTTTGGAAAAGTAAATTGCTCCTCTAAACAGAGGCAACGGAACTTTGGAAAATAAATTGCTCATTGACAATCATGTCCAAAGGAGTTGAAAGTTGTGTTTGAAGGAATTTCAGGAGATTATGCCCAAAGGTCTTATAAATCAACTCTGATACTAAAAGACATCCTATTTCAAGGATTAGGAACTTACCTGACAAGCTTTTCTTTTTCAATTTTGCAAAATATCTTCATATCTATCTTCTACATGTGGGATGTTGGAACACCCTTGCTTCTTGAATTTATACACTATACTTTCCTGAAAGTAATGTATGCTATGCAAATGTTGGCCAATTAATTCCTGTTCAATGTATGGTACTCAAGTTTCTCAAGCTTTTCTTGGGCATCAAGCCTTTTGATTCTTCAGAGATCCAATGACACTGCTCTTCTAAGATCGAACCAGTGTAGCTCTTAATTGTTTCTTCCATTCATAATCTTCCTGTAAAAAAATCTCTTCCCAGATTCAATGTCCTAATTAGGAATTGAACATCTCGATTCTGCCTTTATCATTCTTGATTTATTCAATGTAATGTAAAAATCTTTTTATGTTGTTATTCATTCATCAATCATTATTTCAAACTCAAAAAGTAAGAATGCATTTGCACATTTCTTCCATGGTGGGGTACTAAGAAGAAAAGAATATGAATGGTTGGGAAACAGTCATCAGAAAAAGGCACAAAGAATGAAATAAAATGTTTTTTTATTAGCAAAATGTTGGCAAACTTTGGCCAAGAAAGAATTACAAGGATAGGTATGGGGACAAAGCCCAAAATGAATAATCAGATAATCATGATAACACATCTCAAAGTTTTTTTTTGAAAACTCAACCCTCTGATGTATTTAACAACTTGAAACTCTTTTGAATTTGCTAGCCTCCATATCAGCGGACTTTTAAAATTCGATGTTGTATTCTTCTTATCTAAGCTGCCTTTTCAGGTTTTCAACTTAGACAAAGCCTCTATGACTCAAATCGCCCTTTTAGGGTTTTCACCTTGAGTCTTCCTTTTTCATTCACTTTTTCTTTTTTCTCTTTTATTTTTCATTTTTTCATTTTTTTCATTTTTTATTTTTTCAAGCATAGTATTTCTTCACAGCATCAAAATTTATAGGATGGGGTAAATCATTTCCATCCATCTCAGTCAGTATCAGCGTTCTACCCGAAAAAGCTCGTCTCACCATATACGGTCTTTCCCAATTCAAAGTCTATTTTCTTCTACTATCGTACTGGATTGAGAGAATTCTTTTCAAAACCAACTCTCTTTCTCGAAAGCAACGGGGTCAAATCTTCTTATCATGAGCCTTCATCTTTTTTCTTTGATATAGCTGACCATGGCACAATGCAGTCAATCTCTTTTTTTCTATGAAATTTAACTGCTCATAACGTTCTTGAATCCATTCAACTTCTTCTAACTCTACTTCTTTTAAGACTCTCAAAGAAGGAATCTCTACTTTCACTGGTAGTACAACTTTCATCCCATAAACAAAAAAAAAATAAGGTTGCCCCAGTAGAGGTGCGAACTGACGTTTGATATGCATGCAATGCAAATGGTAACTTCTCATGCCAATCTTTGTAAGTCTCGATCATCTTCTCCAAAATCTTTTTTATGTTCTTATTGGCTACCTCAACTGCCTCATTCATTTATTGACGGTATGGTGTTGAGTTATGATGCTTGATCTTGTATTGAGCACATATTTCTTGCATCATCTTACTATTTAGATTCTTGGCATTGTCTGAAATAATTTTCTCTGAAAGTCCATATATCTACAGATGATCTCTTTTTTTATGAACTTGTAAACCACAGAGCATGTTACATTTGCATATGAAGCTGCTTCTACCCATTTTGTGAAGTAATCTATCATCACAAAAATGAATCTGTGCCTGTTAGAAGCCTTTGGGGTGATTGGACCAATGACATCCATGCCCCACATTGAAAATGGCCATGGTGGTGTCATAACATGTAAAGCAGATGGTGGAGCATGGATCTTATTAGCATATATCTGACATTTATGGCATTTACGAGCATAATCAATGCAATCACTCTCCATCGTCAACCAGTAATATCCTGCTCTCATGATCTGCCTTGCCATCATATGTCCACTAGTATGTGCCCCGCATATTTCATCATGCACCTCTTCAATGATTTTCTTCGCTTCAGTCTCATTTACACACCTCAATAATACTTGATCTTTGCTTCTTTTGTACAGGACATCTCCATCCAGGAAAAAACTCATAGCCAATCTTCGGATGACCCCTTTTATCATTTTTTGTTGCTTGAACTGGGTACTGTTGATCCTTAATATACTGTAGGATGTCATAATACCAAGGTTTTCCATCTTCTTTTCCTTCTACATTAGAGCAATAAGCTGGTATATCCTTAACATCTAACTTGATGGGCTGAATGTCGGTATTATCATTAATTCGAATCATCGCAGCCAGAGTAGCCAATACGTCAGCAATCAAATTCTCTTCTCGAGGTAAGTGATCAAACTGGATATCTTCAAATTATTTCGTCAACTCTAGAATATACTTATGATATGAAACGAGTTTTGAATCTTTCGTTTCCCATTCTTCTCTCAACTGATATATAACTAGAGCTAAATCTCCAAACACTTTTAGTACCTTCACTCTTCTATCTATAGTAACTTGCAAGCCCATGACACATGCCTCATATTCAGCGATGTTATTTGTGCAATTGAAATTTAACCTCGCTGTTACAAGACAGTATCGTTCTACTGGAGAAATCAGAATCACCCCAATTCCATATCCTAAGGCATTAACAGCTCCATCAAAGTACATTCTTCAATATTTTTTCACATGTTCCCTTTCTTTCAGTTGAAAAATAGTCATTAAATCTTCATCAGGGAATTTCAGCTTTATCGGCTCATACTCTTCAGTAGCACGATCTGTAAGAAATTCTACTATAGTGCCCCTTTTTATTACTTTTTGGCTCACATATATAATATCATATTTCGAGAGCATTACTTGCCATCTAGCGATTCTTCTAGACAAAGAAAGCTTCTCGAAGATATACTTAATGAGATCCAGTTTCGCTATGAGCCACGTAGTGTGATAGAACATATACTGTCTGAGTCTTTTGGTAGTCCACGCTAATGCACAACACATTTTCTCCAATGAAGAATACTTGAATTTATATTTCGTGTATTTTTTACTCAGATAGTAAATAGCTCTTTCCTTTCGGCTAGCCTCATCTTGCTGCCCCAGCACACATCCCATTAAATTTTCACATATGGTTAAGTATAAGATTAAAAGTTTCCCTGGAACTGGTGGCACCAATACTGAAAGGGTTTGATAAATATTGCTTAATTTTATCAAACGCCTCTTGACATTCTTCATTCCATTTTCCAGGATTATCTTTACGGTGAAGCTTAAATATGAGATCACATTTGTAGGTAAGCTGAGGGATGAACCGAGAAATGTAGTTTAATCTTCCTAGAAAACCTCGAACTTCTTTTGGTGTGCTGAGAGGTGACAGATTTTGAACAGCCCGTATCTTATCGGGATCGACTTCAATTCCTCTTTCACTGACCACAAAGCCTAACAACTTCCCTGACTTTACCCCAAAGGTACACTTGGTTGGGTTTAATTTAAGCTGAAATTTTCTCAACCTCTCAAATAACTTTCTGAGGCTAGTAATATGATCTTCATCCTCACAAGACTTTGTAATCATATCATCTACATACACCTCAATTTCTTTATGCATCACGTCATGGAAAAATGTTACCATGGCCCTTTGATATGTTGCCCCAGCATTCTTTAACCCAAAAGGCATGACTTTATAACAAAAGGTTCCCCACATGATCACAAAAGTAATTTTTTCCATATCATCTACAGCCATTTTTATTTGATTATACCCCGAGAAACCATCCATAAAAGAGAAAATCGAATGCTTAGCTGTGTTATCTACCAGTGTGTCGATATGAAGCAAAGAAAAGTTATCCTTTGGGCTAGCCTTATTCAAGTTTCAATAGTCTACACATATTCGTACTTTTCCATCTTTCTTAGGAACTAAAACTATATTGGCTACCCATTCTGGATACTTAGCCACTTGTAGAAAACTTGCATCAAATTATTTTTTCACCTCTTCTTTAATCTTTAATAGCATTTCGGGCTTCATCCGTCTCAGTTTCTGCTGAACTGGCTTACATTCTGGTTTTAAGGGTAATCTATGCTCCACTATCTCTGTGCTCAGCCCTGGCATATTTTGGTAAGATCAAGTAAATATATCTATAAATTCTCGAAGTAGGTCTGCCAATCGTTGCCTATCTTCATATGAAAGTGAAGTGCCCATTCTAACCTCTTTCTTATTTTCTTCATCTCTCAGATTCACTAAGTCCACTACCTCCTGATGAGGCTCAATTGGCTTATTCTCTTGTTCAATCATCCTCATTAGGTCCGAAGGCATAACATATTCTTCAGAATTTTTTTCATTGTCAAGTTCATCAGTGTTAATTGAATTCTCAAAGCTAACCTTCTTGATTGTTATCATGATTATCTTCATGTTCATTTAAAGACCTGCAATTGAATGAAATGGGATATGTTGGTAAGATGTGCTTGGAGAGATAGAAATAATGAAGACACAAGAAGAAATGAATGAAAATGCATACTTCCTAATTTTTATTAAAAATAATAAATGATGAATGGCTCGAACAAAAAAGATCACCCCAATGCTTTGGGCAATAGCTATTGGGATGTTACAATTACATTGCATCTAAATCAAAAGTCAAAGGCATCTCAATGGCATTCCAATTATTAAGCTTAAAATTTGGTGGACAAAGGTAAACCCACTCCTCTTGATTAACCTTCACTTCATCTTCAACAGCATTAATGGCTAACTGGGTAAAATCGTCTTCCACACTTTTTCTTGCATCTGGGTACATGAATCCTTCAGGTCTGAAGGTTTCATATAAATGTGGGATAACATCAGTCTTGCTGTCTTTCTTGATGACCTTCTTTTGACTTTCTACTCTGTCATCTCATAGCCTAGACCCACCCTGTCGCTATTGTCTATTATTGTTAGAGGTTTTTTAATTCCCTGCAAGTTTTTACCTAGCCCAAGTCTTGGATACCAACCCTTGTTGATGACTTGGCTCACCAATATTTTTAAAAAAGGCTGATTTTAAAATCCTTCACCTACAGAATTGACCAATTCAAAAGATCGATAGGAGCATTCCAATGCTTCTTCTGCAGCCTCTACGTATGGAGTATTCAATGGTTGGGTCACCAGCATGTCTTTTTCTCCAACTACCACTACCAATTGACCTTCTACATTGAACTTGATCTTCTGGTGCAAAGTGGAAGGCACAGCTCCTGTCATGTGAATCTATGGTCTTCCTAACAGATAGCTGTAGGATGGAGAGATATCCATCATGTGAAATTTTATATTGAAGGGGCATTGCCCAATTTGTAAAGGCATTTCAATATCTCTCAGGACTTTTTTTCTGGTCTCATCAAATGCTCTCACAATCATCTGACTATCTCTCATAAGAGAATAATCAATGGGTAGCCTTGTCAATGTTGACATAGGCATGACATTGATAGCAGAGCCATTATCGATAAAAACCTTGGCTATAATATGGCTCTCGCACTTGACTGTGATATGTAGAGCCTTGGTATTTCTTTTTCTCTCCAAAAGAATCTCATCATCGCTGAATGAAATGTGATTTGGCATGACTAAATTTCTAGCCAGGTGGTTCACATATTCAACAGATACATTATGTGCCACATATGTCTGATTCAACACTTTCAATAAGACGTTTCGATGTGGCTCTGAGTTCAGCAGCAATGATAATAATGAGATTCAAGCTAGTATTTTATTCAACTGTTTCACAACAGAATACTCACTATATTTTACCAGCTTCAGAAATTCACAAACCTCTCTTTCTGATACTGGCTTCGACTGATCTTCTTCGGGTTCTATCTCAGGATTATTCCATTTTTCTCTTTCTTTAACCTTCTTCCTTCTAGCTTTCTCTAGCATTTCTGGAGTGTAACATCTCCCACTTCGAGTAATGCCTCTTACACCAGTAATATTGGAAGCATCGACTTTGGAGACCTCTTCTTTCTATCCCTGAACTACAGTGTCACAGCATATCTCCAGGGTACAGTTTTATCATCTTTGTATGGAAAAAAAGTTGGGACTTTAAAAGTTACCGACCTAGGGAGGAGTTTATCTATGACTGACTTTGGTTTGTTCCCACATTGAATTGTCACTGGTTTTAGAAATAACTTTACAGGCCTATCAGTCATGTATACTTCAGCATTCTTCAAGTCTTTTTTTTCTTCATAAATCTCCATTTGATGTGAATTTAAAAGTTTTTACACCTCTTGGTAAAACTGCTCACAGGTCTCAATGGAATAGCCCATTGCCCCACTATGATACTTACAACTAGTGCCAGTTATATATGCTCCATGATAGCTGTGTGAACTTACCAGTTGTATCATGTCTGCTCTTCGTAAAATATCGAACAGTTGGTCGAGAGGTGTCTTAATATCTGCCACTTCTTTCTTCACATGGCGCTCCTGTTCTTCACCTATAGCATTCACATTATGATTCGGTAAAAGATTGTCACTAACATTCGGTGCAGTCATCCCTCCAGTATCAAAGTAAATCATCCCATCCTTGATCAACCATTGCATTTTGTGTTTTAGGGTAGTACAATTTTTGGTAGAGTGACCAACAATTCCATAATAGTAGTCACAGTGGGCGGTGGGATCATACCACTTGGGATAAGGTGGCTTGAGGGGTTCTAATTTACTTGGGGTAATCAAATGACTATTGTAGAGCTCTTTATATAATTTCGTATAAGTCATTGGAATTGGGTCAAAAATGGGTTTTTCACGAGTGGTTCGTTACTCCCGCGAGCCACCAATAGGGTTAGTTGGGTGATTTTGAGGTCTTGAGGTAGGTTGAATGTTAGGACTATACATGGTATTTTGGGGTTTATGAGGGGCTTGATATGTTTGGGGGTATGGTGGTTGTGTAAATGGTTGGTATGGGTGAAAGGAAGTATTATTTATAGCGAGATGATATGGCAGATATTATGGTGGTGGGTAAAGTGAATAACCTTTAAATGGCTGTCTATCAAAGCTCACAGCCTGAGCTTCAGTTTCTTTTTTCTTCGGGACTCTTTTGCTAGATGCTTCATTTCCTTCTAGCTTGCCATTCTTGATGACGCTCTCAATGATTTCTCCCGAGATTACCATATCAGTAAAATTTTTCATTGCATTTCTTATCATCTTTTCATAATAGGGAGGTTTTAAAGTACTAACAAACAGTACTGTAATTTTTTTCTCAGTCAGAGGAGGTTGTACTTGAGAAGTAACATCCCTTTACCTCTGGGCATACTCTTTAAAAGACTCGTTTGCCTTTTTTTTCCAAATTCTGTAAAGACAAACGATCAAGGGCTAAATCGATGATATGTCGATATTGACCGATAAAGTCATGTGCCATATCGCTCCAAGAGCAAATGTGAGTTCTGTCCAGCTGAACATACCATCTGGCCGTAGAGCCAGTAAGACTGTCTTAGAAAACATGCATCAAAAGTTTTTCATCATGCGCATGAGCTGCCATCTTCCTACAATACATGGTGATGTGGGTTTTGGGGCACTTTGTATCGTCATATTTTTCAAATTTTAGTACTTTAAACTTATGGGGAATAACCATATCAGGAACTAGGCAGAGCCCAGCAGCATCAACTGACCCATAAAAACTAAATCCTTCCATAGCCCGTAGCCTTTGCTCTAGCATGCTAATCTTGGAGCTTTCCTGAACTTCCACTCTTATCTTTTCTTTCTTCTTCTCCTTTAAATAATCTAGATCAAGGATTGGTTCTGTGGTTTTTTCAGTGAAGACAGAATTTACATAGCTGTTATACTGTCTTGGGTTAAAAGCTGATGGCATTCTCGGACATGTCAAATATGCGAAGTATTGTGGTGGGACCTCTTGAGCATATTGGGCTTAAGGTGGGCCAAAACTTGGAGGATACAAAGGGTTAACCATTTCTTGTAATGGGGGAACTTGCTGGCTTGTACTTTTTTAACTCATTTTCTTTTATTCATGTTATTAAGAGCCTTCAAAATCTTACTTAGCTCACTTTCAATCTTCTCTTGTGCTTTTTCTATCTTTTCAAATCTATGGGAATTTTTTTGCTCCATTTGCCTTGCTCTGGATCTTGTGTTGTGTCGACGGACAGGATTTTCACTAGATGGAGCTATCATGGAACCTTGAGTATCATATCTTAGAATTAGTAAATGATCATCACATGGTTACTTTGTTAAGTGTAATGAATGAGAATGCAATGAATGAAAAATGCATGTATACAGAGAACATTTGCCTTAAAATGGTATTCAACTAAAATATTTCATTTATTCTAAAAAAAACTTTGATCTACATTGAGGTTATCATCCTAGAATTATAGTCATAAAATTATTTGATCTGTTCATACTAGGCCTTGGCTTCTTCTATGAAGTTCAAGAGACACTGTCCATGTTCTCCTACTGAGGCCGCCACTTGTCTTAATGCTTCTGCCTCTTTCACCATCTCTCTTGCCTTACATACCCCTTTATGGATTTAGGTTGTTAAGTGCTCAATGTATCTCTGCCTTCTTAAATTCTCTCTTTTACCACACCAGACTTGGTATGATAATTTTCTATGTTCTCTAATCAATGCAACGATGTGGTCTCCTTGTTCATTCAACTTTTGACTTAGCCTGCTCAAATAACTATTTAGCATGTTAATTTTTACCTGTGCTTCGGTACTTTCTTCTTCCAATTCGGCATACTCTTGCTTCAATCTTGTATTTTCCTCAGTAAGCTCGACAATAGTTATCTCTTTGACTCTTTCTCTCACACATAGCCTCTTATGCTCATGGTGTGACTTTGCTAGATCTTCAGTAGCTGTATCCCGTTCTCTAGCAATCTTGTGAACTTTAACTTCATAACTTTCGGCTCTACCTTTCCACTGGGTTTTTTTTTCTTGAAGTTTTGAATCTCTTTCTTTAACTTGATCTTTTCAAACTCAAATTCTTTTGTTGCCAGCTCTAACTCTGATGGTGTCTCTTCAAGTTTTTCTTCTGTTGGTGGTTGAGAGATTTCATAAGTGAATACCATTTCTTGTCTTCTCTTTGTTCTCCAAACTAAGTAACCCGAGGTGACTTTTTCAGTGAATGGTCCAGGACTCACTCTTTGGAGATTTTTTCATGCTTTGATCATCTCATTCATCTTCTAAAATGCTTTAGGCTCACTGTAAGAGAAATCTAACTGATAAAGCCCATAAGTCATAAGAATGAACTGTTCTCCCTCTAATTACCTTCTCACTAAGAGTGGTGCATAATTCGTCACTCCTCATAAACCCAGAAGTGAAACCACTGTACTATCCCCACATTGGTATAACATAGGCTCACGATTCATCCATAGGGCCAACCATCTCACCCTGGCACTTTTTAATTTTTGTAAGAAAGTTATCCATTCTTGTTTAGACTTTCGCTTTGACCATCCACTTTCGCAAGAAATTCCTTGATTGAAAAACGATTATGGATGTAAAGCTTCGAGAAAGTGCCATTTCCTTGTTCAAATGACTTTTCATCCATAAGTACATAACTGTATGCATCCTATGAAGCGCCTCCATTCCGACGAATAATAACTCAAAGATCTGATAGTCTCTGCTAATATCACCATTGAAGGATTACAGCCATTGATCCACTTTCGAAGAAATCAACCACCGTATCTCAATATGTCCAAAACTTTTAGAAAGATTACCAGTCCGTAATATAGCCAAGACAAATATGTCTAACCCCGTTCTTCATTGGCATGTTACATTAGAAAACTCATGAAAGAACTTTCAAGGTAGGCAAACATGTTCCTGTTTCTTCTTTGTATGAAAATCCACAACTTTCTTGTCTATCCCCATGAGTTGAGCCAGATTTTTACGAAATCCTGACTTATGCTTTTTGACATATATCTTGTCAAGAGTCTTGAGATGCAAACCCAACAAGATCGAATATTCTTCGATGGTGGGAGTCATATCAGCTTCATTAAAGATGAAACACCTGTATATAGGATCCTAAAATTGTGTTACAGTTCTAATTAGTTGATCATCAACAACCACTGCTAGAAGGTGTGCTATATGCCCATATTTCTGGTAAAACTGCTCTTATCTTGACGGACTCATCTTCTTCCAGATATCAACCAAATCCTCTAAATTATTCTGTTTGAGGAGGATAGATGTTTTTTGAGATAGAGTAGAATCATACCCAATTGGCAAGTAATCTCTCATCTTCAGTTGAGTCTTTTCTGACTGGGCCCTTACTTCATTGGGTGTCCCACAGGGTGCTAATATTGATGAAGAACAAACTAAACGTTCATTGACGTCCATGAAAAAATTTGTTGAAGACCATTTTTCAAGCAAATGTTCTTTATGCAACTTTATGATATGCGTATGAACCAATGCAAAAGAAATAAGAAAAAGGTTAGTATACCCAGGAAAAGAACAAATAACTAAGTAAATGTAAACATCACACAAAGTAAAAGGAATAAATTCTATGCTTTTGGTCAATTCAAAAAGGGAAGAGTGATGGCTCTATCTATAGGTTAGGCACTCTTAAGGTTCATTATATACGGTTTTAGGGTCAAAGTCTAAAGGTCCTCAAATTGTTCCTTACATCCTTGTCCATCACAGACTAGTAAGGCACCCTAATCCTCACCCATTATAGGCTACAAGCGAAAAAGGTTCAATTTGAGTGGGAGTATTTCGCTAGCCACTACGGAGGCATTAGACCTCACGAAAGCAATAGGTACTTTACTCCCTCCTAGAGGGAAGAAGCTCGGGTATAGAGCTCATGTTATGCACATGCACATGAATGACATAATTAACAAGGTAAATAAACATGAATGAATAATAATACATATATACAAAAGGGTTCAATTTTATTAGGCTTTTGGATAACACAAATTATTTGCTGGCTTGACTCTCAAAGTTTTCAGTGAAGTCACCAAGCTGTCATAACGTCTAGATCCGGGGATCTATCGCTAGACATTGACTTTTAGGGAGTCACCACCAATCTTTTTTTATCTAGGTACGATTGGCCACCTATGGAATCTGTCCTTTCAGGGAACACCTAAGTTTAAGGGTCCCTAAAAGAATAGGTTCAGGTCTACTAACCAGAACAGGGTTTGGGAGTTCGATTACGTGTGAGGAAGGTTATAGCACCCTCACAACGTCTATCAAAAGATAGTACCAGCTTAAATTTGTGTTATCCAATGAGCCTTAAAATTTTACCGAGTAATTAATTATTAGAAATTATTCTCAATTGACTCTAATACTTTTAGCAGAAAATTGAAAAAATTTCCTCACCTCAAGAGTATGTAAGAAAAACTACCGTTTCACTTGCAGAGGCTCCGTCGTCGGATTGTTTAAAGAAAAAATTAAAATCAAAATCAAAATAAAAAGAAAGAAAAGAATGATTGTTTTTGTGTAGGGAAAATTAATACTTTCAACTTTTCTCGAAAATATTTTTTTTGAAATTTTAATTTCGAGGAAAATTGATACTTTCAACTTTTCCCCAAAAATGTTTTTTTAAACCTTTGATTTTGGAGAAAATTGATACTTTCAACTTTTCCCAAAAAATTTTTTTTTTTGAAATTTTGGTTTTCAAGGAAAATTGATACTTTTAACTTTTCCTCAAAAACTTTTTTTTGAAATTTTATTTTTAAGAAAAATTGATACTTTCAACTTTTCTCTAAAAATAATTTTTTGGAAATTTTGATTTTCAAGGAAAATTGATACTTTCAACTTTTCCTCAAAAATCTTTTTTTTGAAATTTTATTTTTAGAGAAAAAAATAAAACAAAATAAAAGTGAAAAGAAAAGAAAATATAAAATAAATATAAAATAAAAAAAAGTAAAAAAAAATAAATATTAAATAAATATAAAAAGAATATTAAATAAACCTAATCTAATAAATAAAAAATAAAAAAAATTAATTAAAAAAAAATGGAGAGACTCGGATGGTGGCTCGGCTCGGCTCAAGAAAGAAAAAACGGTTCAGAGAAGCGGCTTTTGAGCTCGGCTCGAAAGGGGACAAACACATGCGGGTCAGAAAGTTGGTCGATGCTCGGGTCGGGTTGAATCTCGGTAAAACACGCGGATCTTCTGGGTCACTTAAGGCAAAAACGACGTCGTTTTGGAGGATATATAAGGCTCTTCCCTTATTTTTTGACAGAAAGCTCCTTCCCTCTCTCTCTCTCTTCTTCCCCTTCTCTCTCGCTTCTCTCTAAACTGCTGAAGAACTCCGGTTGAATGTACTTCGGATTCTGAAAAATTTCATCGAAATCTGGATTTTTTGTCGAAAGTTCATCGAAAGTTGGTCGAAAGGTGGTCGATTTCTGAGAAAGGTCGTCGGAAACTGGGCAGCTCATCGGAAACTTCAAAGTTGGCCAAAATTTTCGTCAAAAAATTTAACTTTCGTCAGAAAATTCAATCGAAATCTGGAATTTTCCAGAAATTCCCGAAAAAAAATCACCAAAAATCTTCAAAAAAAATTCCTACTAACTCCCAGAATACTTCTTAGCCTTCTATACTCTTCTATCTCTCAAATCAGTAGCTTTGCTCACGTTTTTTTCTCTGTGTCTTGTTCTGTTCCAGGAGGTCCCTTTTATAGGGATTGATCAGGAGTTTCTGATCAATCCCAATTCCTCTTTGGACGGGGATTCAATCTTTGAATCCAATCTGGACTCTTCTGATTGAATCCCCATTCCTAGTAGGATTCTTCAGCCTTCAATCTCAACCTTCCAAAATAAAAATCAAGTAAAAAAATAATAGATAATTAGAAAAGATAAATCAAAAAAATATTATAGGATAAATAAAAGAATAATAATAATAACAGATATATAATTAGATAAATAAAAATACAAAAATAAATAAATTAAAAAATTAATAAATAGTAATAATAAATAAATAATAAATACATAGGATATAAAGGAAAATATATACATAAAATATAGAATAAAATAAAAAATAAAAAATAGCAAAAATATTTGGACTAGGCCCAATTGATCCGGGCCTGGATCAAATTGGGTGTCTACAATATTTTTGATAGATTTTTTCATATAACTATGTTGTGTAAATAAATAAAAGGATTGAAATTGATTTATTTGCATTATAAAAACCATTTTTGATTAGGGCTTAGACAATATAACATATAATTAATTTGGTACTAATTTTAGGCGTAATGAGGTGTTAATACCTTTCCTGCATGTAACTAATTTTCGAACCTTAATTTTGTTGATGTAAACCAAAACCTATTCTTTTTAGGAAACTTTAATTTACACTTAGAATAACCTTAAAAATGATAGATTCACATAGATAGCCAATCACACATAGATAAAAAGATTACTGGTGACTTTATAGTTTTTGTGTCTAATGGGTAAGTTCTCAAACCTAGATGTTATGACAAATATATAGTGAAAGAAATGTGTTACTAAATACAATGGATATAGAAATAAAGAAGAAAAAAAATATAATTTTCAAGTAAAAGGAAAGAGATGTCCCTTCATGTGTCCTATTTTAAGGTTTTCTACAAAGGAAAATGGTAGGGCTCTAGCTTAGGTTTGGATCCTTAAGGTTTATTTACATGTTGGGTTTAAAGCCTTGATGATATATAAGTTTTCAAATTATTCCTCACATCATTGTCCATCATAGACTAGTAAGGCAACCTAATCCCCACTTATTGTAAGCTTAAACATAGAGGGTTCAATTTGAGTGAAAATTTTTGTTAGCTTATATAGAAGTTATCATCTCACAAGAGTGTAAGTACTTGTTTCCTTTTAAGAAAGGACAAAGTTCAGGTCTAGAACTTATGCATGAATTCATGTATAGTGTGTGAAAGAGCTGTCGTAACGGTTTAGGGACTGCCAGACGTAAAAGAATTTTAAAATCGAAGTAAATGGGGGGAGTTGCCACCAATCTTTATTAGGGTGTGATTGGCCACCCAAAAGTTTATCTCTTTAATAAAACTATAAAAACGGGTTTAAAGTTTATAAAAAAAGATAAATTTTGGTCTACGAAAAATCAAGTTGGGTCTGAGAGTCGGTTACGTATGGAGAATGATTAGCACCCTCACAATGCCCATAAATTGGTACCATTTAATTACGCACTATTTTCGCTGTTGGATAAAAATGAATTTAATTTGAAATTTAACACTAATTCCCTTTATTTGAAAAAATAAAATTTTGCTAAAATTTTTATTTAAAAATATTGAGAAAATCTTTAAGTTAAAGAATTATCTTAAAATTCTCCAATATCTAGGCAGAATTTAAAATAACTCTTTTCACTTAAGATTTAACACAATAATCCTTAAAATGAAATAACAATCTTTATAGAAAATAATTGTTAGTGACTCTCTAACATCTAGGCAGAGTATCAAAAATTATTTTTTTCGGAATGTTATTTTTATTTTATTTTATAATATAACAAAAAATTTTTTTTTAAAGTATTATTCTTTTTTATTATAAAATATTTTATCATCAAACAGTAAATTAAAGAGAGAATAATACAGATAATTATCGATGATAACATGCTAACGTATGTATGCTAATGAATGTCATGTAAAATAAAATGCAATTTAAAAGTTGGGTTCTTAAGTATAATGAGACCACCCCGACTCTTCCAATATCTAGACAAAGCTTAGGTGTGACTGTTTATATTTAAGATCCCAATTTATTATTATACTTTTTATTTATTAATCTTATTATTAACGTGAATTAAGAACTCGTGTGAACAACTTAATGAAATGGAGTTTCCTAAATACCCCATCATTTAGGCAGCATTCGGGAACAAACCATTTCATGTGAGATTTTCACATGTGTCTTTAAAGTTTTGAAATAGATTTAGGGTCAAGGTTTAGGGTTTAAGTTTAGGGTTTGGGGGTTTAATTAAAACGCGAACATCTCTAAAAATTCCTATCGTCTAGGCAGACTTTCGGAGCAAGTTTAATTTTTTTATAATTTTTGAAAACTAATTAAAAATTTCTTATATATTTCTTTTTATGAAAATTTATTAATAATAATTCCTCAACATCTAAGCGAAATTATTTCTTTAAAAAAATATTTTTTTATTCCCTCCAACATCTAGGCAGGAAAAATAAAAAGCTTATTCCATTATTATTATTATTTAAACATTTTAAATATTTTTTTTAGTTATTATCCTATATTGTTTTCATTTTATTATTATTAAAAACAATTAGATATTTATCCTAATAAATTTAAACATTTTTATCATGCATAAATATAAAAACTTAAAATAACAATAATAATATATATAAAAATTTAGAAAATAAAAAAAAAATTTTTACCTGGACCGGATCGGTCAACGGTCTTGTCAACGCTGGTCTAGACCAGCATGACCAGTTCGACGGTTCAATTAGTGGTTCGACGATCCAGCGGTTTGGTTCGATCCGATTCAGATCTGTTCAATTGGACCGGTCAACAGTTGTTAGAAGAGTGGGTTAACGGGTCAGGTTGCGTGGATCTCGGGTCGGGTTCGGTCCACGCGTTAATCTTCTACACTTGAAACGGTGTCATTTTGGTCATATGCTCAAAACGACGTCGTTTTGCCCTTATGCTTTCTATAAAAATCAGATTTTTTTTTAGGCTCAGTTTTTTGTTTCAAAAGGAAAAAAAAAAAAAAAGAGAGAGGGCTCTGAGAGAGGTCCGACCATCTCGCTGTTCGATCGTCGGAGCACCACGTCGGTTGTCGCCTGGTTTACCGTCGTCGGTGGTCGAAAACTTCAAAAGTGACCAGGAGGTTTCGTTCAACCTCCTGAGCTCAGATTTGGTGCTCATTTCACCGGAAACCGCCCTGATTCGTGTAGATCGAGTTTTGAAGTTTTCAATATTCTTTTCTTTCTCTTTTTTTTTTTAAAGCTAACTGATACCCTTCTTTCTTGGTGTAGGTGGCTCGACGCTGGGTTCCTCCCTGCCGGGAAAACTGTGTTTTATTTTTTTATTTTTTTTTTTGTATTTTTGTAAATCTGTTTAGGTATTTGGGGGGGTTGTTTGTTTGTTTTTTCGTCTGAGAGGTTGTTGGTAGAGGTGCGTATTTCTAGTGTTCTGGTGAGGGGATATCCGGAGAGTTTTAGCTAGATCTGAAAGGAGGGAGAATTGAGTGTTTTATATGGTTAGAAAGGGTGGTTGCATGTGCTGATGGAGTGAAGGGACTGAACGAAGGGTGGTATAATGGTTGGGGTAGCTTGGCAGGGCGTAAGTGGCCAGCGGTGCCGTGCACGGCACCTGCTGGCACCAGCCTTTTCCATTTTGTTTTTTCTGTAAGGATTTTTTATTTATCTTTTTTTTTTAATTTTTAATTTTTTTTAATTTTTTTAATTATAAAAAATATAGACCCAGATAAAATTCGATGTCTACAGGAACATACCAACCCTTTTAATTCACAAATCTAATATATCAAATCAAGTACTATACAAAATACAAAATAAACAAATAGATTAGTACACATAAAAAATCAAATGCTACAAAAATATAAAACAAATAGATTAGTACACATGATTATAAATAATCACATAATAAAAAACATCAAACTAAGGCTTAAGATAATATATAACTAACTAATAGTTTGACTTTCTTTTGTGTTTTTAGTGTAGTCGTCAAACTGTCATAATGTTTAAATCCGAGAACTGACACATTAGATACAAAAATATGGAGTCGTTACTATTTATTTTTTGAAGGTGTGATTGACTAACTAAGTGAATCTATCTTTTTTAAGGTTATCCTAAGCTTGACTAATGGTTCCTAACAAAAATATAAGTTTTGGTCTATATCAACATACTAAATTGAGAGTTAGTTACATATAAGGAAGGTGTTAGAATCTTCACAACGCTCAAAATTGGTACCAAATTAATCATATGTTATTTTATCTAAGTCCTAATCAAAGATGATTTTTGTTAATTTCAATATTTAAATATTAAAAAAAAGTTTTTAGGCTTTCAAAAAAAAAATCTTTCCTCACTTCAAGAATATTTAAGATAAACTTGTTTGTTGTTTACTTAAAGGGAATTCACCGTTAGATTTATTAAATACTGTATGACAAAGCAACCAATTTATCCTTTTTATTTGTTTACAAAATAATTTCAAAATACTATTAAAACTATCAAAGAAAAAAACATAAAAATTATCTTACAAAAAAATTATAAAAACACCATAAGAATATTGTGCAATAATATCACAATAAATCATGAAAAAAATATCATAATTAATATCAAGCAATAATATTATAAAAATCAAGCAAAAATATCATAATAAAAATCATGCAAAAATAAAAAAATTCAAACAAAGTTTTTTTTTTTGTTCTTTTTCATTTTTTTTTCAATTAAATCAAAACTAAAATTAAAAGAAGGAATATTTAAACAAAATTAAAAACAAGAATTAAAA
Source organism: Durio zibethinus (assembly GCF_002303985.1). The sequence continues at coordinate 2,130,422 of NW_019167860.1, read as the reverse complement.
ATAGAAATTAAAAAAAACAAAAATTTTAAAAATAGAAACATAAAAAACATAATTTAAAAAGAAATTAAAAACAGTAATAAAAAACAGAATTAAAAAGCAAAGAATTAAAAAGCAAAGAATTAAAAAGCAGAAATTAAAAAATCAAAAATAAAAAATAGAAGCTAAATAAACAGAAAAAATAAAAATAGAAAAAAAGTAAAAAAAAAAAAAACTATGGGAACAAGAATATAAATAAAATAAAAACAGAAAAATCAAACTAAAAGAAGACAAAAAGGGAAACCTAACGATCGGGTTGTCTCCAAAATCCTTAACTCTATGCTTAATCTTTAATTGCTACCACTGCTTCTAATTACTATGTAATTTTCTCTGCGAATCACTCTCTAATTGCCTCATGAATTGTTAATTGTGTTTCTTGTTTTTTCTAAGTTTAGAATTGAGTTCTTTATATAAAGATTGAATGCTTTTTTAATTTGAAAATTTTAATACCAATTGAATTTATAAAGATCTTGTCAATTTTTTTTCCTTTTTTAAAAACTTAATTTTCAATAATTACCAAAATCAAACCAATAGTTAAATTTCAAATCTAAATAAAATCATAATCTTTTAAAAAAAAATCAAAATTTATGTTCTTTTTTTCAAAATAATAAAACATAAATAAAAATAAAAAAGCACTTTTGGATATTTAAATTTCTACATAAAATCTAGTTTCATAAATTAAAGTTCGATTGGGTAATTTTGTAACATATTATTGAAATAAAATTCAAAATTCTTTGGATATAAAAAAAATTTTCGAACAAAATGAGGTGTTTATAACATTAATAAATGAAATAATATTTTATAAAAAATTAATTTTAAAAATTTAATCATAAAAATTAAATATATTTAATCTTAAAAATATAACATCTATACAATAATAATACATTAAATATAAAATTTTCTTAATTAAAATGGTAACAAATAAGGACGAAAGTAAATAGTGGCTAGTGGGGGCAACTGCCCCGATTGAGTTCCTAAGTTTTTTAGGTTTATTAAAAAAATCTCAAAAGTTTTGAAAATTTAAAATTTTACCCCCACTAAAAATATTTTTATCAAATTTGCTCCCACTAAATTAAGGCTCATACAAAAATATATTTTATTTTTTTTCTAGTAATTGAATATTGATACTTTGAATGTTAAACAATTTCGTTATAATATGTATATAGATATAGATATATAAGTTTATAAAAAAATAAATTATTTTTAGACAATTTGAAATTATTAAATTTTAAATTCCTTCTAGTAATTTATTTAAATTAATATAAGGTGATCTTACAAGAATAGCGAAACCTAAAGCTTGTACTACTAAAATGGTTTTAACCAATTGTTTAACATAAAAAAAGTAATATATAAAATGTAAAATAATAAAAATTTTTAAAAAATCATTTAGATTTATATCTTCATTCATCTTTTCATTGTATATAAGAAAAAAGACATTTTTTCTCCAAATTATAATGAATAAGAAATAAAATATGTTTGTTTATTTAAAGTAAATGATAAAACTAGATAAATCAAAAATAAATAATAAAACTAGATATGTTAATTTTTTTATTATCTTTCATATATTATATCTATTTTTAAGAATTTTGTAAGTAAAATTTTATTAAATTAATATACGTGTGTATATTCTAAAAGTTGATTTGTCTAAATAATGTTTGGGCTATATTTGTTAAGAATCATATAATTAATTTTAACTATAGAAAAATTACTTATATGTAAAAAATATTTTTTTTTTGTGGACAAAAAATATGTTATACATCTTGGTTTTATTTGTAGTAGTTTTATATTATTTATATTTTAGTAAAATTTTTAAATTAATTTAAAATATTTTTCTCTACTAATTATAAATCCTAAATCCGTCTCTACTAATGAATTTTTGAAAATAAGTGTTTATATTTCAAAATAATAATTTTTGAAAAAAAAAAAAAAAACGCTGATTATAGTGCGATCCTAAATTTTTAAGGTCTTGGTGTGGACCAAAAATATCTTCAACATTGATAGCGCAATGCGTGAAAAATAAAAATAACAAAATCCAATTAACGAACTCTATTAATGGGATTGACAAATTTAAAGTTAATACTTGAAAATTATGGATTTAAAAGATATAATATTTTATTCTAAAAAATAATTATTAAGGTAAAAAAATTAAAAATTAATTAAAAATTAAGAAAAATTTTTGACACACTATATAAGAGTAAGTAAAATAGAGTTCGTTTGTGTCGCCATCTGTTGTTTGTGTCGTTATTTTTGTATTTAACACTATATAAAACCTAAAATAAAATACTTTAAGTTTTTAATGAAGATGTCAATTTTTTTCATATTATCTAATGAGGAACTCGACTTTTTATTTGAATAAAAATGATGAATATTACATTGTGGTTATGAGGATGTAATGAATATGATTTTAAATTTTTATTTGATATGGGTATGAAGATAAATAATATAGCACCACTTCGTACTTGTCCCCTACATATATGTTTACATATAATTAGTAAATAATTTTTATTCTATAATATAAATTATTATTTTAGATTAATTAAAATTAAAATATTATTATTAAAAAAATAATATATATTTATAAAAAGTTACCTAACTATACAACTTAAAAATAAAAACAACTAAAAAAATGAATTTTTACTTTTACTTTTTAAAAAAACTTTTGAGTATGAAGATTATTTATACTAATTAAATACTTACAAAGATAAAGATATAAATATATTTACAATATCTATTTAATATAAATACGATAATAAATATAATATTAAAATTCGGAGATTAGGATGAAGAATGCTCCAACTGACTCATATACTATTTATTAACATCCCTACTTTTTAGTAAGATTATTAGGTAATATCCAACTTTAAAAAAACATAAAATTTTTAAAATTTAAATTTAATTAAAGTTCTTAGAACTTTTTGTTTTACTCGTACTTTTCGTATCTTTCCTTTTTTTGGTTGACATAACTTATCCTTTGTTTTTTCTTTTCTTTTTGTTTGGTTTTCCTTCCTCCTCTTGTTCCTCCTTCACCATCAGCTGAATTACAAGATTAATTAGCACTGAACTACACATCAGAGTAGGACTAGAAATTGGCACTGAACTACTCTGGTAGCCTAGTTCCAAATCGATACATTTCACTACCCAAAAAACTGCGCCAAGCACAAGATTCGGACACTATATATGCACAATGGATGCAGGATCTGGTGCCCATGGTGCCAATTTTGACGCTTAAAGGCTTCATCTGTTCTATCTCCACTCAAGAGCTGAAAAATCTCACTTCTGGTTCAAATGCTGATTATATAAATAGGTTGCCATGTAATGCCTATGGATTAAAAAACAACATATTTGACTGAGTTTTGTTTGCTGATTCTTGCAGCGTATTTGCACTTTTTAGCTATATTTAGTGCTTCTTTAGGGTAATAAATATACTTATTTATTCATTCTGACTTAAGATTATATCATTTTGATCCACATGCTTAAAATGTAAAATTTTTTACATTAATTATCTACGGACACGAAGGAGGTCTTGAAATTATTGAATCATAGATTCGAATATCAGCTGTGGATTTGATCGAAATTTATGTTGATTTTTTAATATGTTAAGTTTATAATAGTTGAAAGTAACAATAACGTCATATTAATCCGAAATTATTTGATTGTGACGTTGTGAATAACTATGCCAAGAAAATTTTCAACATTAATTTTTCGACATTACCAGAAAATTCTCTAATCTGTGATGAAAGATTTTTCTTTATTAAATTAATAGTGACGATCTAGTGACAACACTGAAACGTTTTGTGGATGACTTTTTGCTGGAGTTTGCAGTGGCCATAGAGTTCCAATTACAGATAGCGTAGCACATTGATACTTAAAAATAAGGTTATAAACTTCATCTATCAGAAACGAACTTAAAGGAAGCGAGTGAGGGTAGCAACTTTATCAAAGTCCCCATCTTGGCGAGCTCGTAAGATATTGAACATTAGAATAAGCCGAATCCGATTACAAGCTGATTGCTGCATAATCAGTTGACTTTCCTCTCTGAGTTGATCGCATTGGCGTTTAACCACTCCAAACTTTTCTTCTATATTTCTTTGCTCCTCTCTTATGCACCTTTGATCTTCCCTTATCTTTCCCATATCTGCTTTTATTCGTTGGACCCTCACTTTCAAATAACTCTTCATTTTTTGTTTCAAAGCCTTCTTCCTGATCATGCTCTGCGCCATGTTGTCGACCTAAATTTGAAGTTGAGTTCTCAACTAAATGTAACACAGATTGAGATATGAACTTTGATTGTATTGAGCGAAATGCCATGAACACTAGATTATATAACAACATAATTCTAGCAAAACCGCGTAATTTTAACAGGTCAAGTTTTTAAGGAGGAACAAAATAAAAAGAATTTCGAAGATGAAGAGAAACCGGAGTGAAAGGAGGAAGAAAGAGCAGTTATATACCGATGCCAGTGTTGTCTGTCAATCGGGTGAGTCGCTCGGTTTTTCAACTGATATCGAACGATTTTTGCTATTATACTATAGAATTGTATGACTGAGTCGGAGACGGATTATTGGTTTGGCTGTTATTATCAGTTTTAATTTCCCGTGGTCCCACATGGAACAACTTTAAGAAAAATGTTCCTTTTGAGAGGTTTGTAGTTTGCTTTCCTCGCATTTTCCAACTTTACTTTCTTGGTTTTCTTGTTGTTTCTTTTAGGGAATAATAGAAATAATTACGGGAAATTTTAAATGCACCCTTATTTTTTTTTGTTTTTACGTTCTTTTTTTTATTTTTTTGAAGAGAAATTATTTAAATACCTTTCTTCAAATGTTTGAATATCCATATTTAATAAATTTTATGACTTTTTAAAAATATATTTCTAAGAAACGTTATAACTTTTTGAAAATAAATTGTCAAAAAGTCATAATTTTATTTCAAAAAGTCATAACACTTTTTAAAAATACATTTTCAAAAAGTTATAATACTTTTCAAAATGCATATCCAACAGAGAAAGGAATGAAAGTTTCTGAAAAATTACAAAAAAAGGTTAAAACTTTTATAAATTAGTGTAATGAAAAAAGTTATTAGAAAAAAATCATAAATTTAAAATTAATAAAAGATTATACTTTTATTATTTTGATCATAGAGAAAAAATAAAATTTTATGAAGCCTTAATTAAATATTTAATCTTTTGATGTTACAAAGATTGATAAAAAAAACTATCAAGTTTAATAAACATATAAGAGTTAAAAATTGCTTAAAACGGTATAAATAATACTATTGAATACTATACACTTTTATCAAAATCGAATATACTAATTTGAGAAATTCATCGTGATAAGTAGATGAAGAGATTTGTCCAAAAAAAGTCAATTTAGTTAGAGCTATTATAACATATTAATAATCAATACAAAAAATATTGAGTAAATAATATATGTAGTCCCTAAACTTTGGACCGAATTTTATTTTTATTTTTTGTTGTTTCTTTTTAGGGAATACAAAAATAATTATTGCTATGGGATGAACTTTTTTCTTTCAAAATTATTATTATTAGTTGTTAATTATTTATTATTTTGAATATATTTATAATTATTTTAATACATAATTTAATAAAGATATTATAGTACTTTTAAGAAAAAATCGCATGTCAACTTCCTATTAAACAATCATAATGGTGGTTTTCTAATTATGATATGGGCCATAATTTATATTAATTTTGACTAATTATGGTAAAAGGAGTATTTTTGTAATTATGGTAAGATATATTACGGTAATTTTGGCAAATTTTGATAACAATGCATATTCATAATTATGGTAGTAAAAGCATCATAGCAATTTTGCCAAATTATGGTAAGAGGGGCGTCATCATAATTTTAACCAATTTATGGTAGGAAGGATATTTTTGTAATTGTCATAAAAAAGATATTATAATTATTTAGGACACATGTCAACTCTTAATAAAAAACCATATGAGCATTCCGATAATCTCAATGAGATTAATAATTTAATAAGTAATTAATTTTATATTATGTTACAATTTAATATATGTAATTTAATAAGAGTATTATAACAATTTTTAAATAAAATGCCACACGTCAAATTTTTATGAAACAATAAAGGTATTTTAGTAATTTAATATGTTATTAAGTTTATATCATTATATTAAAATTTAATACATATATTAAAATGGGTATTATAGTGATTTTCAAATAAAATGGGTATTATACATAAATTAAGAGGGACATTATAATAATTTTAGCAAATTATGAGATAAGAGGCATTTTTGTAATTATGACATAAAAGTATCATAGTAATTTGTCATTTATGAGAGGTATTTTCATTATTTAAGACATAAGAGATATTACAGTGATTTGACATTTATAATAGAGGTATTTTTGTCATTTAAAAAAGGAGAGGACATTATAATAATTTATCATTTAAAAGAGGGGTATTTTGTTATTTAATATAGGAAAGGTATTACTGTCTTTTTGAATAGGCGTAAGTAATTGACAAAAAATTGGAAAGGCAAACTTGTCATTAGACTAGTCGATTACTTTCATTATATATCCTTACTTTTGGTTTTGAGCGAGAAAAAATAATGGACATTGATAAAATAATCATTATATAAAATTTAAAATTTTGAGAGTTTACATATTATGCAATGTTAGTATCTAGTTGTTATATATCATAATGTTTAAGTTCAAGAATCTGCTCATTAGATACCAAAATATGGAATGCTGCTAATCTTTTTTTTATCTAATTGTGATTAATCACCTATTAGATACTAAGAGTCCTTAAAAAGCATAGGTTCTTTTATATCAATAAAATTAAGTTCAAGAGTCGGTTTCATTAAGGGAGGTTTTAGCACTCTTACAATGCTCAAAAGTGGTACCAAGTTAATCATATGTTGTCATATCTAAGCTCTAATCAAAGATGGTTTTTGTTAATTTTGATACTTATATTGGAAAAAAGTCATTAAGTTTTCACCCAAAAATTTTTTTTTAGTTTAAAAGTATTTAAGATAGACTCATTATTTACTTAAAGAGATTCCATCATCAGATTTAAAGCAACTAATTTATTCTTTTTTTATTTACAAAAAAATTACAAAATACTATTGAAAATATGAATGAAAAATTCATAAAAATATAATAAAAATAATATCATAAAAAGTATCATGAAAAAAAAATCATAAAAACATCATTTATTTGTGTGATTTATTAATTGCATGATTTATAATATTATATTTGCCTGATTATTATATTATTATTTGCATGATTTATTAGTTTACATGATATTTTATATTCTTGCTTGGTATTTCTTACATTTTTTCTGTATGATTTAGTATGATATTATTGTATTATAATTTTTACATGATATATTTGCATGATTATTGGTATGATTTATAATATATTTGTCGGATACTTGCATGCTTTAATTATTGCATGATTGCATGACTGTTTGATATTTTTGATAGATTTTTTTGTATGACTATGTTGTATAAATAAATAAAAGGATTGAAATTGATTTATATGCATTATAAAAATCATCTTTGATTAGGGCTTAGACAAGATAGCATATAATTAATTTGGTACTAATTTTAGGCGTAATGAGGTGCTAATATCTTATCTACACGTAAATTGACTCTCGAACTTTAGTTTTATTGATGTAGACCAGAATTTATTCTTTTTAGGAACCCTTAGTTTACATTTAGAATAACCTTAAAAATGATAGATTCACATAGGTAACCGATCACACCTAGATAGAAAAATTAGTGGTGACTTTATAGTTTTTGTGTCTAATGGGTAGGTTCTTGGATTTAGACGTTATAACAAATATACAATGAAAGAAATGTGTTACTAAATACAATGGATATAAAAATAAAAAAGAAAAAATATATAATTTTCAAGTAAAGGGAAAGAGATGTCCTTTCATATGTCCTATTTTAGGGTTTTCTACAAAGGAGAATGGTAGGGCTCTAGCTTAGGTTTGGATCTTTAGGGTTTATTTACATGTTAGGTTAAAGCCTTGACAATTTATAAGTTTCCAAATTATTCCTCACATCATTGTCTATTATAAACTAGTAAGGCAACTCAATCACTTATTGTAAGCTCAAACATAGGAGGTTCAATTTGAGTGAAAATTTTTGCTAGCTCACACAGAGGTTATCATCTCACAAGAGTGTAAATACTTGCTCCTTCTTAAGAAAGGACAAAGCTCAAGTTTAGAGCTTATGGATGAATTCATATATAGTGTGTGAAGGAACATAACAACCCTTTTTATTCACAAATCTAATACATCAAATCAAGTACTATACGAAATACAAAACAAACAAATAGATTAGTACACATGAAAATCATAAATAATCACATAATACTTCAAAATAAATATTAACATAACATATAATTAACTAATAGTTTGACTTTCTTTTGTGTCTTCAGTGGAGTTGTCAAATTATCATAATATTTAAGTCCGAGAACTGACACATTAGATACAAAAATATGGAGTCGTCACTAATCTTTTTATGTAGGTTTGATTGGCTACTTAAGTGAATTTATCCTTTTTAAGGTTATTCTAAACTTAACTAATGGTCTTTAAAAAAGATAAGTTATGGTATACATCAACAAAACTAAGTTGAGAGTTGGTTACGTATAAGGAAGATTTTAGAATCCTTACAATGCCCAAAATTAGTAACAAATTAATCACATGTTATTTTATCTAAGTCCTAATGAAAGATGATTTTTGTTAATTTTGATATTTAAATATTGAAAAAATATTTTTAGGCCTTCACAAAAATTTTTTTTTTCTCACCTCAAGAGTATTTAAGATAAACTTGTTGTTTATTTAAAGAGAATTCACCATTGGATTTATTAAATACTTTATGACAAAGCAACCAATTTATCCTGTTTATTTATTTACAAAATAATTACAAAATACTATTACAAATATCAAAGAAAAAATCCTAAAAATATCATAAAAATTATCTTGCAAAAAAATCATAAAAACGTCATAAGAATATCATGCAATAATATCATAATAAATCATGAAAAAATATCATAATAAAAATAATGCAATAATATTATAAAAATCATGCAAAAATATCATAATAAATATCATGCAAAAATATAAAAAATTCAATCACAGTTTTTTTTTGTTCTTTTTCATTAGTTTTTCAATTAAACCAAAATTAAAACTAAAAGAAGGAATATTTAAAAAAATTTAAAAACAAGAATTAAAAAATAGAAATTAAAAAAAAAACAGAAACTTAAAAAACAGAAATTAAAAAATCAGAATTAAAAAACAGAAATTAAAAAAACAGAATTAAAAAAAGAAATTAAAAACAGTAATCAAAAACAGCAATTTAAAAAACAGAAATAAAAAGGGAATTAAAAAACAAAGAATTAAACAACAGAAATTAAAAAACCAAAAATAAAGAATGGAAGCTAAATAAACAGAAAAAATAGAAATAGAAAACAAAAAATAAAAACTATGGCAACAAGAATATAAATAAAATAAAAACAGAAAAATCAAACTAAAAAAAAGAGAAACCTAGCGATCGGGTTGTCTCCAAACACCATAACTCTATGGTTAATCTTTAATTGCTATCACTGCTTCTAGTTATTGTGCAATTTTCTTTGCGAATCACTCTCTAATTGCCTCATGAATTGTTAATTGTATTTCTTGTTTTTTCTAAGTTTAGAATTGAGTTCTTTATATAAATATTGAATCCTTTTTTAATTTAAAAAATTTTAATACCAATTGAATTTATAAAGATCTTGTCATTTTTTTGTAAAAACTTAATTTCCAATAATTATCAAAATCATACCAATATTTAAATGTCAAATGTAAATAAAATTATAATCTTTTGAAAAAATCAAAGTTTATGTTTTTTTTTCCAAAATAACAAAACATAAATAAAAATAAAAAACACTTTTGGATCTTTAAATTTGTACTTAAAATCTAGTTTCATAAATTAAAGTCCAATTGAGTAATTTTGTAATATATTATCAAAATAAAATTCAAAACCCGTTGAATATAAAAAAAAAAAAAAAATTTCGGATAAACTAAGGTATCTATAACATTAATAAATGAAATAATATTTTACAAAAAATTAATTTTAAATATTTAATCATAAAAATATAACATCTATATAATAACAATACATTAAATATAAATTTTGCTTGATTAAAATGTTAACAAGTAGGGTCGGATGTAAATAGTGGCCAGTGGGGGCAACCGCCCAATTGAGTTCCTAAATTTTTAGGTTTATTAAAAAAATCTCAAAAGTTTTAAAAATTTAAAATTTCGCCCCCACTAAATTTTTTTTATCAAATTTGCTCCCACTAAATTAAGGCTCATACAAGAATATATTTTATTGTTTATCTAGTAATTGAACATTGATACTTTTGGTGTTAAACAATTTTGTTATAATATATATAAGTTTGTAAAAAAACTTATTTTTAGAGAATTTTAAAATATTAAATTCTAAATTCTTTCTAGTAATTTATTTTGATTGATGTAAGATGATCTTACAAGAATAGAGAAACCTAAAGCTTGTGCTACTAAAATGGTTTTAATCAATTCTTTAACACAAAAAAAAAAAGCATATAAAATGTGAAATAATAAAAAAATTTTAAAAAATTATTTAGATTTATATCTTCATTCGTCTTTTCATTGTATATAAGAAAAGAGACATTTTTATTCTTCAAATTATAATGAATAAGAAATAAAATATATTTGTTTATTTAAAGTAAATGATAAAACTAGACATATTAAAAGTGAATAATAAAACTAGATATATTAATTTTTTTATTATTCTTTCACATATTATATCTATTTTTAAGAATTTTTGTAAGTAAAATTTTATTAAATTAATATATGTGTGTATATTCTAAAAGTTGATTTGGCTAAATAATGTTTAGGCTATATTTATTAAGAATCATATAATTAATTTTAACTATAGAAAAATTATTTTCATGTCAAAAAAATTTTTAGTGAATGGAAAATATGTTATACATCTTGGCTTTATTTGCAGTAATTTTATATTATTTGTATTTCAATAAAAATTTTTAAATTAATTTAAAATATTTATCCCCACTAATTATAAATCCTAAATCCATCTCCAATAACGAATTTTTGAAAATAATTGTTTATATTTCGAAATAATAATTTTCGAAAATAAAAGAAGACTTTGATTATGGTGCGATCCTAAAATTTGAAGGTCTTGGTGTGGACCAAAAATATCTTCAACATTGATAGTCCAATGCATGAAAAATAAAAACCACAAAATTCAGTTAATGAACTCTATTAATGGGATTGACAGATTTAAAGTTTATACTTAAAAATTACGGATTTAAAAGAGTTTGTAAATATAATATTTTATTCAAAAAATAATTATTAAGGTAAATAAATTTAAAAATAAATTAAAACTTAAGAAAAGTAAAACCTCTAGTAATGCGATGCAAAAACAGTTGGGTAAAATATATTAAAGCATTCAATATTTACTTTTTTTATAATAAAAATTTTAAAAATTAAAAAAATATTTTTATATTCTAAGCAAATATAAAAATTTCTAAAACATTTCTAAATAAAGTTTTATTTTATTTTTCTTTTTTTTCCCAAAATTTAAGATTCTTATATGAAAATTTTAAAAACAAAATTTTTCTTTTCTAAAAAAAATAAAAAAAACTTTAATTTTTTTTAAAAAATAAATTTTAAAAAATTTCAAGTATTTTCTTTTTGCTTTTATCACAAAATTTTAATTTAAGTTGTTCAAAAACTGAAAATATATTTTTTTGGAAAAATAAAATATAAATTTTATTCTTTTACATATAAAAAATTGGAAATTTTTGAGTTTTAAAAATTAAACTACGAAAAAATTTGAGACACAGTATACAAGAGCAAGTAAAATAGAGTTTGTTTGTGTCGCCATCTGTTGTTTGTCTTTACTGAAATTTTAAGTACTTTATGTAGTTTACTATAAGCCACGTACATGAATGAATCCAGTACTAATATCTCACGTCATTGTCTGAGGAATCGGAGGACAACTTTGCTTTGGCTTTAGCAGTGGAGCCCTAACCAGCTGTCTACTACACTATTAACGAAACGGCTTCATCTTCTCATACAACTGGCGTGCAACGTTTTGGGGTAAGGGGCTAAGGCTAACAAATTACAACCTCATTAGGGTATTGATTGAGTTCAAATTAATATAATATTAAATTTAAATTTAATTTAAAATTTAAAATTCAGTTTAAATTTAATAGTGTAGTTAGCGAAGCTAGCAGCACTGAAAGCTTCTTTTGTTTGTTTCAAGTAATTGTTGTTCAGTTGTCCCCAATAGTTTTTGGATTTTTGATCGTCCTGATTAAATTGTATAGGGATGGCTGTTAAATGGTTTTTGTTTGGTCACATAAATCAAAAACATTTGAATTTTGTAGTGAAATGAAAAGATAATAAAAAATAATTCAACACATGGAAACCTCAAGTCGGTCCTTTATCAAAAGCAACGTTGAGCAAACGGATTGTAAAGAACACCCAAACACAAAAATCGATAGTAACTTAAACAAAAGAGACGGATATCATCAGACCCAAACAAACAAGGAGAGCCATTCTGTGGCATTATTCTCAGCAAACACTTAAACACAAGAAACGAGTACTATCTGTTCCAAACAAACAAGAAGAGTCATTTCAAGGGATCTTCACAGCAAGCATATCTAGGCTTAGCACGAAACTGCGGGAGCATGTGGCTCAATCATTGGTCCACTGTTAATTCCACCTCTCAAAGAGCATGTTTCAAAAAAAACAATCTAATTTATCACAGTACAACGGACTGTGCTCCAGTCCACCATTTATTAATTTGCTGTAGCAGCATTCCTCTTACTTGTTTTTACTTGTTCTCTCTCGCTATAAGTTCACTGTAGTAAAAGGAAAAGGGAAAGGTAACAGTATTAGCACAAATAAAAAGTTTTGAAACAAAAAATATATATATATATATCTACAGAGTTAATTTGAAAGGAAGTACTTTAATATATATTAAAAAAGTCGAATTTAGTAGTGTAAATGAAATTTGAAGAGAACGACCGGAGAAAACAAGTGAGTTGAGATGCTTTGGCAAAGTCGTGGTTTTCTCTAGCTTTCAGGATTTGGAACATAAGAGCAAGGCGGAATTGGGTGCTGACACTTTGTTGTGTTACGAGGATAGTCTCTTTTCGAAGTTTTCCACATTCCAATTCAATGGCTTCAAACTTTTCTCGCACTTGTCTTTGCCCTTCTTTTATATTTTTTTGTTCCTTACTTATTTCTTCCATCTCCACTCTTAGAATTTTCATGCGAGAGTGTAGGTTTGTCAACTTCCTTTTCTTCTGCTATGACATAAAATTTCTCGTTAGAGTCAAACAACTTTGAAATCTCGGCTCTACAATCTACATAAGATGTAAATATGTAAAAATCGAAGAATATGCTGCAATTTAGCATTAAAAAACAATAGCTTAAGCTTACATTCCAAAATCTAAACCTTCAAATCCGACCCGAGTACTTTATGATGTCTCCACATGTACCCGACTAAACCTAACACTCTAATAATTGATTTCTACTCCAAAATCTGACCAATTTGAAATTTTATTTTCATTTAAAAAAAACTTCTTTTAGTGTGAATTATATTTTATATATAAATTCATTTCATTATTAAGCTAATTTCTTTAAAAATACATTAAATAATAAATTGATTAGTATAATATGAATATATAATAAAACAAAATAAAATAATAAATATATTACTCTTGTATATGCCTTTGAACGGGCCAAGATTGAGACCTGACCCTGTCCGTTACTCGATTTTCAAAGTAAAAGACGTGACCGTATTGGGTAAGGACAGGATGGCAGGCCACATAAGATTCTAAAGATTGCTCCCGTAGGTTGTTCAAGAGGTGGCTTTCATCATACTTGGCTGGTGCAACACTTCACTCTCGCACTTTCGATTGATACTTGGTGCGATTTTAGTTGTAGGGATTCAACCAACCTACCAAGTACTATCTGCTTTTCTTTTGCCCATAGAAAATCTCTCATTAGTAAATTTCAGTTGTCAGCTTTTTAAGTACGAAATATTACTTGGCCAATGGTGCTTGAACTTGGGGGCGTTTTCATTATATAATATATTTTCTTTTATGAAGTGAAAAAATCTTTTATTTTGAGAGTGGATGATATAATTTTAATTTAATAATAATTACTAACAAAGTTCTCCACAAAGTCTATGCTTCCTTAATTTCAAATTGAATGTTCAATTTTCTATTTTGGATTGCCCCAAAAGTATGTGCACTACCTTTTCTGAACATTTATAGGACTTAAATTTTCTATATTTTGTGATGCTTTCTTGGTATTATGTACAATTTCCACGTTACTATTATATAAACTTTGAACTTTTAACAAAAGAAATAGGCTTAATCAAACATTTGATATCCGGGCCATTATAAGAAATTTCATTTTTAGCAATAAAAATTTTGGCGTACTTTATATAAATGTTGCAAAATATATATATTTTTGCAATATAAATAGTGTTATATTGTAATAGATTAGTACAAGTTACACTTTGCAACAAAAATATATAAAAAAAATTGTTACTAATACTTTTTAAAACACTACTATACATTTGCGACACCTTATAAAAATTTATTTAACACAAAAAATCTTATACTGCAACAGATGTCGTTCACTTTTTTTTTAAAATTTTTTGCAACAAAATGTAAATAAAAATTGTTATAAAGCACAACTATTGCAACATAACATAAAATTTCACTGTTAAATATCACATTTCTTGTAGTGAGCTATACTAAAATCTAGAAAGGCAGGATTAGGTGTTAAACTTTTCTTTCATTTATCAGTTTGCAAATGATTCGAACTATGGCAGCTAAAAGGATTAGATGCCTAAAGAAACCCAGTAAGAACATGCCATGCATATCTAAAAAAGTCATGTCATTTTTATATATTAATATTTTAAACTATGTATTTAATTTAAAATTAAAAAACTAATTATTTAATATAAAACATGTTTTCCGGCTGAGTGAGCCTGAACTTGAAAATTCATGTCTACGCCTGACTTGCTAAACGGGTTATATTTGACTAACAGAGTTAATTTACCGTGCAAATTATAAACCAAGCAAATTTTGAGTACTTAATTAAATTTTTTACTTTATGTATCAAATCAAACGTTTAACTTTATATCCAATATTCTTAAGAGAGAGATAGAGAGAGAGAGAGAGAGAGGCATTGTTTTCCTAGGTACTGTTAGAAATTAATCTTCCGATGGCAGCCGCCATAGTTGGAAATCTCTGCTTTCCGGCGATTTGCTTCAATAGCAGCGCAAATGGTTGGCCAAATTAGTTATTTTGATCATGAAAATATAAATCAATAATACTGAATATATAAGAATAATCAAAATGAAGATAACAATGACGCCAAATTTAGATACCTGACAGCGATTTGCTTCTCCCCAGGATGTTTTGGAATGCATCCTTGTTGCAAGTGGGAGCTTGCATTTCCAGTTCCTCCTACTCAAACTTGTCCCATACATATTTTTTTATTGATGAAAATCTTTAGTATGATTAAACGTTGGAGACTTTGAGTGGTACGTTTCCTCCTCCCAGGATGGCACATTTATAGCTCACAAGCAGCACAAAAAGGTTGAAATATTACCGACAAGAGTAGTTTTAAAATGCTAATACTGTGTCAAATAAGTACTATAAAACATAAAATAGAACGCATTTTGATTAGACTTTTGAAAGTTGCACGAATAGGAATATTTAAATGCAGAAATTATATTTAATATATTATTAGTATATAAATTTAATATATTATTAGTAAATTAAATAATTATATTTTATTAATAAATAAATATTAATTTTAAAAATTAATATATAAAAAATTAATATTTTAAAAAAAATTATTAATTAATGAAATAATATTATTTAATTCATTTCATTAATAAAATAAAATCATTTAATTTATTAACAATATTTAAATTTTATATACTAATAATACATCAAATATAATATTTTTCTCATATAAGTAGATAAAAATTAATAATTAATACTAATTAGAAATTTTGAAAAAAAATACTCTCTTTGTACTGTATGAAACACCCACGGTTTTTTTATTTTCTTTTATAAAAAAATTTTTAACATTGATTTAAGTTGTTTTAAATATTTTGTTAATTTTAATAAATATATATTTTTGACCATCTAGTAAAAATATATTTGAAAATTACTTTATTCTAAACTTTTAATGAATATTTTATAAAAGATTGATTAATCGATTCTATTTAATTAAAAATTTTGATCATTAAAATCAAACTATATTTACAAAATACGATTTCTAATTAATTGTTATTCCTCAATGTTATAATATTAGTCCCTCAGTAATTTTCACAGAATTTAAAAAAAATATTTTGATTTTAGTATATACAATATTAAATATATTTTTTTTCATAAATTTAAAGTTTCATCGTTTCTAATGACAAAAAAATTAATAATTTATTAAAAAATAATTTTAAAATATAAAAAATAAGACATTTAAGTATTTAAAATATATATAAATTTGGGATATAAAAAATAGATAAATAAAATGAGATTGAGGGATTAATAAATAATGACTTAATTTTTTATATTAATTTATAATTAAATTTGATAATTTTAAATATAACATAAAAATAATAAAAATAAAAATAAAAAATAATACAATTTAAATTTTTAATAAAAATCATTGTTTAATAAAATAATATTTTATATTTTTATGTTAACATAAATTACAATAAATAATTTTTATATAAAATATCATATAAATATATAAATTATTAATATTTTATAATATAAATATATAAATTATCATTTTTATTTATAATATTAAATTTCTGGCGTTGTACCAAACAAAACGTTATTATTCCACCTTGCATATAATAATGCAAATGGTTGAGCCACTGACGACAGACTTTAATTATCAATGTCAGATTCAAAATTTAAGTGGTACACTTGTGGAAGCAATCAAAGAGAGAAAATGATAGCCCACCGCCTGATCGCCTTGTATCGCGAGGTTCGGCAGAAAAGTCGAACGATTGTTCTTTTAATTCTCCCAAATCTAGCGTCCATCGGTCGATGCTTTTGTCATCAAACTATTGACTGTTATTCTACTTACTATTATTGCTATCCAATTGTAAAAGCGGCCCCTAGGAATGTCCCATCACGCTCCCAAATGCGACTAAATGCTTGAGATGTTTTCTACGAAAGACACCTAAAAACTCAAACTTGAACGTTGTTTTACTTTTATCTATCTTTTTTTAAAATAAAAAATGCACCGAATCAAGTAATTGGATCAGATTAACAAATCATAAGTTTGAGATCACTCCCATTTTCTTCTGACTAGTTAATTTACGTCATGTCAGTACTAGTAGACAATTTATGGTAAATTCATGCCACCAAATGTGAAAATGTTAGGAAATGGCATGCATAATGACAAAAGCAATTGTCCCAATTCTTGAACTAATAATTTAGGTGATTGATGAAAATATAAAAGATTTTAGTTCGAGCCAAACTCTGTCCCTTTCCCGGATGAATTTTGTGAGTAAAGAAAAAAAATAGAAAAAGAAATAGCAACCGCTACTTTGAAACAATCAAATAATAAGTAATGTAGGGCAGTTTGAAAACTCACCAAAACCTTCTCTTCCATTGGAGTTGCCTGTGGAGAATGAGTAAGCCTGAAACGAAGCTCTGAGCGCTGATTTCACTCTCCACACATCGATCCCCCTTGGCTGAAGCTTTGTCAGCCATCTCGCTTTCAGCTAACTGTGAGTCAGAGATTTTGGAAGGAAACACTCTAACCTCCTCAGGATCAATCTTGGTTACAACCGGATTGACAGATGCATCCCAGCCCATCATCCAAGCCCTCTGGACCCAAACTCATACCTCAAATCTCACTTGGTTTTATTCCTGGAGAAGCCACTCTTCGTTCACCGGCCTCATCGCCCAAGGTGCTGCAAATTGTAACTATAAGGGTAAGCAGGTCCTCCTGGCCACTTTAGTAAACCAAATCTCCGTGAAATTTCTTGTTGATCAATAATATATTTTCCTCTCTGTAAAAAAAGAAAATCTTTGATACATTCCAAATTCCAACTGCTGCAATTATTTCATTACCAGTCCAATGGAAGCGAAGGTTTTGCTGGTATTTTACAGGGAATAAGATATTTTACCAGTCCTAGAATCAGAATGACATAAAGGAAAAGGCCATAAACAGAAAGGAAGTAATCCAATTTTACCAAATAAAAAAATGGAAGTACACAAGAAGAAAAAATAACAGCACGTGGGTATGTGGTATTTTACAGGGAAGAGCAGAAAGAGAGCTTAAAACATGATGCTAAAACAACGATAGCAGTAAACAAGGTTAGGGATCCTTAAAAAATGTAAAATAACAGCCACAAGAAAAGATTTTGTACCGAAGACATAGAAAAACTTCTTCGCCAAGAAAGTGAATCCTAATTTGGTTATTGCCGACACGTATACGTTACTCCACGTGTTTGCTAATTGCATTAAGAGACACTTATCTTACTTACATTTAAAAAAATTGTTAATCTCATGCACTGTTATTATATGAACTAGTGTTGCGATCTGGTTTCATCCGGTCTGTTATAATAATTTTTAATATTTTATTAATTTAAAATTTATTTAAATTAAAAATTAGAATGATACATGTAATTAATATAAAATAATAATTTTTTAAAAAAATTAAGATTTTTAATTGTCCTTTTTCAAAGAGTTAGACATTAAAATTAAAGAAGCAAAGACAAGTTCTTTAAAATAACTATAAAATTAAGTAGAAAATATTAAACAACATATTCTCTAGCAACTGCGCGTAATAGTCAATTATAATTTAAAAATGTTAAGTGCATATTTATCTCTAATTAAATATCATAAGAAATCATATTCGTAAAACAGTAAACTTATATGCAATTACTCTAAATTTTAAAAGGAGACATAATAAACATCAAGAAGAATACCGAATAGACATAATAAACACAAAGGACAAAGCTAATGAATGTTAAATCGTAAAAACTAAATACTAAAGTGACATAAATATATTTATATTTATATTTATACATAAAAGGATAAGTGTTTTGATTCTTTCCAACCTTTGATACCTACAATCACATTTAAATACCAAAATTTGCACCCTAATAACCTGAAGTTGTAAATAATTTTAACTCATAGAAATCATATTAGACCTTTGAACTTTGGACTTATTACAATTAATTTGATAATCATACATTAAAATTTCTTTAGAAAGCATTTAGGGAGTTTTTACTTAAATATATAATATTGTTTGATTCTAAGCTTCACAATATTTTCCGATGTAAAGAATTTTTAGGCAAGATTTATATAGTTGGAAAGATGATTCAAATAAATTTCTTTTGATATATTAAAAAAAATAATAAAACTTTATCGTAACAGTTTTACATCTACTCGATAAATTTAAAAATAAAAAGAAAAAAAATGAAAAACAGAATCGCTACTAATCTTTTTGAGTTAGGTACGATTGGCCACCTATTAAAATATATCATTTAAAAAAATTAAAATTAATTAAAATTTATTAAAAAAATAATTTTAGGGTCTACGAAACAATTTGGATATAAGAGTCGGTTACGTGTAGGGAAAGATTAGTATCTCCACAACATTCGTTTTAAATGGTGTCAATTAATTATGTGTTATTCATTGATTTTGATAAAAATAATCTTATTTTGGTGTTTGAAAAATAATTTCCTTGATTTTTCTTGTTGAAATTTTGGTTTTTTTCTTTTTAAATATCTTTTTATTGTTCTATTTTTATTCAAGAAAAATAAATTAGAATTTTTTTATTAAAATAATTATTAAAATGTTTCAATACATTGATAACATTAGAAGAATTCTTTCTTACCTAGTGATTTCTTAGAAATCGCTTCTCAGAATACCTTAGAATCTCATCTTCAGAAGCTCGAATTTATTTTTCGTAAATACCATATTGTGCATGCAATGCAAAATGCTAATATATTAATGCACACATTTTATTATTTTCTTTAGGAATTTTATTGATCTTATTTATTGAATTATTATTTAAATTTTTGAAGAAAAGAGACATTTTTATTATATCTAAGATTTTCTATAAATATTCTAATACACTGGTAATATTTAAAAAAATTTTCTCACTTAATGATTTCGTAAAGTATCATTACTCGAAATATTTTTAGAATCCTGTTATCGGATAAAATTTTTTTTCTTATTTATTTTCATTTTTATTATCCATTTTATAACCAAAATTTTTTTTTATTGTATTGAAAATTTTTTATAAATACACCAATACGTTGGTAGTATTTAAAAAAAAAATTTTACCAAGAGATTTCATAGGTATTACTATTCGAAATACCTTTGAATCTCATTATCAGATAAAAATTTCATTTTCTTACATTTTTATTGTTTTTTTAATTATTTTTATTTTATAAGATTTATTTTAAAATTAACAAAATTATAAAAAATTTTAACTATATATTTCATTATTTATTTTTATTATTTTTATTAATTATTATTAAAAAAACAAAAATTTATTCTAGCAAATTTAAAAATTTAACATGTATAAATACTAATAATAAAATTTAAAATAATAAAAATAATATTAAAAAATAAAAAAAAAATTTCCTTGAGCCAGATCAATCAACAGTCTAATCAATGTCGGTCTGGGTGGGGGGTCAACTTCGGTCTGGATTGTTCTGGATAGGTCAGCAGTTCAACTGGACCAATCAATAATCAAAAGGAGAATGGGTTGCAGGTCAATTTGAGCGGATTTTGGATCAAGTCTCAGGTCGACACATCGGTTCTTCTAGGCCTAAAACGATGTCATTTTGATCCCTAATTGCTTATATATAAACCTTTTTTTTAGCTTATTTTTCACCCTTCTTAAAAAAAAAAAAAAAAAAAGCTAGACAACTCTTTCCCCTTCTTTCTCAATAGTCCTCGATGCTAGTCGCCGTCAACTACAATGGCCACCATGCTATTTATCGTCAGTGGTCACCGGTCATAGTGTCGGCTATCGAAAAAACCTAGAAAAACACCCAAACACTTCCCTCAGCCCTCTAAACATAGATTTGAACCTAGTCTTACAAGAAATGACCTTGAACTGCATAGATCGAAGCCCAATGTTTTTGGCAAAATTTTTTTTGTTTTTTGGTTTTACACTGTAGTTCCCATTCCAAGGACTATGTTTTTATTATGCTTTTGATTTTTTTTTTACAGAAAATACCCTTTTTTTATCTAGTAGGATTTCTTTTCATTTTCATAAGGCTTATGGGTTTTTTGTTATAGGTTCCTTCTCTTTGCTTTGATTTCTGTGGCCCTATTTATAGAACCAGAGGATGATCAAAATCTTAAAAAATCTAAGATTTTATTATCTCTTGCTACCTAGGATTAGAGTGGCTGTCAGCGCAACAGTCAACGTGACTGTCAAAGCTGTTGGCAGTCACTGACAGATAAAGCATAAAATAATAATAATAATAATAATAAAAAATAAAAATAATAATAAAATGAGTGTCTACAGCTGCCCCTCTTTGCCTATTTTTGAGAATAAAAAATAAAGCAAAGATCAAAAGACAACCATTTTATTACATACAAAAGACAGAACATTGAACAGAAATGTTTTCTCTTTTTTTTTTTTTTGAAAATTTGGAAAGTTCCTCTAAGCAAAGGCTTAATTTGTTTTTTCTAAATTTAAAAGGGCTCTTCTAAGTAGAGGCTCAACAACTTTAAAATTTTCATCTTGAAAAAGCTTTTTTAAGTAGAGGCTTAACAACTTTAAAAATTTCATCTTGAAAAAAGTTTCTCTAAGTAAAGGCTCAACAACTTTAAATTGAACCATCAAAACATAACTTCGAATATACCATTGAAGGAAACTTGGATATCGCCATCAAGAAAATACAAATGACTTCGGATATCTCCACCCCAAGAAAACTCAAATATCCCTATCGAGAAATTATATTTCAAGCTTTAATACTCAAATATCACCACCGAGAAAATGCAAATGATTTCATATATCACCACCGACGGAAACTCAAATATCACCATTAAGAAAATGCAATTCAAGCTTTAACACTTAGATATCACCACTGAGAATATACAAATGACTTCAGATGTCACCACTGAAGGAAACCTGAATATCATTATCGAAAAAATACAATTCAAGCTTTAATACTCAGATATCACCATCGAAAAGATGTAAATAACTTCGGATATCGTCACCGAAGGAAACTCGAATATCATCATTGAGAAAATGTAAATGTAGAGAAAGAATGCAAATTCAAACTTTAAACTTGGATATCACCACCGAGTGATTTTGATAATGTCTTGGATATCACCACTAAGAAAATAAAATTCATACTTTAATAACCGGATATCACCATTAAGAAAATGCAAATATAGAGAAAGAATGCAAATTTAAACTTTAAACTCGAATACCACCATTGAATGATTTCGATAATGTATTGGCTATCACCACCAAGAAAATGAAATTCCTACTTTAATACTTAGATATCACCACCCAGAAAATGCAAATGTAGAGAAAAAAAAACAAATTCAAACTTTAAACTAGGATATCACCATCGAGTGATTTTGAAAATGTATTGAATATCAATATTAAAAAAATTCATACTTTAATACTTGGATATCACTATAAAGAAAATGCAAATATAGAGAAAGAATACAAATTCAAACCATAAATTCGAATTTCACCACCAAGTGTTTTTTAAAATGTCTTGAATATCACCATCAAGAAAATAAAATTCATATTTTAATACTCAAATGTCACCACCAAGAAAAGGCAATTCTATACTTTAGTACTGGATATCACCATCAAATACTTTAAAAATAATTTATCACAATATTTTTCTTGGATGATGCTTATTTCACTGGGTTAACAACTTTTCTACTAGCTAGATTGGGCTTAAAGCTCTCATCTTGTGCCATCAAAAAAATTCTTAATCTTTTGAATATGTTTTTAATCCTTTCTTTTTTTCTTTCTTCTTTAATGTTTCCAAAATTGGCGAACATGACTATGATGCAAATGTCTCCTCTCAAAATGATAAAAATGATGTAAATAAAATGCAAATGTCTTTTCTTAAAATGATGCACATGAAATGCAAATGTCTTTTTCAAAAATACCATTCCTATCAATGATAGACAAACTAATGATGCAAATGCAAAGTCAAAAGACTCAAATGCTCAAAAAATTTTTTCTTAAAAAAAACCCAAGTCAAGATATGCAACTGCCCAAAATCTTCTTTTTTTAAAATTTTCAAAGTTCTTTTTCTTTTAATCTTGAATCTTTCATCTCATTTCAATTTCAAATCCTTTCTTTGCTGCTCATTTCTCATCAATTTTGCTTTTTTTTCTTCACAATTTCGATTTTTTGACTTTTGTTTCTCATTTTTTCATCTTCAAACCAAACATGCATATGATCAACTCAAACTTGATGAAAGTGAATTAAAGAAAATAAGCCATTGAACTATGGTAAAACTCAACTGATTAAATATATTTTTGTATTAAAAAGTTTTTCTCATAATGCCATTTAGTTTGCTCAAAATTTTTTTTTTCAAAATTTTTTTTCCTTCCCTATAAACATTTTATTTAAATTCTCACAAAAAATTACCTTAGGCAACCTTTATTTGACTTATAAGTCTCTAAAAAAATGGTGATCATTATTATGTACAGACATATCTAAACAGAATGGCAATTCCATCTTTTTAATGGCTTGGATGATTAATTATTAAATTGAGGTCTGCATTATTAAAAGGGACCTTACAACTTGATATGAAAAATTGAATTTTTATCCAGGCTCAACAACAAATTCTTTTGAAAAGGGTTTTTTTATGGTTAAATCAGATTTTACATCTTTTTTAGTATTACAATGTGGTATTTTAATAGATGTTAAGACCAACTATGGTAAATTTAAGATCATATATGGAAAGGCCAAGATTTTCTATGACGACCCTTGCATACTGTCGTAACGTCTAGATCCGGGGATCTATCGCTAGACATTGGACTTTAGGGAGTCGCCACCAATCTTTTTTATCTAGGTGCGATTGGCCACCTAAGGAATCTGTCCTTTCAGGGAACACCTAAGCTTAAGGGTCCCTAAAAGAATAGGTTCAGGTCTACAAACCAGAACAGGGTTCGGGAGTTCGATTACGTGTGAGGAAGGTTATAGCACCCTCACAACGCCCATCAAAAGATGGTACCAGCTTAAATTTGTGTTATCCAAAAGCCTTAAATTTTACCAAGTAGTTAATTAATTGAAAATTATTCTCAATTGACTCTAATACTTTTAGCAAAAAATTGAGAAAATTCCCTCACCTCAAGAGTATGCAAGAAAAACTACTGTTTCACTTACAGAGGCTCCGTCGTCGGATTATTTAAAAAAAAACAAAATCAAAATTAAGATAGAAAGGAAGGAAAGAATAATTTTTTTTTGTAGGAAAAATTGATACTTTCAACTTTTTCCCAAAAATATTTTTTGGAAATTTCGATTTTCAAGGAAAATTGATACTTTCAACTTTTCCTCAAAAACCCCTTTTTTTGAAAATTTATTTCTAAGGAAAATTGATACTTTCAACTTTTCCCCGAAAATATTTTTTTTGAAAATTTATTTCTGAGGAAAATTGATACTTTCAACTTTTCCCCGAAAATATTTTTTTGGAAATTTATTTCTAAGGAAAATTGATACTTTCAACTTTTCCCTAAAAATATTTTTTTGGAATTTTTTATTTTTATTTAAAGAAAATAAAATAATAAAAAATAAATAAAAAGTATATTACATAAACCTAATCTAATAAATAAAAAACAAAATAAACAAATAAACAAAGAAATAAAAAAAATTCAAAAAAAAAAAAAAAAAAAAAACTGGAGCGGCTCGGCTCGGCTCGGCTCAAGGAAGAGAAAACGGCTCGGGGGAGTGGCTTGGCGGCTTGGCTTGGCTCGGCTCGGCTCGGAGGGGGGCTGGCACGCGCGGGTCAGAAAGCGGGTCGACGCCCGGGTCGGGTTCGGCAAAACGCGCGGATCCTTTGGGTTACTTAAGGCCAAAACGACGTCGTTTTGGGAGGGTATAAAAGGCACCTTCCTCCGTTTTTCGGCAGAACGCTCCTCCCCCTCTCTCGCTCTTCTTCCTTTTTCTCTCCCTTCTCTCTAGAAACTGAAGAACACCGGTGCCGGATTCTGGAAATTTTCGCCGGAATCTGGAGATTTCGCCGGATGTTGGCCGGAAGATCGCCGGTTTCTGGGATTCGTCGTCGGAAACTGGACTGGTCGCCGGAAACTTCAATGTTCACCGGAATTGTTGCCGGAAAATTCAAATTTCGCCGGAATTTTCGCCGGATTCTGGAAATTTCCCAGAAATTTCCAGAAAATATTTTCGCCAAAAAATCTCTAAAAATTTTTTCTCACTCCCAGAACACTCCTAAACTTTTCCTAGCTTCCTATACGCCTCCTTTTCTCTCAAATCAGTAGCTTTGCTTACTGTTTTCTGTCTCTGCATTCTTTAGAGTCCCTTTTATCTAAAAATCCTGATCATCCCATTCCTTGGACGGGAATTCAATCTTGAAACGGACTCTTGAATGGCCCTCCACAGTGGGATTTTTCAGCCTTGATCTGATAAAATCAAAATAAATAAAAAACTAGATAATTAAAAGAAATTCAAAAGATATTAAAAAAAAATCTTTAATCAGGAAATCAAACAGACTAAAAAATATATGAAATATATAACTATTTACTATAAATCTAATCTTAAAAATCTAAATAAATTATATATACATAATAAAAATAATAATACATAAAATACAAACTATTGGTAAATTGAATTGGCCTACCATTTGGGCCAGGCCCAATTGATCTGGATCGGACCCAATTGGGTGTCTACACATACATCTCAATCATTAGTGCAATGGGTTTTCATGTTACAATCTCATTCTCACTCTAGATTGCCCATTTTTGGGTTTTCACCCTATAGCTTCATTCTTTTTTTTTCTTTCTTTTTTGATGATTTTATCGTGCACTCAAGTACTCTTGTGATAGAAAAAATTTTGCAAAGAAAAATAAACAAAAACGAAGTTGATCATAAGGATTCTACAAAGAACAAATTCTTTAGTTCAAGTATTCATGTTTGATCGAAATGACTTTTACAAGGTATGTAACATAGGCCAGGGTTTGAGGTTCTGAAGGAATGGATAAATAGGCCTAAAACATGTGTTTGAAGGTAATCAGACCAAAGATCATTTCACATCATATGAAGGACTTTCTTTTGGGCATTCATCCCTTTAATTTCTTCAATCGTAACATTCAATCATCTCCTTTTTTCTTCCTTCTATTTTTGTTTTTGTTTTTTTTTTATTGCTTCCACTTTTGCTCTTTCTTGCATATTCCATCATTTGCTGAAATATGTTCAAAACTTCTAAAACTCAATTTGTTTGACATTTGCTCCTACAACTTACGGCATTCTTCCTTTGTTATCGAAGTATGAATTTATCAAATAGATCCTTTTTTAATTTTTTTCTAATGTAGAAGGTGATACTTGATCAAGGTTTATTTAGAAAGAATTCACTAGGCTCAAAGGGATAGAAAATGGATAATTTTTTTGTTTGTGAAAGGATGAAAAAAGATTGCCATTTGTCATCTTAAGCCTGGTCGCTTATGCTGAAGGGGATGATTGTATGAATAGGTGGGTGTTCAAAAGATCGCCATTTGTCATCCGAGGAAATTTTTATTTATAGAGCCACAGGATGATCAAAATCTTAAAAAATCTAGGATTTTGTTATCTCTTGCAACCTAGGATTAGGGTGGCCATCAGAGCAACAATAGAGCTGTCAAAAAAAAAAAAAGAAAAAAAAGAAAAATAATGGATAATAAATCTAGGATTTTGGCGGTTCGTTCGATTTTGCAAGAGAGCATGCGCATGTGCATTAGCCTGTCAATGGTTCTCTTGCATCAATTTTTTTCTTCTTTTGGCGATGAAATTGGTGTGGTGAAATGGTAAGTTAACGGAGATCTTTTTTTTTTTTTTTGAAATGGACAGAGATGTTAATTTGCTTTTTATCGCAAATTTTCTGAAATTTGAACTAGTGAAAAAAAAAAAAAAAAAAAAACTCTTTTTTCACTTTCATTTCTTTTGTCTTTTTAAATCTTATCAAATCTTCTAATTTTTTTAAAAAATTTATGGATATTCAGTATGCCACTTGATACAAGTTAAGGATTTATCTGGAGAAAATAACAATTAAAGGATTGTAATATGAGGACAAGAGGCTGCGTGAAGAATTTATTTAAGTTCAAAGGTTTTTTTTTTTTTTATATTGAACCATCATTTTGTGATGGACAAGAGCAAAAATACATTCAAATCCCCTAGAACACATAAAAGCAACACCAAGCTGATGCATGGTATGGTACAGGCAACGACGATTATAAACTTGTAAAACACAGCAGCAGCAATTGATACAAAACAAAGCAAGTAATAACCAAATAAACTAGTTTTACAAAGAGGTTCATACATGCACAATAAAAGATTAATTGTCAGCTCCTTGCTAGTCCCACCCTTTATGTAATAGAACATTTCTCAGCGATTGGTGCCATAGTTTACTTCTGCCGATTCCCTCTCGTTATCAGTTTGCTGTAATAAATAGGAAGAGAAACGGTAATGTTAGCAACGGGATCGCAAATTTATTTTGAAGACAGCTAGATACTGAATACTGAGTACATGTATTTTGAGAATGTTATTCAACAAATAAGCACGAATTGTACAAATGAATTGCGAATTAGAGCACTACCGGAGAGCAACAGTGACTTTGGCTGCCTTGTCAAACTCTTGGTTTTTTCTTGCTTTCAAGATTTGGAACATGAAAGCGAGGCGGATTTGTGTGTTTAGGCTCTGATGCATTATGAGTTTAATCTCCTTTTGTAATTGTTCACATTCCAATTCAACCGCTTCAAGTTTTTCTCTTACTTGTATTTGCCCCTGTTTTATCCTTTTTTGTTCCTCACTTGTTTCTTCCATATCCGATCTTAGCCTTTTCAAGCAGTTGCTGAGGTATTTCGAGTTTCCTCTCTGCTTCTGCTGCAAAATAAATTTTCATGTTAGAGATTTCATTTCTGTATGATGACAAGCTAATCAGTGAAGATAAAAAAAGATTCTGTAATTTAGGTTTTGATGCACGTCAGCTAAATTAACTTGGCGAAGAAAGAAGTTTACCATTCGAACCATAAAGCTAAGTGCAAGGAATGTTGATATAAAGCAATGATCGATGTCATCCGTTAGCTCATGCTTTTATAACGTGAAAACTATGAAGGAGTCAGTTTCAATTTTAATGATAGCCAATACACTTTAGGCTGAAATTTTATTTTTATGTTATCTAACTATTTGTTATTTTTCTAAAACAACCACTCAATCTAGTAATTTCTTTGATGTTGTTATATCATTGAAATGTAAAATATATATATTAAAAATACTTGTGGGTACAAGAAAAAACTAAATTCAGTAATTTAAAATTAATGAGAACAGAACGAATGACTCAAAACACAAACTCATTCAACATCTTCAATTAAGTATCCGACAACACCTGCTGCTGACGTTAATTTCTGAGGAAATTTCGAGAATGGGGCTTTATAATTGGAAGCGCATGGGTAGTCTTATGTTTCTTGCCTTTTCCTCCCACTACTTTCTAAAACACGGCAGCCGATCTGGACAATACCGCCAGAAGTCACGCGATATCGAACGATTTATTTTTGTATTAATAACGCCAGTCACGGGCTAGATTGACCTATCGAATCAATCTATGTGCGTTCTGATTACGCACAGTTTAATGCGTTAGTTGACAGCAAAAAATATCCGAATCAAATTGAGTTACATCGAGTTAATATATTGTTAGGTTTAAATTTAGTTTGACTCAAAAACTCAAAACTTGGAAGCTTGAATCGAGATTTATTGAGTTTTATTTTTTATATGTAAATTTGATTCGTAATTTAATTGAGTCACACGAGTTTGGTTAGAGATATAAATGAGTAGGATACGAAGAGAGTAAAATATTCCACATTTTTATTTTTGAATTTTTATATTATACATATTTTCATACCTATATTCAATAGATATTTTAAATTTATCTTCGTCCTTATCCTCATAAGTATGTTATAATTTGAGTAATCTCTATACTCATAACTTTTAAATTATAAAAACAAAAATTAATTTTTTTAGCTTTTTTATTTTTATCTTATATTTTTAAGTAATTTTTTATAATTGTATATTAATATATATTTAAAAAATATATTAATTCTAATTAACCTAAAATAATAATTTATATTATTTAATAAAAAATTTATTTACTAAATATAATAAACATATATATAGGGTATGGATATAGGACATGTGTTATATTATTTATCTCTATCCTCGTATCTAATAAAAATTTAAAATCATATCTATTTACATTCTCATACCTACAATATATATAATACCCATCCATATTTCTATTCAAATAAAAAATTGAGTTCTTGTTGAGTATAAGTAAAATTGACATCCATAAATTCAGCTTGATAAGCCCAATTAGGTTTGATAAATATATAAATTTTAATACTAAGCACTATTTTATATCATCTACTTATATATATTATATAAATAAAAACTTAAGTAGACTTAAGATATTAGGAATTATCATACAAGATACATATAAGCACATCAAAATTTTAAAAATTTCATTTCTCTAAGATAATGTTTGATATGAGGTGATCACTTCAAAAATTATGGTCATTTACACGTAGTGATTAGATCACCATGTTTATTTTTTGTGGCATTGATATTGAATCATCAAGAGTGATTAGATTACTATTTTGGAAGGTGATCTAATTCCTATAAAAAAATGAGAATTTTTTATTTTCGAGGTGAAATAATATATAAAATTAACAATAGTTGATATTATCCATTTAATATGTGAATTAAAAACTTACTTGTTCTCAAAGTTGTAATTATTTTATATTATAAATTTTTATAATTTCAAATTAATGCTCGTAACAAATTCAAAATAATTTGTATTTTTTTTATAATTTTAATGTTTTACATATAATATAATCTTTTTATGTTTTGTTGTGGTTATAATAGATTACCCTTATTTTCTAATTCAAATTTTTAAATATATTTTATGTTATAAAAATTGGTTTACTTAGTAAATAAATATATTTATTAATTTAATAATTTAATCACACTTTATTATAAAATAAACAAAATATTATTATATTTTACAAATTACTATTTTTATCAATATTAAAATCATTAAATTGTATAACTATTACAATATACATGATTATTTTCGTATTTTTAAATAAATTAATGTTTAATTTTTAGTAATACTAAATAGAGTAATATTTAATTTTTATGAATTAATGATTGTTAGTCAAATAAAATAGTTTCAAATCACAGGTGATAAGAGCACCTTGGTAATCTTTAAAATGATATTAAATATTACCTAAAAGCATGGGTCACATTGACAAGAACTATACAAACATAGATAAGTAATCAATAAAAACATATTTTACTTTACTTTTTTATGGATTAATATGTAACATGCCTCTTGTATCATACATTTTCTATAATTTTGGTATTTAAAGAAATAAAATTCTCATTTTGATACTTTAACTTTCATTTCATTAAGCACTTTAGTACTTTGTACTATTACCTTCAATTAGATAGCTGGCGTAACATGAACACCCAATAAAACTATGTCACATGTCATAAATATCTAGTCATCGCCATGTTAGCCATAGTTGCGTTAATCAAAATTTTATTTTTTTTCCCAATTATTTCCCTTTCACTTTTTTTTTTAATTTTTAAAATTTGAATTAACAATATATTTTTTAAAATTTTTTGAAATTATTATTTAAATGCTGAAGTGAAAAGAGATGATGTGATGATAATTGGACATTATGCCATGTGTCATAATTTTAATGGGTATTAATGATACTTAAGCAAGTTGATTAATGGTGTTAGACTGAAATATCAAAATACTTGACGAAATGAAAGTTTGGAGATTAAAGTGAGAATTTTATCTCTTTAGATATTAAACTAACAAAAAATGCATAATACATAAGCTTTTTTTATTGTGTTAAGATTTCACCAAGAACCTCAAGCTTGGTTACAACAAGCCAACAACTATCTAAATGTCTAACCTGTAACAATAATTCATTCGAACAAAGTGAAAAGGACCTTCTCAAGAGATGGGAAGATGCATAACGAAATTCTATGCCACTAGAATATCACTTCCCTTCTTTTTGTTTGTTCTCAATTTGAGTAATTCTATTTTAATGCTAATTACATTTAGAGGAGACCATTAATCACTTTTAAATAGAAGATGAATTTTTCCAAGTTCTACTACAAATAGAATTGTTTTTAGTCAATTCTTAATTCTCATTAAAACTCTTTTAACCAAATCATATTCTCAATAGGAGTCTTACTGTGTGGTCGACCATACCCTTCAATAATAGGTATTGGACCTTTATTAATTGCTCTATTTTCTGGTGTCTGATCTATTAGATTTTTTAACATGTTAGCAATAAATATAAATATTGTAATCAATAATTTTTTTTTGTTTACTCAAAATAAATTTTATTGATATATAAAAGAAAATTTTGCAATCCCACACATCTCTGTAGAAATAGAGTCCAACAAAATCACACCTAATGACCCCAGCTTATAGTACAAAATCATTCAATGAGTTTTCATTGCATCCAAGCATGAAAAAGGATTATAATTCTCCACTCCCATTTTGGCCAAAAATTACTACCCGGTAAGTATGAACAAAAACCCACCATTCCAATATCTTCTCGGAGCTTATCTATATCTTCAAAATCTTCCATAATTTTCATTGCTGAGGTTCACAATTACTAATAGCCACCCTAGAATTAGACTCAATAATTAAAGCATTCTTTTTCACGCAAGCATTCTTAACACACCTCCACGCCCAACAGGGCCAGGTTTATGCTTCGCTAATCAAGACACTTCCTTCTATTGCTTTCATCCAAAATAATGCTCTCAATTTAATAAAAAAAAAAAAAAATCTCCTCACCATCGCTGCCCTTGCTTTCATAAATTGAATCATTCCTTTCTAGCCATAAAACATATAGGATGGCTCCACGAACGAGCAGCCATCATTTCTTCAAGTGTCCCCTAAATGGAGCCATCTCACATTGCCTTAGCAAAGCCTCAACATGACGAGGCATTATCCACGTCAAACCCCACCAAATTAAAACATGGCTTCAATCTTCCCACTTATTCCTTTCCATTACCGCTTGGAGATAAGATCTTCGGACACTTTCATGATTACCCACTTGGTTTTCATTTGATTTCCCATTACATCTGCTTCTTGACTAACCTTCCCATTTACACCCCTATTCATACTTTTCATACTTTGAGTCTCCATTGCAACAATGTTTTTTACACCATCAACTCTTCTAACTCCAGCTTTACCCTAAAAGGAAGCTCTAGGATTAAACCTAACAAATTAACTCCTATCTTGTTTTCCAAGAGTCAAATGCCATTGAAATTCCTAGCCCTCCGCGTTTCTTCGAAAGATGCAAATCGCACAAATCCGATTCTTTTCCCACTTCTACCCCGTTTCCTAGGGATAAATACATCAATCACCTTCCAAAATCACTATAGACCCTCTCCAGCCATTTTCAATAATTAAATTTGAATTAAACAAATCAAATTTTTTGAGTTCATCATCAGTTTTTCTAATTAATCAATATTATAGTTGTAAATCAAGATCATTTAGCGATGAGTCATGACCCCCAATTGTCAAGGAAAGTCAATGTAGTTTGACATATCTATTCGTCCTTAGTTTCTTAATAATATCCTTTCATCAATTAATATTTCAGTTTAACATTGAATATGAATCAGTGAGTACTCAAGTTTTATTTAACAATATTACGTCTTGGGTTTGACATTAACTATTGAATAAGCTTTAAAATTATTCTAAAACTTTATTCCACTTTAACTAAAGATTTCTTGAATTAATTCACTAAAGACTAAGTGAGATATTGTTTAGGTCACACAGGGTGATGAATCTTATATCAATCACTTATTCATCTTCATGTATCTCTTATTATATCTAACAATACCCAACTGAAGCATCCATGGTCAAGACCTCAAGTAAAGTAAAATAAAATTATAATATTTAACATATGAGATCATTAGTAATATTAAGTCAAATAATCACTTATATGATTATCACATGAAAATATTGCTATAAACATTAAGTGATTTACCAAATAATATTCTCATATAAGACCATATTCAGTGAATTTTATCTTATAAGAAGCACTCATATGTTAGTTTAAGTTTATCTAAATTTCAAGTTATAAAATTAGTTGTTTGCTTTATAAGTAAAAGAATAAACATATGACAATCTCAATAATTTTTATCAATATCTTTTCTTGCAATTGATAAATGTATGACATATCACATGCTTGTACAATTAAAATGGCAAATCATGTGTATTGAAAATATTTGACACCCAAACATTTAGCTCAATAATTAATATATTTTTTTATTGACAAAAATTAAACTTAAATCTTATCTCGAATAATTCAAAAATATATATGAAGTAACAAATAAATTATACGATTAATCATTGAACTTTGATCAAAATTTTATTAAGATCATTTGATTTTATTTTGTCTTAACAAAATTACTGAAATTTGTTAAGTCACAAACATATTTCTTCTAAAAAATAATAAAAAAATGACATAATTAATATATAATTACATATAATTAATGAAAGAACTTACAACAAAAGCTTGCAAGGATCACATTGATCCTCATTAAAAAAATAAGAAAAAATTATAAATAAAGGTCATAGTAATCGCTAAAAACAACTTTTGTTGTAGTGTCGGCTATCATATCAACATTGAAAGACACCAAAAATATAAAAAAACTCACCCATCAAAACATGAAAGGCTTCTGCTTGGCTCTAAATTATCAGCCTTGAATTCATAACTAAATTTAAATCAAAGTAAAATAGAAAACTAGGCAATATTAAAAAAAATAAATTTGTAAATCGAACGATTTTACTTTGTTATTTTTTTTTTTGTTCACGATGATTTTCGTTAGCTTCAAAGTAATTGGATTTACAATTTTGTCTTCATGTGTTGGAGGAGTTCGCGAACACGGTGCGATGAAGTGCTTTATGCAAAGGAATTAGGTGGAATTTCCATCAAAGCATGGTTTGTTACGTAGCCACTCTTAAAGTTTTTTTCCTTTTCTTGAGCTTGGTTTCGGCACAATTTTGCTTGAGGTAACTTCTTTCTCTCACTACCCAAAATTTATTGTTTGTTTGTATTTTTTTTTTGGGTTTTTTCCCCTACATACGATTGCTTTATTACTCGGTAAAACTTTACAAGTTCTGTGAGCAATAAAGTTGGCGGTAGCTTGGTCCTGTAAGTTATCATTTGAACCATTTTGATATAACTGTGAAAACTTAAAGTTTAAGAACACAAAATTATTCAATTTAAAGACGAAAATGTGCATTACAATAACCATTTTAGTTTATTAATTTTTGAACACAAACTTTTATATAAAATGCTTCTTGCATTGGAGGAAACGTTGGCTTATATGGGCATTTGAGCATGCTTCTGCTGATTCTTTCCGGCTATCAGTTCACTGTAACAAATAGAAAGGGAAATGGTAATGTTTTGCCCAAAATTGACGAAGCTTTAACTTAAATAAAAAATTGTACTAATTGATGAAATTATAAATTAGAGCACTACCGGAGAGCAACAGTGAGTTTGGCTGCCTTGTCAAACTCTTGGTTTTCTCTGGCTTTCAGGATTTGGAACATGAAAGCCAGGCGGATTTGCGTGTTCTGGCTCTGCTGCATTATGAGTTTAGTCTCTTTTCGAAGCTGCTCACATTCCAATTCGATGGCTTCAAATTTTTCTCGTACTTGCCTTTGCCCGTCTCTTATCTTTTTTTGTTCGTCACTTATTTCTTCCATATCAGATCTTACCCTTCTCATGGCATTGTTTAATTTTTTCAACCTTTTTCTTTTCTGCCACAAAATAAAAACATGGCGTTTTTTAAAATATTTAGAAATTAAAATTATAAAATTGAAAATGTAGAACTTAAACCAGTCTGCATTCTATTTCTCTAAACCAAAAACAAATATATGATAAAAAATAAAGAACTTATAACGTACCAGACGGCCGATCCCTAAAGTTCTACGATGAAGGTCTTTTGGAAGTGCCAGCGGACGCCAAAACACGTTATGCATTATTTTTATTCCTGGCGTGTTATTCTTTTCCTCCCAAAATACCTTATATACTGCTGCATACATGTCGTGCGATATCGCATGCTTCGAGTGGAGTGTCGAACGAGTTTTTAAACGTGCACGCGAGTTGCATCGCTCGTCCATAGTGGCTCCCGAGGTTTTTGAATACTCAATTCCCATTAACATAAGCAATGACCAAGTCCACAAGTAATAATAAACATTACGAAACATCCCAATCCCCTCATTTGCAAAGTGTTAAAAAAATATCAAATCAAAAGACAGTCAAATACACCCAATATTCAATAAGATCTATTTAGAGAATATTAAACTTTTAATTTAAATGATAAAAATTTAATTTTTAGAAACTATTGAGTGTCTCAAAATTCCAACTGCCTCGATTACGCATCTTCTGCAGCTGAAAAGCCCAACAATTCTTCAGTTTTGTTAACCCCAATAGCTCTTTTCCTTTTTTCTAAGAAACAAAAGAAAACAAATTTTGAGACTTTTGATAAAGAGATGGAATCACTTGAAGAACACAAAACAAAAAGAGAATAACATTAAAAAAAAAATAAGGAAGTGTCTTCGATGAAGGTACCTTATTTTTGTGTGAGAGCGAAACGGATAAACTATCAAGTAGCAAATTTAAGGGTCCAAAATACTTCTCAAGCAAGGTAAAGCTTGGTTGACGGTTAACTTGTTTGATAACGAAATTTTAATATCTAATTATTAATTCACTAAAAAATTTTTAAATCAGATATTTCAAGTGAAAAAAAAAATCAAAAAATATGAAATTATGTTAATTATGTAAAAAAAATTTATATGTTAATTCATATTTGAGCCTTAATACACGAATAAATATCTAATCCAAAGTGTATATACTGTTTGAATACATTATTATAGGAAAATTTATATTTAGCAATAATTTTTTTAAAGTGATTTGTATAAATGTTGAAAAATATAAATGTTACAATTAAGTTGGTGTGCCATAATATTCTTCATATATCTTTTGTATTTGTTCATTAATCTTACAATAGGAAATATTCAACTCCTAGAAAAAGTTTCCGATTTCCGATTGTCTTCATCCAATGCGTCGCTTTCTTGAGTGATTGAGGTAACGTTTAATTGAACTTTCAATAAAACAACAAAGTCAACATCCGTGTCGAATTTGTGTTGTCTGTCATCGGGTGAACTCAATAAACTACGCTCGCGAGAGCCGCTCGATTTCGTCCGTTTTCGATAGTTAAACTTCGCGACTCGCACGAAAGCAAAATGTTAAAAATTTGGAGGAAAGTGTTCGCCAATTAATGAACCTTTTTTTCATCGAATAACTAAAAAGCAAAACCATGTGGGGCACAAGTTTTGCTAATCAAAACACTTGCGATTCGCAAACGATAAAGTAAGTTTCTGTAATCCGAATTTGGAATAACTTCTGCTAATTAAAAGAATTCTAAGGTGTTTTCAGCTCTCCTCTGGTCTAAAGGTCAATTTTACAAAGAGTACTTTATATGTCACTAATTGTTAGGATTATGATGATTCTAATTCTAGTTGTTAGGTAAAAAATCTCTAATTAATTAAATAATTAAGTCAATGAAAATAAAATTAAATAATTAACAAACTAAATAAGAGATAATAATTTAATTTGTGTTAGTTCAATTGACATATATTCGCAGATGAGAAAAAATATATTAGTTGTAGAAAATTATAAAAATATAATCATATTAATCAATACTCATAATCAATATTTATAGATCCTTTCATTCCCTTCTAATTTTACGGAGTATTTTCAACTCAAACAAATACATGCCTCATGTGTGTTTATGTCTATGTAAACTATCTTAATCTTTTTTATCCATCCAAACAAACATAACATTCATCATACCTATGTATATCTTCTTATTCCCTTCTAATCCACTATAAACATTCAAACATATACATACCCATAAAGACTTTCTTAATTTCCTTTAGTCTTATGAAATGTCCATTGCATAAAACCTTACATCTCATATCCCTCTTTCTTTCAAACTTAACCTTATTGAGACTATTTTATTTATAAACATACTAATTTACCTATGAAGAATTCATTTCCTCTTAGAATTATTCTCTTGTAACTTTTTTATCCATCAAATAATATTTAGTCAATCTTAAAAAAAATCTCAATAAAATCTTTTATAAGATTTAAGTTACTATCCTTATAATTTTCACCAAAACTCAAATTCTATCAAATCATTTTCATCCAAATATGTTGGGCTCCATCTACAAGAGGAATTTAGTACAATTTTCTTTGTGTGTCTTCACAAATCGATATCTTATAACATGAATTCAAACTCCTCCCTTGAATCTAACTCTTTCGAACTTTTCTCTTCCCATATCTTAAACTTTCACTCTAATATTAGTTATTAAGTTCACGACAACTCTAATTCCAATTGTTAGGCAAAAAGCTCCCAATCAATTAAGCAATCAAGCCAAGAGAAGTAAACTCATATAATTAATCAACTACATAAGAGACAACAATTTAATAAAGTTAGCCCAATTAACTTATTTTCACAATAAAAAAAAAAGATTTACTAGTTGTGAAAAATTATAAATATATAAACATATCAATCAACACTCACAATCAATAACTATGGACCCATGCCTATGTGAACTACCTCAATCTCCTCTAGTTACCCAAACAAACATAACATTCATCATACTTTTATGAACCTTCTCATTCTCCTATAATTCACTACAAACATTCAAACATATACACTCCTAAAGACCTTTTTAATCTCCTGTAATCCTATGAAAGGTCTATCTTATAAAACTTTACAATGTTTTTACATATTTCTCTCATATCTAATCCATTGAGACTTCACTATTTATAAGCATACTAACTCATTTATCAAGAATCTCTTTTTTCTTAGAATTATTTTCCTACAAGTTTTCTTATCCATCAAGTAATATTTAATCAATCTCAAAAAAATCTCAATCAAATCTTTAATAAGATTTAAGTAATTATCCCAACACTAATGTTAATCGTCAAAATATTGAAGAATGAACTGCTATATTACACTGTGAAGCGGACTTTCTCCCCTTTAAATATCTTGGTCTTCCCCTTGCGCTAACCTAAGAAGAATATCAACTTGGTAGCCGATGATCAACACTTTTAAAAGGAAACTCTGTCAATGGAAAAGTAAACTTCTGTAAATCGGTGGTCGGGTTGCTTTAATCAAATATGTTCTTGCTAATCTGCCAATCTATTACATGTCCCTGTCCAGATTGCCAAGTAGTGTGGCCCAAGAACTTTGAAAAAATTCAATGTCAGTTTCTGTAGGGAGATTCAAAGGGAAAATGAAATTTGAGACTTATTGATTGAAACACCATTTGTGGAAGCAAACATTATGGAGGCCTAGGAGTGGTTACTGTTGAGACTTGCAACCAGTTGCTCTTGTTAAAATGGCCTTGGAGATTTGACAGTTAGTTTGATTCCTTCTAGAGGAAAGTGGTTTGCAATATATACAACATGTCCTCAGCTGATTTGTGGCCTATTCCCTGCCAATCTCGTTTCTCTTCTCGTGTCTGGAGTGACATTCAAAACAATTGGCGCTCTAAAAGAAATTCTAATCTTATTATTTCTAGTTTTCTTCTCTATGCATGGACGGAGCAAGGATAAAATTCTGGTATGGTAAATGGATCAACGTAATCTTATTATTTCTAGTTTTCTTCTCTATGCATGGATGGAGCAAGGATAAAATTCTGGTATGGTAAATGGATCAACGTCTATGTTGTTTGAGAGGGGATAAAATGGCGTTGGCACATTCGACCGGAGAGAAACCTCTTTGACTGGGAGTCTGACCTTTGGGACCAAGTTATTGCACTACTTAACTCTGCCTCTTTTTCACCTTCAGCCCCTGATAGATTGATTTGGGCTCATACAACAAACGGTGTTTACAAGCCAAAATCCTTTAGAAATGAGTTGGAGAAACCCTCAAACAACGAAACCCCGACTAAAAGCTACATTTGGAAAGGTTTAATTTAACCCCTTTGAAAGTTTAGATCTTCTACTGGAAAGCATTGACAGGAGGCATCCTAGTGATGGACATCCTTCAAGCAAGAGGCTGCTCAAAGAATATTGCAAATAAGTGGGTTTTTTGTGACAAGACGGAATCAGTGAAAGA
Source organism: Durio zibethinus (assembly GCF_002303985.1). Next base: position 2,090,897 of record NW_019167860.1, on the reverse strand, counting down.
CCTCCTACTATTTTGCAATTTCTCATGGAAGGTTTGGTGCCAATTCTGTCCTTATTGGGGTTTTTCCAGGTAATATTGGTTCCTTAAAGTTGTCATTCTTCTTGGAGTGGACTGATGGACAATAAGGATCAAAAGATTATTTGGCACTCGTTTTAAGCTAGTATATGGTCCATCTGGTTTGCGCACAACGAAAAGCTTTTCAATAAAAATGTCTCTCTCTCTCAACCAAATCTACAACCTTATTAGCATCAGACTTTGACGGTGGATGAAAGCACAATTTCTAGAGAAGAATCTTTTGACCCTGAATTTTCAATCTAACATCCATGACAATAGCTTCCTCCTGCCAAAAAACAGGCCAGGCCACATACCTTCTGGTCGCCACCTCCCTATGGAATTTGGAAGATTACCGTGGACGGATTTACATTTGGAATGCCTGAACCAACGGGAATTAGAGGTGTTGTTCTGTACTGGGAAGGTAACCTTTTGTTTATTTTCTGAAAAAACATTGGGATTAAATACTCATACTTAGCTGAACTAATAGCTGTTCTTGAAGCCCTATCTATCACGATTGAAGCCAAAATCAACCCTCTTCCAGATATTATCGTTGAAAGTGACTCGCAAGTGGTCATCTCTTGGCTCAACGAACTTAGTGAAAGTCCTTGGAAGTACAATGACGTTTTTAAAAAGCTTCTAAATTTATACGTCAACACTAGGAAAATTATTTTTGTTCATATTGTTAGGGAAGCTAATCACTTTGCTGACAGTCATGCTAACATGGGAGTTAACCCCGAAGTTGTGAGCTAGTGGCTTTATTATAGTTATGTAACTGTTTCTATTAATAATATTTCTCTTAAATTAAAAAAAAAAAAATGAATACAAATACACAGAAACACGCTAGCTTTCATAATTTAATATTTGAAGTTGCAGTCCAAATATGGCATGAAATACAAACTTAAAATAGGCCAAGAAAGTGTTATACGTTTGAAACAGAAATTATTGCATAAATTAACCTAAAAAAAGCAATAAAAATGGCTAAAAATCCATTCCCACTCAGCCATTTCATAAGTTCATTTGACTCAGCAAGTTGCGGCCAAAGCTTCCTTCTGATTGTTCTGCTCCGATATAAGTTGACTGCAACAAAAAGGGAGGAAAGAATTAAGGGAGCTATCTTTGAAAATATGTATGTTTTTTGTGAGCGGATCTTCAACCTCTACGAGTGAAAATGTTTTGGATAGAAATATATCTATAGTTTAAGAATGAAGATATAGACTGTGATTTCTTTTGGTTTTAGCAGCATACGGCATCTTCTATCTTTCTTGTATTTAAGATATATTTTAATGTGGTATCGACTACGATTTTTCACTACCAAAAAAAAAAAAACTATTTAAAGATAAATTATTAAAGGTATATATATCTTTTTTAATGTAATATATATGTAATTAAGAAAAGAATAGCAAAATGAGCAATAGAAAAGAAATTATGAAGAAACAAACCGCAGAACATGAGTAAGTTGGGATGCTTTGATGATGTCATTGTTTTCCCTTGCTTTTAAGATTTGAAAAATGATGGCAAGGCGAATTTGCGTGCTGGCACTTTGTTGAAGTATAATCCTAGTCTCCTTTCGAAGTTGTTCACATTCTAATTCTACGATTTGGAATTTTTCTCTCACTTGCCTTTGCCTTTCTGTGATTCCTTTTTGTTCCTCGTTAATCTTCTTGATTCCTTTTCTTAGCTTTTCTATGCCGCTTTTAAATTTCTTCTTCTGCAGTGATATTAAATAGCACATAAATCATGAGATCATGAGACATTAAAATCTATGCCTTCATACAACAATGACCATACTGTCATAGTGATACTAAATGTTGGTTATTTTAAACGTCCAAGTACAAAGTCAAGAAAAATATATTTTACAGGTTTAGTTGAATTGGAAACTCGAAAGAATTGTTTGGTTTTATATCTTAATTTATAAATGAAACTACATCAATAATACCTGATTTCCCCTTTTTGATGATGTTGAAGGCTTTTTCGCAATTGCTAGTGGAGACTTCATCTATTTTTGAAGACTTGACACTAGTTTTAGTTTTTCTTTTTGTGTGTGCTTGGCTATCAAAAATTGTTGGGATATGTGAGAAAAACCATGTTGATGGCCCTAAATATATACAAACATTGCAACGTCCTTTCGTGGAAAAGGTTCCTTAGACAAATGGAAATTAGGTGGTCTGCGTTATTTATATTCGCAGAACTTGTCTGGTGGTGCTAGAAGCACTTCGTTTTAAGGTCTTTCAGCTTTTCATATTCGGTCTTTATGTGTGACTTGGAAGATAGCATCTCATTTACGCCGAACTAGGGTGGCCATCATTTACCAAGACATTCTTTTTTTTTTTTTTTAAGTTCAACCCCAAAAACACTACGAGAAAGTTGTCAATTTAAATGAATTTTTATTTTTATTTTTGTTAATGAAAAGTTGAGTTTTTATCTCATTCACCTTTGTTTCATATGATATACTGTAATAATCATTCTTTTACGGTTATTTATATATATAATTATCTATTTAAACGATTTTCTTGTAAATTTCACCGATTATGATCGTGAAAATGAATGTAGATATATCTATACATATATTGTTGACTTTTTCAAATGATTGGGCTATCTCGTGGTAAGATCATTTCCTTAAAATCTCTCCTATAAACCACGAGAGACGTATCTCAACCTTGGACTACTCTCTCTGATCCATGGACTCAGGTTTGGGCATGGTTTAATCTTAAATGTTAATAAGAAATATTAAATGGGTGGGTCTTTGCAGGCCGAGCAGGAGGTAAAAGTTGAAACTAGAGGTGGTTGCTACAGAATGAACCCAAACTTCAAAACCTGCCTGAAAAAATCTGAAGAAATTAACCAAACTCATATTGACAACTGAGTTTTGTAGTTTATGACATTTTATGTTTTTTATTTTTCTAAAAAAATTATTCACAATTTTTTTAGATTATAACAAAACATTCATATTTGATTTAGCAGCAAATCTTTACTTGAATTAAATTCATATTTAATATTAACTCTAGATAAATCAAATATTAACAAAACATATAGTGCTAAATGCCAAGCATCTATGTTTAATAATATTTCAAACTTAAAAATACAATTATTTTAAATTTCATCAATTACAATTATTGATATATACTTCAAATTTTACTAAATGATAGAATGACGAGAAAGATCAAATTCTCTATCTTCATTTTGAGAGTTAAGTTGACTGCAACCCTATCTTTTTCTTGATTTAAGATGATATATTGCCTAGATATTAGAGGGCTTGTCAATAATTAATCTTTATAAAGAAATATCATGTTCAGATTTCATGGAATATTTTTAAAATCCTAAGTAAAGGAATATTTTTTTGAAATTCTACCTAGATATTAGAGAATTAGAAAATGTTTTGATATTAAAGATTTTCATTTTATTTATAAATAAAGTTTTTTTAAAAAAAAGAAAAAAAAGATTTCTTTGCAAGGAAATAAAATTTGAAGGGATTATTTTAAATATTGAAATTAAGACCATATTTATTAATATAAAGGATGACACATGATCAATTGGTAGCTTTTTTTAAATAGGCACTATAATGGTGTTAATCCTTTCCAAAATGTTATTGTGCTCCTAAACACAACTTTGTTTTCCTAGACCAAAATTATCTTTTTGATAAATTTTAAACTTTTTTATTATATTATTAAAAATAAAAACTTTTTAGATGGTCAATCACACCTAATCAAAAAATATTAGTAGCGACTGTCCTGTTTTGAAATTCATAAAATTTTTATCTAACAGTTCCCAAAACCATTATCACACTTATTATTTCTAGTTTTCTTCTCTGTGCAAGTATAGAGCAAGGTTAAAATTCTAGTTTGGTAATGTTAGGAAAATGGGGTCCAGTCCCATGTAAGTGGTTTTGGACCAAGTAAAGGCCATGGGCCTTGATCTTTTATTTTACACAAAGCCCTAGCTACTTAATAAAAAAAGAGGTGGGATTGTTTTAGGTGTGTGTCAAAAACCAAGTAGAGAAAGAAGAAAAGCCAGGAAAAGCAGAGAGAGAAAAAGGAGAAGGGAGAGTTGGTTGAACGGAAGTCAATCCTTGGTCCGATTGAGTTGGAACCTTGTCAGGAGGTTTATGATTCAGAGTTCTACATTCTGAACGGTGAAGATCGGGTTTGAAGCTCTCTAGGAACAAATTCAGGGTGTATTTGTTGAGTCATTTATTTGGTGAGATTTCTCCAATTGTTTCTCTAGTTGTTGATTAGCTCTAGTTTTAGCTAGAGAAGAACTTTGTATAACTATTATTTGATAGTGAAGATTTTTCTTGTGGCCCGTGGTTTTTTTCTCTCTACACTGGAGGGTTTTCCACGTAAATCTTGGTGTGTTTTATTTTTCTTACGCATTTGATTATTGATTGTTGTCTATTGCTTCTGTATTGTTGTGATTATTGCTTCAGGCGCAACAAGTGGTATCAGAACGAGGGTTATTTGAGACATCGATACAGAAGCAACCCAAGATAGAAGTAAATTCTGTTTGAGATCATGGAGGGTGATACAGGTTCCATGATAAAATTGACAGCATCGAATTATTCAATTTGAAAGCCTATGATGGAGGATCATCTATACTGCAAAGATTTGTATGAGCCAGTATTGAGAGATTCGACTAAACCAGCGGATATGAAAGATGAAAGCTGGAAGAAGCTAGGTAGAAAAACGCTGGCTACAATCAGAAAATGGGTTGATATCAGCGTGTTTCATCATGTAGCGCAGGAATCAGATGCTCACATTGTTTGAAAAAAATTGGCAGCATTGTATGAGAGAAAAACAGGTATGAATAAAGTTATGCTTGTTAAAAAGATTGTAACTTTACAGTACAGGGATGGACGATCTGTTACAGAGCACTTGAGTGATTTTCAAGATATATTTAATCGAATGACTACTATGGAGCTTAAGATGGATGATGAAATGAAGGCATTATTTCTTTTGGGTTCGTTGTCAGACAGCTGGAATACTCTAGTTGTGACTGTTTTTAATTCAGCTCTTAATTATAAGGTGACATTGGAGATGGTAAAAGACAGTATGCTTAATGAAGAAGCGAGGCGAAAAGATGTAGACCCTGGGAATCAAGCTCTAGTCACAGAGAATATGGGTAGAAACATCGACAGAGGTCAGGACTCAAAAAGCTGTTGTAAGTCTAAACATAGATCCAAATCTAGAGGTAAAGTGAAGTGTTTCCATTGTGGTAAGACGGGTCATATAAAACGAAACTGTAGAATCTTAAAGCAAGAGCGAAAAATTGAGAAAGGTAAGAGTTCAGATGATGGTAATGTTGCAACAGTGAATTCAGATAGTGATTCAGTTACTTTGATTTATACACATGATGATTGTAATCATGTTAGTGATCCCGGTATTGAGTGGATAGTTGACACAGGAGCGGCATATCATTGTGTTCCTAAAAGAGAGTTGTTTACAACTTACAAAGTATGAGACTTTGGTTGTATCAAGATGGGAAACAAGAGTGTGTCACAGATTGTTGGGATTGATGATATTATTGTACAAACTAGTACAGGTTGCATGTTGACTTTGAGGGATGTCAGACACATTCCAGATATGAGAATGAACTTGCTTGCTATTAATGTCCTTGATAAGGAAGGATATGAAAGTCGACAAAAGAATGGACAGTGGAAGCTTCTCAAAGGATCTATGGTAGTTACAAGGGAAAAACTATGTTGCACAATGTATAAGACATGGATGCAATTGAATGGTAACTAGGTAAATACCGTTGAAAGTGATGCTTCAGCAAACTTGTGGCACAGGAGGCTGGCACACATGAGTGAAAAAAGGTTACAAGTTTTGGCAAGGCACTCTCTCATTCCCTTGACCAAAGGTATGTCTATCGATTCATGTGATTATTGTTTGTTTGGTAAGCATCATAGAGTTTCTTTTCGTAAAAGTTCTCAGAGAAAAGAAAATAGATTGGAATTAATTTATTCTGACGTATGTGGTCCCATTGAGGTTGAGTCATTAAGTGGTAGCAGATATTTTGTTACTTTTATTAATGATGCTTCACGTAAGACTTGGGTGTATATGTTGAAATACAAAAGTCAGGTACTATAGTATTTTTAAAAATTTTATGCCATGGTTGAAAGGATGACAGGGTTACCCTTAAAGTGTATTCGAACTGATAATGGTGGGGAATACACATCTAAAAGCTTTGAAGAGTATTGCTCAAAGCATGGGATCAAGCATGAGAGGACAGAACCTAAAACACCGCAGCATAATGGTATAGCTGAAAGAATGAATCGCACCATTGTGGAAAAAGTCAAATGTATGTTGAGGATGACAAAATTACCAAAGCCATTCTGGGGTGAAGCAGTCAACACAGCTTGTTATTGACTTAACAGGTCACCATCAGTTTCTTTGGGCTTTGACATTCTAGAAAGAGTGTGGATAGAAAAAGATTCTTCATACTCTCACTTGAAAGTTTTTGGGTGTAAAGCATTCATGCATGTGCCAAAAGAGCAGAGATCAAAGCTTGACAGTAAAGCTACACAGTGTGTGTTTGTAAGATATGGTGATAAGGAATTTGGCTACAGGGTATGAGATCCAGTAAAGAAAAAGATAGTCAGAAGCAGGGATGTGGTCTTTCATGAAAAAGAAACCATAGCAGACCTTGAGAAAATGAAAAGACTACACGAGTTACTGTTGAGTGTGATATTTCAACACCGATAGGGATTTCACAGAGAAAAGCCACAGATGATAAAAATAAGCAAGAAACAGAACTTGGGGATATAAATGAGCCAGCCACAGTTGGTGATGAGCCAGATGCTATTAGTTTTGAGCAGGGGGAGCAATCCTCTCTACCTGAGAGTGTTGAGCAAGGAGAGCTACCTTCAGCATCAAGTGATGTAGAGTCTCAACCCAGGAGATCTATTAGAGAGCGCAGGCCATCTACCAAGTATCCAAGTTCAGATTTTATTTTAGTTACCAGTGAAGGGGAGCCAGAAAGCTTTCAAGATGTGCAGGCTACTCCGGATAGAGAGCACTGGTTAAAAGTAATGAAATAAGAGATGGAGTCATTGTGAAAGAATGATACTTATGATCTTGTTAAACTTTCAACAGCGAAGAGGCCATTAAAGAATAAATGGGTGTTCAAGTTGAAAAAAGATGGTGACAAACTAGTGAGGTACAAAGCTCGATTGGTAGTAAAAGGTTTTTCTAAGAAACCAGGCATCGATTTTGATGAGATTTTTGCTCCAATTGTAAAAATGAGTTCTATTCGAGTGGTACTAGGATTGACAGCTAGTTTGAATCTTGAACTTGAGCAACTTGATGTTAAAACTATTTTTTTGCATGGTGATTTACAGGAGGACATTTATATGAATCAGCCTGAGGGTTTTGAAGTGAAAGGAAAAGAACACTTAGTTTGCAAATTGAAGAAAAGCTTGTATGGCTTGAAACAAGCTCTGCGATAGTGGTACAAGAAGTTTGATTCTTTTATGGTGAGTCATAACTATAAAAGAATAACAGCAAATTTTTGTGTGTATGTTAAACAATTTCCTAATGGTAACTTCATTATCCTATTATTATATGTTGATGATATATTGATTGTAGGACAAGATGCTAGTATGGTTTACAGGTTGAAAGAACAATTGTCTAAGTCCTTTGATATGAAGGATTTAGGTCCAGCAAAGCAGATTCTTAGTATAGATATTATCCGGGATAGGAGAGCTGGAAAGCTGTGGTTGTCACAGGAAAAATATGTTGAACAAGTGCTTGGTAGATTCAACATACAACATGCTAAATCAGTTAGCAGTTCACTTGCCAACCATTTTCATCTAAGTAAGAAATCTTGTCCGGTGTCTAAGGAAGAGCAACTAGCTATGTGTAGTATTCCTTATTCTTCTGCAGTCGATTCTTTAATGTATCTTATGGTTTGTACAAGGCCTGAATTGCTCATGCAGTTGGTGTAGTGAGCAGATTTCTTTCTAATCTAGGAAAGGTTCACTGGGAAGCAGTGAAATGGATTTTTAGATATTTGAGGGGTACCTCAAAAATATGCTTGACTTATGGAGTTTCACAACCAGTTCTAGAAGGGTTTACTGATGCTGACATAGCAAGCGATCTTGATGGTAAAAAATCTACTTCAGGGTATTTATTCACTTTTGCAGGAGGAGCTGTATCTTGGTAGTCTAAGTTACAGAAGTGTGTTGCTTTGTCAACTACAGAAGTTGAGTATATTGCAGCAACTGAAGCATGTAAAGAAATGTTTTGGATGAAATGTTTTCTTCTTGAATTGGGGTTGAATCAAAAAGAGTATGTGATATTTTGAGATAGTCAGAGTGCCTTAGATTTGAGTAAGAATACCATGTACCATGCTAGAATAAAGCACATTGATGTTAGATATCATTGGTTACGTTCAGTGATTGAAGAACAGCAGATACTATTAAAAAAAATCCATACTGATAAAAATGTGGCAGATATGTTGACTAAGATACTTCCCAGGAAAAAACTTGAGTTTTGTAATAACTTGGCTGGAATGAGTTCCCTGGCCAAGGTAAGTTCCAAATGAAATTGCTATGGTGATGAATCTCCTCCTAATGGGGCTGAAGGGAGAGATTGTTAGGAAAATAGGGTCCAGTCCCATGTAAGTGGTTTTGGACCAAGTAAAGGCCATGGGCCTTGATCTTTTATTTTACACAGAGCCCTAGCTACTTAATAAAAAAAGAGGTGGGATTGTTTTAGGTGTATGTCGAAAACTAAGCAGAGAAAGAAGAAAAGCCAAGAAAAGCAGAGAGAGAAAAAAAAGAAAAGAGAGTTGGTTGAACGAAAGTCAATCCTTGGTCCGATTGAGTTAGAACCTTGTCAGGGGGTTTATGATTCAGAGTTTTACATTCTGAACGGTGAAGATCGGGTTTGAAGCTCTCTAGGAACAAATCCAGGGTGTATTTGTTGAGTCACTTATTTGGTGAGATTTCTCCAATTGTTTCTCTAGTTGTTGATTAGCTCTAGTTTTAGCTAGAGAAGAACTTTGTATAACTATTATTTGATAGTGAAGATTTTTCTGGTAGCCCGTGGTTTTTTTCCCTCTATACTGGAGGGTTTTCCACGTAAATCTTGGTGTGTTTTATTTTTCTTGCGCATTTGATTATTGATTGTTGTCTATTGCTTCTGTATTGTTGTGATTATTGCTTCAGGCGCAACAGGTAAAAGGATCAACAACTAAAATTTGAAGATTTCTTTTGGTAAAATATATGCTTTAGCAATCAATAAAACATGATACATTAAAGACTATGGTGTTTGGGAGGGGATGAAATGGCATTGGCACATTCCACTGAAGAGAAACCTCTTTGACTGGAAGTTTGACCTTTGAGACCAATTTATTGCACTTTTAAACTTTACCTCTCTTTCACATTCAGCCCATGATAGATTGAATTGAGCTCATACAACAAATGGTATTTACAAGCTATAAACATTTAATTTTATTCGAATTATCTTAAATGGGCCTTGATTCCTATTGGACTTTAAATTCATTGCGCTTTGTCAAGTTTAATTATGCAAATCAAAATTTGATTCAAAGGTGTGGGCTGAAGCTCAATTTTGTTTTTGTTAAATGGGATATTTTGTATGTCAATTAGACTAGGGCCTAAATTCAATTTCTTAAACCCAAGGCCTAAAATTTTGGTCCACAATCCATAGGAGAGCCGAATTGTTTCTTTTTGTTTTTACTTCATTTTATTTTTATCTTTATTTCATTTTATTTTTGTTTTATTTTTTTTCCTTTTCTTCTTCTATCTGGTTTTTGGTCGAAAGCCCTTTGTGCATTATGATTGTTGCTTTCGTACAGAGCCTGCAAGTGCACAGATCAAGTAATAAAGTTAAGTATTTTAGTATCATCTCCTCAAAAATTATAAAATAGAGTGTTGGATTGCTCATAATTACTAAAAGTGAAAGGCTAAGATCTTATATCTAAACAATTGAGAATTTGAGGTTTTGAGTTACATGGATCAAGTTAAGATTAAAGGCAATGTGTAGGTAGAGATCTTAACTTCACCAGCTGTCACTTGAGAAGTAAAAGATTGTTGCCAAATATCCAAATTGGTAGATTCAAGTTTCCACAGCAATTTGAGACAATAAAAGATAATTCTCTTACCTTTAATTACCTGTTCTTTAAACTTGATTCTTGGTTGAGGTTGACTTGAATTCGGATATTTTGTGAATTGATGAATCGAGATCGTGCCTCTAAGGTTGCCAATTCATACGGTTATACATAGGGAATGATTAGCACCCCAACAACGCCCATAAATTGGTACCAATTAATTATGCACTATTTTCAATGTTGGATGAAATCATTTCGATTTAAAATTTAATACTAATTTCCTTCATTTTAAAATAATTTTTTGTTAAAATTCTTTATTTAGGAATACTGAAAAAATCTTTAAGTTAAATAATTATCTTAAAATTCTTCAACATTTAGGCAGAATTTAGAATAACTTTTTTCGCTTAAAATTTAACACAATATTCTTTAAAATAAAAATAACACCATTTGTAAAAAATAATTGTTAGTTACTCTCCAACATCTAGGTAGAGTACCAAGAATTATTTCTTCTAGAATATTATTTTTGTCTTATTTTATAATATCACAATTTTAAAAGTAAGTAAATTAAAAAAAAAATTTGTGCAAAAAAGTAAATGATGGTATTATCAGTTAACAAGTAAAAATTAAAGACAAAAAAATGCAAGCGAGTGCAAACAATAACAAATAAATACATGTAAACCAATAGATGCTATGTATGATGATGAAATGTAAATTTAAAAATTAGATTCTTAAATATAATGAGACCACCTTGACTTCTCAACATTTAAGCAGAGCTTAGGTGACACTATTTATATTTAAGATCCCATTATATTATTGTTTTTTTTTATTAAAGCATATCATTTTATTGTTAAAGCAAACTATGGACTCATGTGAAAAAATTACTGGAATAAAGTTTCTTAAATGCCCCATCGTCTAAGTGGCACTCGAGAACAAACTACTCCATTTGAGATTTTTACATGTATCTTTTAAAGTTTTGAAATGGTTTTGAGTATAGGTTTAGGTCGAGGTTTTAAGACTTGCATGATTTTTAGGTAATGATTCGGGATTGTGTGCTAAATTTAGGGTTTTTAGAATTTTAGATTTTAAAGTTTTGGATTTTAGGATTTAAGATTTGAGATTTGAGATTTTTGGATTTCAGGGTTTTGAGGATCTATGGTTTTAAGGGTTTGGTTTTAGGGTTTAAAGTTTCGATGTTTAAGGCTCTGAGGGGTTTAGGGCTTAGATTTTTGAATTTTGGGGTTGGAGATTGTAAACACCATTTTTTAAAATTATTATTATTATTATTATTATTATTATTATTATTATATATTTTTCTTTTTTCTTTTTTTTTCTTTTTTCTGCTTTTTTCTATATCTGATTCGGCTTGACAAGATTTAGTGCATTAAATGCACTATCACCAAAATCCACAATCTCAACGGCTGCCACCACTGGCAGTCACCTAGCACGCATGACAAGCGTGAATTTTCAGTTGAAAAAAATGGGATTCGATCCCAGAAGATTTGGGATTCGAATCCCAAAAAGCTCTATAAATAGAGCTTATTATCTGCAAACAAAAGGAGGAAGAAATCGAAAAAAAAAAACTGCAAAAAAATTTTACAAAAAAAAAATAGAGCCTTTTGTTGAAATTTTTTTTTTTTTTGCAGAAACAGTCCCCTGGAACGAGAAACCCAACACAAAAATACACATGCAAAAACACACAAAAAAGACAAACCAAAAAAACACAAAAAAAGATTTTTTTAGCCGAAACTTCAAAGCCAGATCTACACCAATTGAAGCTTTTTTTTTTTAAATCAGGCTCAGATCTGGACTTAGGGGCTCTTAAGAAAAAAATTTGAGAGATTTTGAGACTTTTCGACCATCGATGACGGCGACCGGGTGACCAACTAACTGTGGCGACGACGGTGGAGGCACAGTCGATCAACCACCTGTGTTTGGCCGAAAAAAAAAAAGAGAAAGAGGATTTTTTTTTGGAAAGAAAAGAATGAATGAAAAAAAAATTTAACTTTTATATAAAAGACCAATAGCCAAAACAATGTCGTTTCAATAAACGCCCAAAACGACGTCGTTTTGAGACCTGAAGATCCACGCATCGACTCGTAACCCGACTCGAGACTCGCGCAATTGACCCGATGATCCATTCTCCTTTTTGACCCTCGATCGATCCAGGTGAACAGGACCAGACTGTCGTTGAACCACTGAGTCACCTAGACCAGACCAGCACCGAACCAATCAAACCGATCCAGACCCTCGTTGACTGGACAGTTGACCGATCTAATTCAGGTAAAAAAAATTTTTTTTTAATATTGTTTTATATATTATTTTTGTTATTTTAATTATTATTATTAATATTTATGCATGTAAAAATATTTAAATTTACCAAAATAAATTTTTATTTTTTTATAATATTAATTAATATAATAAAAAAAAAAGAAATTTTTATACGACGATGAATTTAGAGGTACTCCGAGTAGTGATACATATGAAATCTCTAGGTGAGAAAATTTTTTTTAATACTACCAGTGTATTGGAGTATTTATAAAAAAATTTTCAATACAATAAAATTTTTTTCTTATAAAATAACAAAAAATTAATTAATATATTAAAAATAATAATATAAATAAGGAAAAAGAAAATTTTATCCAATGATATGATTCTAAAAGTATTTCGAGTAGTGATGCTTTACGAAATCCTTAGGTGAGAATATTTTTTTTAAATATTACGAGTGTATTGAAATATTTATAGAAAAACTTCAATACAATAAAAATTCTTTTTTTTCTTCAAAATTAAAAATAAAACAATTAATAAAATTAAAAAAAAAAAAGAGAATAAAACGTGTGCATCAATATGTTATTATTTGCATTGCATACACGACATAATTTTTTACAAAAAGTAAATTCAAACCTCTAAAGATGAGATTCTAAAGTATTTCGAGAAGCGATACCTAAGAAATCTCTAGGTGAGAAAGGGTTCTTTTAATATTACCAACGTATTGGAATATTTTAAGAATTATTTCAATAAAAAGGCTCTAATTTATTTTTCTCGAATAATATTTGAATATAAAGACAATAAATAGAAAATAAAAAAATCAAGAAAGTTAATTTTCAAACACCAAAAATAGGACTATTTTTTGTCAAAATCAAAGGATAACACGTAGTTAATTGGTACCATTTTAAATAGGCGTTGTGGGGGTACTAATCTTTCCTCACATGTAACCGACTCTCGAACCCAAACTGTTGCACAAACCTTAAAATTATCTTTTTAATAAATTTCAATTAATTTTAATATTTTATTAAAAAGATATGTTTTAATAGGTGGCCAATCGCACTTAGCCAAAAAAAGATTTGTGGTGACTCCATTATTTTTTATTTCGTTTTCAAATTCATCGGACGGACATAAAATCGTTACGACAAAGATTTTAGGGTTTCAATTTAAGGGTTAGGGCTTTAATGGTTTCATTTTAGGTTTAAGATTTAGGGTTTAGGGTTTATGGTTTTGATTTTAGGATTTAAGGTTTTAAGGTTTCAATTTTAGGATTTAAAGTTTTAGGGTTTCGATATTAGGGTTTGAGGTTTTAAGGTTTGGTTTCAGAATTTGGAAGATTTAGGGTTTTGTTTTAGGGTTTGAAAGGTTTGGAGTTTTGTTTTAGGATTTGGAGTGTTCGAAATTTTTTTAATTTAAAAAACACGAACATTTTTAAAACTTTTCAACATCTAGGCGAACTTTCGGAGCAAGTTCGATTTTTATGATTTTTGAAAATTAATTAAAATTTTTCAAAAATTTTTTTATGAAAATTTATTGTTATTATTATTAATATTATTAATAATATTTAATTATTTAATTGTTTTTTTGTATTTTTTTAATATTTAAATGATATTTGATAAATCAAAACAAAAGTAAATCTAAAACAATAGTGGGCTCAGGCCCGAAGAAGAAATTGGGCTTCGGCCTGTAAATTTAATAAAGCTCGAAAACTTAAACTGAAACTCAGACAAAATTGATGTCTATAGCTGCTCCTCTTTGCGCATTATTAAGAATCAGAAATAGAGTAAAGATAAATACAACAATTTTGTCCAAAAGGAAATCAATGATTTTTAAAAGTTTTTTTTGTGTTTTTTTTATTGAACATCAAGTCAAGTGATAAAGACAACGATTGGGACGACGCTGCAAGTAGAAATATAAAGAACGATTGAAAGAACATCACAAATTGAGAAATAAAGAATCAATTAGGACAACACCACAAGTTTAATAGTAAAGAAAACGATTGGGACAACACTGTAAGTCGAAATTATGGAATCGATCGGAATAACACCGCAAGTCAAAAAGTAAAAAAAATGATCGGAACAACATCTCAAGTCAAAATTATGAAATCGATTAGGACAACACCGTAAGTCGAAATTATGAAATCGATTGGAACAACATCGCAAGTTGAAAAGTAAAAAAAACGACTAGGACAACATTGCAAGTCAAAATTATGAAATCAACTGGGACAATATCATAAGTCGAAATTATGTCCGGAGGTCTTAAAGATTATGTTTGGAGGTATTAAAAATCATGTCTGTAGGTCTTACAGAATCGACAAGAATAACACCGCAAGTCAAAAAATAAAGAATTGATTAGGACAACATCACGAATCGAAATTATACCCGGAAGTCTTAGAAATCATGCTCGGAGGTCTTACAAAATCGACTGAGATAACACCATAAGTCAAAAAATAAAGAATTGATTGGGACAACATCGCAAGTCAAAAAATTAAAAATCGATTGAGATAATACCACGAATCAAAATTATGCCCGAAGGTCTTACAGAATTGACTGGAATAATACCGTAAGTCAAAAAATAAAGAATCGATCAAGATAACATCGTGAATTGAAATTATGCTCAGAGGTCTTAAAGATTATGCCCGGAGGTTTTAGAAATCATGCTCGGAGATCTTACAGAATCTACTGTGACAACACCGCAAATCAAAAAATAAAGAATTGATTAGGATAACATCGCGAATCAAAATTATGTTCGGAGGTTTTATAGATTATGTTCGGAGTAAATCTGAAACAACATTGGGCTCAACCCGAAGAAAAAATAAGGCTTCGGCCGTAAATTAAATAAAGCTGGAAAACTTAAATCGAAACTCGGACAAAATTAGTGTCTACAATGGGCATCCTTCAGGCAAGAGGCTGCTCAAAGAATATTGCAAATAAATTTGCTTTTTGTGATTAGGCGGAATCAGTGAACCACCTCCTACGATTTTGCAATTTCTCATGGAAGATTTGGTGCAAATTCTGTCATTATTGGGGTTTTTCCAGGTGATACCTGGTTCCTTAAAGTTGTCATTCTTCTTGGAGTGGACTGATGGACAATACGGATCAAAAGATTATTTGGGACTGGTTGTTTTAAGCTAGTATATGGTCTATCTGGTTTGCGCAAAATGAAAAGCTTTTCAATAAAAAAAATCTCTCTCTCAACCAAATCTACAACCTTATTAGCATCAGACTTTGATGGTAGATGAAAGCACAATTTCTAGAGAAGAATCTTTTGATCCTGAATTTTCAATCTAACATCCATGACAATAGCTTCCTTCCTGCCAAAAAACCGGCCAGATCACACACCTTCTGGTCGCCCCTCCCTATGGAGTTTGGAAGATTACCGTGGACGGATTTACATTTGGAATACCTAGACCAACGGGAATTAGAGGTGTTGTTCTGTATTGGGAAGGTAACCTTTTGTTTATTTTCTGAAAGAACATTGGGATTATATACTCATACTTAGCTGAACTAATAGCTGTTCTTGAAGCCCTATCTATCATGGTTGAAGCCAAAATCAACCCTCTTCCAGAGATTGTTGTTGAAAGTGACTCGAAAGTGGTCATCTCTTGGCTCAACGAACTTAGTGAAAGCCCTTGGAAGTACAATGACGTTTTTAACAAGCTTCTAAATTTATACGTCAACACTAGGAGAATTATTTTTGCTCATATTTTTAGGGAAGCTAATCGCTTTGCTGACTGTCATGCTAAGATGGGAGTTAACCCGAAATTGTGATCTAGTGGCTTTATTATAGTTATGTAACTGTTTCTATTAATAATATTTCCCTTAAATTAAAAAAAAAAAAAAAAAAACAAGTTGCTGAATACAAATACACAGAAACAAGCTAGCTTTCGTAATTTAATCTTTGAAGTTGCAGTCCAAATATGGCATGAAATACAAACTTAAAATGGGCCACGAAAGTGTTATACGTTGGATGCATGAATTTGAGCGGAAAAGATATTATTGCATAAATTAACCTAAAAAAGGTAAAAAAAATGGTTACAAATCCATTCCCCCTAAGCCATGTCATAAGTTCATTTGACTCAGCAAGTTGCGGCCAAAGCTTCCTTCTGATTGTTCTGATCCGATATGAGTTGACTGCAATAAAAAGAGAGGAAAGAATTAAGGGAGCGATCTTCCACTATCTTTGAAAATATGTACGTATTTTGTGAGCGGATCTTCTACCTTTGCCAATGAAAATGTTTTGGATAGAAACATATCTATAGCTTAAGAATGAAGACATATTCTGTGATTTCTTTTGGTTTTAGCAGCATACGGTATCTTTATTTAAGATATATTTTAATATGGTATCGATTACGATTTTCACTAAAAAAAACTATTTAAAGATAAATTATTAAAGGTATATATATCTTTTTTAATGTAATATATATGTAGTTGCAAAATGAGCAATAGAAAAGAAATTATGAAGAAACAAACCGTAGAGCATGAGTAAGTTGGGATGCTTTGATGACGTCATTGTTTTCCCTTGCTTTTAAGATTTGAAAAATGATGGCAAGGCGAATTTGCGTGCTGGCACTTTGTTGAAGTATAATTATAGTCTCCTTTCGAAGTTGTTCACATTCTAATTCTATGATTTGGAATTTTTCTCTCACTTGCCTTTGCCTTTCTGTGATTCCTTTTTGTTCCTCGTTAATCTCCTTGATTCCTTTTCTTAGCTTTTCTATGCGGCTTTTAAATTTCTTCTTCTGCAGTGATATTAAATAGCACATAAATCATGAGATCATGAGACATTAAAATCTCTGCCTTCATACAACATTGACCATACTGTCATAGTGATACTAAATGTTGGTTATTTTAAACGTCCAAGTACAAAGTCAATAAAAATATATTTTACAGGTTTAGTTGAATTGGAAACTCGAAACAATTGTTTGGTTTTATATCTTAATTTGTAAATGAAACTGGATCAATAATACCTGATTTCCCCTTTTTGATGATGTTGAAGGCTTTTTCGCAATTGCTAGTGGAGACTTCATCTATCTTTGAAGACTTGACACTAGTTTTAGTTTTTCTTTTTGTGTGTGCTTGGCTATCAAAAATTGTTGGGATATATGAGAAAAACCATGTTGATGGCCCTAAATATATACAAACATTGCAACATCCTTTCGTGGAAAAGGTTCCTTAGACAAATGGAAATTATGTGGTCCGCATTATTTATATTCGCAGAACTTGTCTGGTGGTGCTAGAAGCACTTCGTTTTCAGGTCTTTCAGCTTTTCATATTCGGTCTTTATGTGTGACTTGGCAGATAGCATCTCATTTACCAAGACATTCTTTTTTTTTTTTTTAATTCAACCCCAAAAAACACTACGAGAAAGTTGTCAATTTAAATAAATTTTTATTTTTATTTTTGTTAATGAAAAGTTGAGTTTTTATCTCATTCACCTTTGTTTCATATGATATACTGTAATAATCATTCTTTTACGGTTATTTATATATATAATTATCTATTTAAACGATTTTCTTATAAATTTCACCGATTATGATCGTGAAAATGAATGTAGATATATCTATACATATATTGTTGACTTTTCCAAATGATTGGGCTATCTCGTGGTAAGATCATTTCCTTAAAATCTCTCCTATAAACCACAAGAGACGTATCTCAACCTTGGACTACTCTCTCTGATCCATGGACTCAGGTTTGGGCATGGTTTAATCTTAAATGTTAATAAGAAATATTAAATGGGTGGGTCTTTGCTGGCCGAGCAGGAGGTAAAAGTTGAAACTAGAGTTGGTTGCTGCAGAATGAACCCAAACTTCAAAACCTGCCTGAAAAAATCCGAAGAAATTAACCAAACTCATATTGACAACTGAGTTTTGTAGCTTTGTTTTCTTTTCCACTTGGAGTTCAGGATTATAATATTAATGTGACTAAATTGTATGCTATGGAATACGCCTTAGATGTTTATGACCCGAGGTAACAGGGTTCTGTTTTGTTCCCGTTAATTTGTTTGTTTCTGGTTTCACATGTCTACAGGTTTTTGCTAAGATTAGGTGTCTTGTCTTCATTTGTGTTCCCTGTAGTGTTGTCTGAATTAGTTTAATCAAATGATATTTAGCGATAAAAAATTTCTCAATTTCTTTCAATATATCTTTTTTTTCGATTCGGTCCAAACAAATTTATTGAATTGAATTTAACGAATTTATAATAATTTATTCTTTTTATAATTTTTTAATAAATTTAAATTCAAAAAATAAATGAAAAAATATTTTTTTTATCAATTAAACCAATCATCTTTCGGTTAAATCATAATTTTAACCCATAATAATGAGGAATAAAGAAGCCATAATAACTTATTTTCGTGGAAACGAAATTACATATTTATCCTCGTTGCCGATATTAAATAATAGTAAAGTAGATGGGCCACATTTTGTGCAATCAAAATGGACAAAAGATATGGTGCTCTAGAAGGTGACTTAGAGTAGATCGGGCGAGACCGTTGAAGAATTGTTCTGCTCAACGGCCGAAGTCGCGCGATTTCCCGGCAAGAAAAGAAAAGCTAACAATATCCAATTTCTAAATAAGCATACATCACCTATGAATGTGAAAGGATTTTTTGTGTTAATAAACCAACCAAACATCAATTGAACAGTATGAGCTGATATATATATAAAAAAAAAAAGGAAATTTAAAATCTACCCTAATGATAAATCAAATAATTTCTCACCGAATTTTTCCTTACACCCTTACTAAAAGTTCAAGTGTCCATCACCAAAATGTAAGCAAATGTAAGGGCGTACCCAATATAAGCAAATGTAATGCCTCGCATCTTTATCTTTTTTATTGGCTAAAGATTAAAAAAAAAAACTCTTAAATTATAATTTAATAATCATTTAAACTTTTAACATTTTATTCCAATAAATTAATTTTTTATTTCTTATTTGTATCCAATTAGACCCTTAATTAGATAAAATTTAGTCATGTGATAAAATTGAATTAATCAATTCCCAAATTATAGTTAATTGAACATTTAGAGAGATTTTAAAGAAAGAGAGAATAGAAAATAGAGAAGATAAATATGATATTTAATTTTTTATATATATTAATTGCTTTACATGACAAAATTACATTTATTTTATTGATATTATATGAAATTTTATCATAGTTGATAAAAAATTAATTGATGTTAACTTTTTCATCCAAATAAAGACTTAATTTGATGTAAATAAATATTAGAGGGATTGATTGATTTTAATAAAAAATTAGGACTTAGATTATTTTTAATTATAGTTCTTAGATTTTTTTTAGACCTTTTAGCCTTCTTTATTTTATATATAGGTGCAAAAAATTCTTATCTAATTTCAAAATTGATGAAAATAATTCCTTGGGTACAATCTATTTAAGTTTTACACTTTTTTTTTATAATTTTGTTTATAATTAATATTTTAACAAATCAATGATTAGATTTAATAACATATTTAGAAAAAAAAAGTTTTAAACTGATCCAATATACATATTACACCGATTTAAAATATAATTATTTTAACATATACTTTAACAATTGAAATCATATTGCTATCAAATAAATAGTTAAATATTTTAAATATTTGAAATTTGACATATTCGATTTTCTTATTTTGAACATATGATTTAATTAAACAAAATGTAAAGAATATAAAAATAGTAAAATTTAATTAATTTATCTTTATATTATAATTAAATTTAATATAAAAAAATCTTAAAATTCAAATACGTAAGACATAAATTGAGTATTTTCAGATTCAACAGTCACTTCTTTTAACCTGGATTTATCTCATTTATTTCCGCACATGACACATACCTTATGCTCGCGGAAAAAAAAGGCCTACAGCTTTTTTTGGTCAAACTAAAATACAAAATCAAAAGCTTTTGGATAAATAAATGCTTTCTTAACGAGCAAGCTGTGTAATATGAACTCTCTTAGCAAAAGCTGTGTAGTATGAACTCTCTTAGCAAATTTTTTAAGGGTAGGCTTAACTGCTGATGATTGGCAGAGACGAAGAAGAAATGAAGAATTTTAAGGGTGCAAGACAACAAACTGGGTTCGAAAAAGTTTCCCAGAAGAAGCATCGCAGGTCAAGGAAACCCAAGTTTGAGGTAGTTTCAATAAATTTATTGGAAAACTTTTGGCCTTTCTTATCCCTTAAAAATATAGCCTTTTGTTAAATCCTTGCTTTTTTTTTTTTTGCATTTCTCTATATAGCTTATCAAACCAAAGAAAGTTTACGATAACAAGAAAAAGGATAAGAAAAAGAACCAGATGGAGATCACCCAGATCGCCAAGCTGGGGCTGGAAGAGTTTCCGATCATGTTTTCTGAAATTAGGGAAAGGAACCGCCTGCTGGAAGAGCTGAACTCTAAGATCAACCGTTACATTCTTGATAAGCTTTCTACTTGGGATGCCGAAGACAAATAAAGGCTTTTGATCATTTGATCCATCTGGTTGGTTTTGCCCTAAAATTTATCAGTTTACAATCAGTTTGTTATTGAAATTTATCAGTTTACAATCAGAAGTCTGATGGAATTTAATAATTTGCAAGGGATCTTATCTACCAAGCTGCTTCGGTTGAATAAAGAGAAGAGAAGAGCAAGCATCTTGGATTGCCTACTGTTTCTTTATGTATGCATGAATCTACTTATCTATCTATCTATCGAGAACTGAATTGGTGTGTTTTATCTTGGATTGCTTACTGTTTCTATATGTATGCATGAGTCTACCTACCTACCTACCTATCTATCTATCAAGAACTGAATTGGTGTGTTTCATCTTGGATTGCTTACTGTTTCTATATGTATGCATGAATCTACCTACCTACCTTTCTATCTATCAAGAACTGAATTGGTGTGTTTTGGGAATTGAAAGAAAAATCTCTCTGCACTTTTTATTTCATCTGAATAGCTTAATTTGCTTCCACGTACTTTGGGTGATAATCAATTTATCCTTGCTTGTAATTGCTAATTTGGATAAATTATATTATATAGTATTTTGAACTGTATTGGTTTTCGGAGTATAAGAAATTATTTTGAAAAATGAACTAAAGCAAATTAAGCAATCACACATCACTTCTACAATTGCTGATTAAGGAGTTCAACATATAGTATTTCCTAAGATCTTCATCATACCACCCTTTAGCCAGAAATTGTAGCAGAAGAAAATGTCCTCAACATTCCCCAATTTTATACAATCTCTCATACTATATATATCACCCATTAGATCATATACCTTAACCACTCGAGTAATAGTAAAGTATTAATGTAAGAAGTATCATACAGCATATTCTTTCAAATAATTGTACACGAAAAATCCAATTTCTTAGCATTAATTTCTTGAACAAATCCTAGATGACTATTAGGATTATAAAGTTTTTTGGTGTGCATAATTTTTCTTTTCTTTTTTTTTTTTTTTTGGTTATATAATCCATTGGGACAAATATTATGGTACTTAGGAGGAAAACTGCTTTTTATCTAATGACCAGCCTAAACATTAAAAAGGAATCAGTATGCCCTAACTATTAGATTAAAACATTCTCGTTTCTTCATTACCACCATAGTCTTGAACAACAGATCCATTATCAGGTATATCTTATCCTTTTAGTTTATAGTGCTTTTGAGCTTCATTAATATTAACTTTCCCAAGAACCTCCTTTCCATTTACAATATATAATCTTGATGATTGATTTATCTAGTGGAGAAAGCAATAGACTCTTAGACAGACCTTAATTCTAGAAAGTGGCACTTTTTTAGCTTTGAATTTTTCAGACGAGATCTTTGTTTTTCTATAGGATTGTTTTTTTTTTTTTTAAAGATATGAACAGTTTAATGACAAGATCAACAACAAAATCCAAATATCATGAAAAGATTTATTCTATTGATGGAAAACATATGCTTCCTTAATTCCTTATCTTCCACCATCTCACCTACAAATTGGCCTCTAATTTACCAGTAAAATTGGATCACCCCTCCCTAGCTAACTGACCTTGAAAGATTCTATACATATCCTTCTTTTATCTCTTCTATACATTCGACCAAGCAGCCTTTTTTTTTTTTTTTTGTTATTACTATTATTACTCTGTAGTTAGACAAACAATTTTCTCTTTTCTTTTAAATTGTTAGGATTATGGCTTTTAAAAGCACTTTGTCTAACCCTAACCCAAAAATCTTCCCACACTTTGTATAAAAAAAAGTTTAGATGTACTCGCTGCTTCAATGCGGCCAGATTTTTAATCTTTTTGTGCAGTTGTTCCATTTCATTTTGTTTGAATATCCGATGGTGCAGTGTAATTGAGCTCTCCAACTGCACTGGACCAATAATGGATCAATAATTTTCAACTGGAAGTAAAGGATTAAGTGAGCCACCGCATCGAATCCTTTACCATAATACCCATTACTGATTTTTATTTCTATTTTTCTGTTTTTTATTTTTATTTTATATTTATATTTAAATTATTTTATATTTTAAAATTTACATATTTAATATTATTTGTTAAGTTATAATTTGTGTAAATATATTATTATTAAGTTTTTAAAAATTATATTATTTGACATAAATATTTTAATAATTTTTAATAATTTATTAATTTTATAAATGTCAAATAATTTAAACAAACTTTTATATAATACCTTTAATTGCGATTTTCTCATCTCAATATAATTCACGGATTCATATCTAAATATATATTTTATTATTGATTTTAATCTCATCAACATAATATCTAATCTTATTGCCTTAATAACTAATCTCATTTTCAATTTCATCGGAGTGAAAAAATATATCCTTAGTAGAAGCTTTTCTCTGTCTTTAGGGGAAAAAAATGAAAAGCGAAAAATCCAATCCAAATTTGTCAGGCAACCAACCTAAGAACAAGATTTCACAACCAAACAAATAAAAAAATATCTCCACATTCCCAGATACGAAATCTAATAAACAAACCAAGTAATAGAAAACTTTGGGCACAGAGAATGCACCAGAACCTTGAGATCTATCCCACGTCAAGATACAAACCACCTGAAATTATTTTAGTTTTAGAACTTAGATCCTACAATCAAAGTACAAATGTCGTATGTATAACTAACCAAATCTAATTTAATTTTATAACTAATAGTTCTCAGAATTAGATATGCAAATATATTGAGAAATTTTACAATCAATAAAAACTTAACTCTTTTGAATAGAAGATTTCACTTCATTTTTAATTATTAAAAAATTATATTTAGATTTTCAACTTTTTTATAATATTCTTGTTTAATTATTTTTAATTTTGAAATTAAAATATAATAATAGCTTAATGTAAAAATGCATAAAATTAAAAATATTAGACTTATGTTTTGAAAGTTGAAATTGAAAGAAGAGATTTAAATTTCAAATTTAATATATACATGTGTGATGGACTGGTAAAAACTTGATTTTTTTTATTATTTTCAAATTTATGGATACATTAGACCTTTATTTAGTGATAGATTATGAAATACCTTAGTAGTTTAGAAATTTTGAAAGTCAATAGGTCAAGCTACTTATCATTGCTCCCCGACCTGAATCTGATGTAGCCTTTGATCTGAATTTTAAACTTTGTACTTGGTTTGAAAATATTCTTTTTTAATAATAATACTTTTATTTAAATTTAATTATAAAAATATTTAAAATTCTTAAAATACTAATATAAAATATTTTTAATATTTTAATAATAAATATAATATCAGGGCGAGTCATGCTCGGGTTGGGCGTAAGTTTTAACTGTTAACTAGAGTAGGTCAAACCCAACGTTTGGAAACATCTACTTATACTCTTTCAAATACATAAACATATACATATCCATATGTGTATTGAATTTTAAGTAGTTTTTATGAGTGAAATCACTTCAAGAAGTTGCAGTGTGAGAAAGTGAGAACAAGGTTGAAAAGAATATACCAAAATAACAATCGACTAAAAACAAACAATTATTCATGCAATTCTTGTTTAAAACTTTGAGAGCACTGCTTAGTAATTGGTATAAGCAGCAGACCAAGAAATTAATGAAGGAATGTATCAGAACATTCTTTTTTACTTTTCTATTACTATTTTCCTTCCCTTCCCTTCTCATTCCTCTAAGCATAGTAGAAGAAAACACTACTGATTTCCACATGAAAAAAAAAAAAAGAAAAAAAAGAATTATAAAGCAGATATCAGATGACTTTATTTTTGCAGCTAGCTGGAAATATTAAGCTAATGCAATTTATGAGATATGAACAAGAGAGAGAGAGAGAGAGAGAGAGAGAGAGAGAAACAATTATTCACATATACTTACAGCACTCATGCATCTGCCCATTGTTGTTTGTAGCCTCATCTCATCATCAGTTCTTGTTCCTAAGAAATTTGGTTGTTTACCAAAAATCTCCATTTATGAAATTATAAGCCCCAATGCATACTACCAATTTTTGCTTGTTGACGGAGTTGTAGGAAAGTGCTTTAAGTCAACAAGGGACGACATTAACGAAGACCACACATGATTGCTCAAAGCTTTAAATATTTAATTTTTTTTTATGGTTTTTCTTTTTCGAATATCCAACCATGCGCTAGTGGACATGTGGTGGTCATTCAGTCTTATCCTTACACCTTACAAATAAACGAGCAGAATGCGCCGTAAATTTAGTACATTATTTAAAGGTGATAATTCATTTTCTTGTCCCTAAGCCATTAATTTAATGGTTAAAATTATTTGAAAAAACATCAAAAATATAATTTTAAATTAATTTTTTTATTATTTATATTAAAATTTTATTCTCTTAATATAATTAATAAAAAGATAATTCATTTGTTTATATATATATATGTCAAATTATGGATGTAAATTATTGATAAATTATATATAAAATTTTATATTATAAAAATATAAAATATATTTTTTAATTTATATTAAATAATATATA
Organism: Durio zibethinus; assembly: GCF_002303985.1. The sequence continues at coordinate 2,065,578 of NW_019167860.1, read as the reverse complement.
ATTTTTATTAAAATTTAAAATTATATTATTTTAATGTTTTAATGGTATTGTCATATTTTATTTTGAATTATTAAATTTAATAATATTTGATTATTTTTTAAAAAATATTTTAAATTCATTCATTTGTATTAATACATTAAAGATATCATTAAATATATAATAGAATGTCATTTCTAATGTCCAATGAACGTTCATAAATTTATTATATATTTAATGAAATTTGACAAAAATAAATAAATTAAAAATGTTATTAAATTATTGTGAAAGTTAACGATAGGCACAAGAGGCTGGGAATATTTATATGTTATCTTTAAAAACTAAGAGTGACGTTTATTGTACTTTTGCTAACGTCTTCTATGTGAAAAAGTGTTCAATTTTAATAATGTATGTATGTATGTTTACCGGACTTTTTAGACAATTGAAGATTCTGGTAGGCAATTCTGACCAATCAATAAGGCCAACAACGTCATCAGACCATACCCAACAAGGACGAGGCAGCTGTCCAACATTTTTTGGATATTTTTAGCCTTTGGTGTTGGAATCCATTTTGAAACCATAGATGGATCCAATCATTTTCAGGTCAAATCCAACGTTTTATCAAGCTTTTTGCAACTTCTGGCGCACAGCATATCAAAGTTTGGCCTGGCAATGGTCGAAATTTAACCACGTGATCACTCTCGGGCGCTCTTTCTTTCCTTTCCTTTTTGTTTTCACTTTTTCTGTAATAAGGTTGGGTTCGAGGTTGAAAAATTAAACTTAAAATCAAGGGTAAAAACTGTACTTTAACATTTTTAAGGTTGATGACTTACTAAATGATTCAACTTGAAAATTAATTGTTCATTGCTCGCCGAATTTAAAAAAAATTTTTCTCTAAAAAGAGTAAAAACATGTAAGATTTGGTATCACCAAAATGCATGGTTCTACTTATGGTAACTAGGACAAATAAATATCTGTAATTTTATGAATAAAAAAAAATCAGAATCTTTGATTTTGTTCCCATAATTAATCAGAATAAATGAATGAATACCAAATTAATTTTAATTAAAGTTTGTTTCCGCTATTCCTATGAGTGTTAGAGTTGCTTTGTGAACTTAAAAAAAAAAAATGGTATTGAATGAACTTTTTGATGTTTTGATTGGTGCAAATCACCTTCAGTTTCACTTACAATGTCGCCACTAATTTGTCCAATGTTTACTATTTCGGGTTAAAGATTTTGTTATGTGACATAGGATATTAAAGATATTGTTTGTCAACAATTTATAAATATTTTATGTTAATTGCTTTTTTTTTTCAATTTAAAGACCTAGAAAAGGGGTTGCAGAAATTGAACATAAAATTCATAACGAAAGAGAAGTTTGGTGTCATGGCCTATCAAAAATGGGAAAAGAGTTTGATAAAAAAAACCTCATAAATTGTCAATTTTTTACAGTGCTAAGATATGCATGTGTGTAATTATTTACGAGCTCAAATTGAAAAATTGTGCTAAACTTGAGATTTGGCCTTTCATAATGCTCGTCAAAGGAAATGTTTTAACATGTTTGATTTTTTTATTTTTCAACACGTCAAAAGAAGCTTGATGATGAGATTTGTAATTAGGCAAAGCTAACATAGATGCCACATTTCCTACTAGGGATGATGGTTTCAAAAACTTTTCGATCAATTAAATTTGGGCACTTCTTGCTAGATTCGACTCAAATATGAAAGCTGCAAAGAAGAAGATCAAGATGATCATAAAGGGAAAGCATCATTGTTCGATTGAAGATCCCTAATCAGGGATATTGACTAGTTTCAAAAGAATTTGGACTTACAAGTCACAAACCGGCAACAACCTATCTTAGGATTAAAACTGTTTGACATGAATGTGCCTTCTTATTACCCTTTTGGCTCCAGCGAGGCTTTCCAAATGCAACCTTTCAATCTAAATCTTATCGATAATTCGATTATAGTGCTGTCCTCAAATGGTTCGGATTTCACTCGAGTGGATGGAGAGTCTAGTACTAGCAGCATAACACTCAGTTCACTTTCACCCCTGGATATGATCCTGCAGCTCCAATGCTTTGCTTCTATGGTCCATTTTGTGCAACCAATGACATCATTTGGGTGGTCTGCAATGAGAAGCTTTCTTTCTTAATTTGGCGGTTTTATCGTGAATGAGGGATTTAAATTGTATTCATGGTTGCATTTTTATTGCATCATGTTTATTTTGGATTAATGAAGACCATCGAGGTCATTGCAGTTATTACGGTAATAATTTTTTTAATTTTATATAATTTGTTATAAATATAATAATTATGATTATAATCATAAAAATTCTTATTTAATGATTTTTAAAAATAGTTTATGACATTTTACGTTTTTTATTTTCCTAAAAAAATTATTCACAATTTTTTTAGATTATAACAAAGCATTCATATTTAATTTAGCAGCAAATCTTTACTTGAATTAAATTCATATTTAATATTAACTCCAAACAAATCAAATATTAACAAAACATAATGTGCTAAATGCCAAGCATCTATATTTAATAATATTTCAAACTTAAAAATATAATTATTTTAAATTTCATCAACTATAATTATTGATATATACTTCAAATTTTACTAAATGGTAGAATGACGAGAAGATCAAATTCTCTATCTTCATTTGAGAGTTAAGTGACTACAACCCTATCTTTTTCTTGATTTAAGATGATATATTGCCTAGATATTAAAGGGCTTATCAATAATTATTCTTTATAAAGAAATATCATGTTCAAATTTCATGGAATATTATTAAAATCCTAAGTAAAGGAATATTTTTTTGAAATTTTACCTAGATATTAGAGAATTAGAAAATGTTTTGATATTAAAGATTTTCATTTTATTTATAAATAAGGGTTTTTTAAAAAAAAGAAAAAAAGATTTTTTTGAAAGGAAATAAATTTTGAAGGGATTATTTTAAATATTGAAATTAAGACCATATTTATCAATATAAAGGATGACACATGATCAATTAGTACCTTTTTTTTAAATAGGCACTATAAGGGTGTTAATCCTTTCCAACATGTTATTGTGCTCCAAACACAACTTTGTTTTCTTAAATTAAAATTATCTTTTTGATAAATTTTAAAATTTTTTATTGTATTATTAAAAATAAAAACTTTTTAGATAGCCAATCACACTTAACCAAAAAATATTAGTAGTGACTCTCCTATTTTGAAATTCATAAAATTTTTATCTAACAGTTCCCAAAACCATTATCACACTTATTATTTATAGTTTTTCTTCTTTGTGCATGTATAGAGCAAGGATAAAATTCTAGTTTGGCAAAAGGATCAACAACAAAAATTTGAAGATTTCTTTTGGTAAAATATATGTTTTAGCAATCAACAAAACATGACACATTAAAGACTATGGTGTTTGGGAGGGGATGAAATGGAGTTGGCACATTGCACTGAAGAAAAACCTCTTTGACTGTGAGTTTGACCTTTGAGACCAATTTATTGCACTTTTAAACTCTACCTCTGTTTCACATTCAGCTTATGATAGATTGAATTGAACTCATACAACAAACAGTATTTACAAGCTATAAACACTTAATTTTATTCGAATTATCTTAAATGGGCCTTGATTCCTATTGGACTTTAAATCCATTGGGCTTTGTCAGGTTTAATTATACAAATCAAAATTCGATTCAAAGGTGTGGGTTGAAGCTCAATTTTGTTTTTATTAAATGGGATATTTTGTATGTCAATTAGACTACGGCCTAAATTCAATTTCTTGAACCCAAGGCCTAAAATTTTGGTCCACAATCCATAGAAGAGCAGAATTGTTTCTTTTTGTTTTTATTTCATTTTATTTTTATCTTTATTTCATTTTATTTTTGTTTTATTTATTATTTTTTTCTTTTTCTTCTTCTATCTGGTTTTTGGTCGAAAGCCTTTGGTGCATTATGATTGTTGCTTTTCATGAAGAGCCTACAAGTGTACAGATCAAGTAATAAAGTGAAGTATTTTAGTATCATCTCCTCAAAAATTATAAAAAAAATGTTGGATTACTCACAATTACTAAAGGTGAAAGGCTAAGATCTTATATCTAAACAATTAGGAATTTGAAGTTTTGAGTTACAGGGATCAAGTTAAGATTAAAGGTAATGTGTAGGTAAAGATCTTAACTTCACCAACTGTCATTTGAGAAGTAAAAGATTGTTGCCAAATATCCGAATTGGTATATTCAAGTTTCCATAGCAATTTGAGACAATAAAAGATAATTTAACTTACTCTAACCTTTAATTACTTGTTCTTTAAACTTGATTCTTGGTTGAGGTTGACTTGAATTCGGATATTTTGTGAATTGATGAATTGAGATCGAGCCTCTAAGGTTGCCAATTCATACAGTTTAAGTTTGAGATTAAGATTTAAGACTTTGAGCTTGGCCTACTAAGAGTTTGCCTTTTTGTCATTTGGAGTTTTAGACTTATATTCTGATTCTTTGCCTTTTGAAAATTGTTTTTTGGGTTTTTAGATCATTTTTCAGTTTTGGATTTTTTGTTTTGTTTTTTAGATTAAGAATTGCTAACGAAAAACGTGGATAACAACAATAACAAACTGTTATCTCCATTATTTCCTGTTAATCAGCTTTCTGATGGCTGCAATGTACCATTTTGGTTGTGTTTTAATTTCAAGTTCATTTTTTTCTTGATAACAGTGGTGAATGATGGCACTATTGTAAATCTGTGAACACTATTCTGTTACACTACTGCAATTTTAATCCATGATCATGATATTGTTGATCAATACGGATCAAAGAACAAGAAACAAAAGTTTTAAAAAGTTAGGAATTTTTTACTAATTATTTTGAAGTTCATTGGAAACCAAATTAGTTGTTTAAGGCTAGGCTTGGTTTGGTATTTTTCCTTTTGGTTCTTAATTACTTTATCAGGGACACAGAGAAAGAGAGAGAGAGAGAAAGAGTTTTAAAAGGTGTGATTAATTTCATAGAGAAAGAAAAATTTTTTAAATAAGGAGAAGTAAAAGGTAAAAAAATTGTACTATTGATTGGTTAAAATATTAAAAAAAATTTCAAACTATTTTATTTTTTGAATAAATTTTTATATTTTATTATATTCAAATAAGTTTTTATCTTTTATTTTGTATTCAAATAAGTCATTACTTTAAACAAAATATTAATTTATGTTAAGTGTTTATTTTGTTGCAATTTTAGTAAAACAAAAACAAAAGATTTTATCTAAGTAAATTGGTAAAATTCATGATTTTTTTTTTTTGGTTATTAGAACCTATTGAAATTTATCTCATTTTCAAAATTGTATTTTATAAAATTATGTTTATATAAAATGAACAAAAAATCAAGTTAATTATTTAAAAAATATTTTTAAGAGTTTAAATATATATTAAAGGCATAAAAAAAGTATCCAAGAATTTGCTTAGAAAGCTTAATTATAAAATTAAAAAATTTTAAAATTAAGGAATATGGTTAATTAAAAATTAAAAGAAAAATTAATGAAATAAATGATAATTTCAAAAATATTAGAGGGTTAAGTGAAGATTTATAAAAAAATAAACCATAATTACCAATAAGTATTTGGTTTAATTAATTAAGATTCGTCTTTTTTTATGAAGAGATTTTTTTGAATCATATTGGTGATTATTTATTGAAATCATCTCGAATATACGACTTACAGTCATCTGTTTTAGATTGTTAGATATGATACATATTATTTTAACATAAAAAAAATTAAACAACCTATCTACTTTTAAATTTTTTTGTACAAAAAAAAAATCACAATTCTACAAGTTAACTTTGTAAGAGTAGGTTTTTTGTTTTTTTATCCTAAGAGTAGTTATTAATTGACCCATACATATTAACATCATTTTTGGTTTCGAGGCATAATATTCATTTTTAAAACTAAAGAACAAGAGCTAAATTATGATAAAGCCCCTAGGTCTACACTAAAATTTATGTAATAGTTTAAGATACATGAAAAAATTAGGAGAGAAGAAGCAAAGCAAGACAAGAAAACTCAAAACACAATCGTACAGCAATCGTACGATTACCCGATGGAACCTCCTACAATCGCACTACAACAATCGCAATCGCACATTTATACACTACCCCATGTCATTTTGGCTTCGGCTAAAAAAATACATTGGCTTCCTTCAATAATCCAGGAGAAATCATGACCGGAAAAAAACAAGTTGAACGGAAGGTCATCGGAAAGAAACACCAGAGGCTGAGTCCAAGAAAGCTTGATCTGGTACTTTCTTCGCAAATCCTCATGCTTAATTATTTTTATACTTTTCTTTAGATTTTTCTTTTTTCTGAAGCATCTTGCGACGCTTTGCTTTCGATTTTGTTTTCCCGATTAAAGAAGAAGGAGATGGAAGGAGTAAAATTGTTGGGAGGGTTGGTAGCTGGGGTGACGGCCGTGCAAACAGAGCTGACAGAGGTCATGGACGGTTTTCTTAAACTGGAAGGGAACACCAACGCAAATCTTGAAGGCCTGCAAATCACAGCTCACCAAATTCGACAAGTCAGCATTCTGGGGGCAGAGTTGAATGCTATGGTCCAAGATTACCTTTACGGTTTGCTTCATGTTTTGGACCAGACTGGGGAAGATAAAGGCCATTGATCCGCTTCTGTTGTGTTTCCTTTCCTCAATAATATATCAAATCTTTTATTTTTAATTAGCGACGACGGTGCTATTGCAAGTCAACCCACAATCCACTCCACCAACCACAAACACAGTTGACGCGAATTGAGCCACACAGAAAACCAAACCCTATTCTTCCATCAGCCTAAATCTTTTATTTTTTCGGTATAATTAATTTCTTAATCCTAATCCTCATCTGTTATTGGATTGTATAGGGACCCAAGGACGGATGGAACACTAGTTCAGCTTGATGTTTAAGTGGTGAAGGATTGATAGTACCTACTGTTTTTCTAGTAAAGTGTTGTTATAGTTTATGTCAGTGTGGAATAGAAAGACTTGTACTCTTCTTGTTTACTGAAATTTAAACTAAATAAATGTGAATTATGAATGTAATTTCTACTTCTGACAATTAATTTGGAGACAAGAAATCGATAGGCAAAGAGCGATAAGCTGGTTATTGATGAAATCAAATCTGGTTTGCCCTAAACATTACTAGTAAAGAGGCAGCCTCTTGAAAATCCAGTAAATGACTTTGTTTTATGAGATCGTTAAATTACTACAAGTAGCCAATTTCACACCTTCAGTTGATGATGACATGACCCTCCGAATTGGGATTCTTCAATGTTAAAAATTTCAGGGACATAAAAAATTCATCACAAAAGCAAAGAGCAAAAGTCTCCTCTATTGAAGTTTGGCATATTAGCATATAAGTTGGCACAAAGGAAGTCGATATAGCTAGGGAAGAAAGTTGCTTTAATTATAGAAGTTGGAAGCATGGCATGATAAAGCCGAAATAGGTCGAGTGCAAAAGGCTCTATGGCATTTGAGAGTTTCACCAATCAATCTAGTTCTATTCAACTCCATGGTTCTCACTCCTTCCATCAAGTCAGCTGAGAGTTCAGTTTCAATTAGTAAAGGACGCTAGTAGGCAGAAGGGTAAGCTGACTAGTCTAGAAAGATCTTTCAAGTCAGGCAGCATTTACTCTTTCAATTTCCGTTCGACGTGGGAGCTCGAGTGGTGTGATGCCGGGTGCCACGCATACGGCCAGAATTTGGTCATCCGGGGCACGGCGCTCACAAAGGTTCAAAGTGTTGAAGGCGGGCCCTGGACAAAAGGATGATATGTCTGTGCCTTAGTTGATGTGGAAACTGAAGGACCCACTTCCGTCAGAAGGGCAGGCCCCTTTCTATGAATTGGGTTAAATTAGGACACCCAGGGACGGATCCACAGTGGAGCACTGGGGGCAGTTACCCGATCTTTAATCCTTCAAAAATATATTATAAAAATATTTAAAAAGTTTAATTCATTTATAATACCCCACTCAAAAAAATTATATATATAATTTATGTAAAAGTCAAACTTCATTAATTAGAAGTGACAGACGTGAGAATAAAAAACTATTTTTAGGTTTATATAAAAAATAAAAAAGTATAATTGATTGTAAGTAAAATGTTATCGGTTTTCATTTTCGTCCATTTTCTCCCATTTATGCCACTTTTAGGTTTTTAAACGAAAACAGGAAAAATCAAAAGAAGAAAATTGAAAAAAAAAGAAAAGAAAAAAAATCTTTAAATTAAAGAAACAAATTACAAGTTGATTTTTTTTTAAACAAGATATTCAAGTAAGTTATTTTTTATATATTTTTATAATTAATCAATTAATTTTTTTGTATATTTTTATATATAATGTTTATTTATTATTTGAAAATTATTATATTTATGAAATAATTTAATCATGTATTCATGTTAATGATAACTTTTATATTTTTTTTATCATGTTTAAATTTTTTATGTTTTATATTTTTCTTTATTTTTTTAGCTATTACTCATTCAGCTAATAATTTAAGTTTAGTGAAAGCTAATTTATATATATAAATTATAAAATTAGTTAGAAGTTCTATCCAATTTCTTGCATAGCAATATGATTACAATATGTGAATTACATTTCTACTCATATATTTCAAATATAGGGCTAGTTAAGCTTCGTTAACATGCATAATTATATTTTGAATATATGTTCTTATTTTTTATAAATTACATAAATTAAACTATTTAATTTAATTAGTTATGGAAAAATATCTTATTAAGATGAAGTAAATTTTTGAAGAATCATCTGGAATCAATACTAGTGGCATTCAACATTATATAGAGCAAGTTCATATTGAATTAAATTTAGACAATCTTCTTTCGAATCTTTGGTTATAAAAAAAAAATTTGGACTATATTGCTAATGATATAGACAAGGTTCGAAGAGCTTATTTGCAAAAAAAATCCATGTCAACCTTATAAACATAAATTTCCTCAAAGAAAATTTGAAAAGGCATTACGTCATTTTATTCCTACGTGATTCAAAGATTATGCTAATTGGTTGGAATATATATAGAGAAAGATGCCAGTTTTTATTTGAGTTGTTATCCTTATAAAACAAATATTGGAGAGCAAGCAGATGGTGATTGTTTTATTTCAAATAAATTCACAAATTGAAAAAAGAAGAAGAAAGATTTGATATTCATGTTGAAGGTCCTAAAAGCGCTCATAACAAAGCTTGAAAGTGTTGTCAATATTTGCTAAATCAAAAGCAATATATTCAATTTGCTTTTGCAAAATAATTCAATCAAACATGAAAAGATTATTGAGTTTGCTTAACTACGACACTTGATTGTATTCATTTTCTTTTATGTCAAGGTTTTACATTTTGTGGTAGAGATGAAACTGAGAATTTTCATAATCAAGAAATTTTCTTGAGCTTATTAGATTTCTTACCAATCATAATGAAACCATTAATAGTGTTGTCTTGGAAAATCACCAAAAAATTCAAAAATAATAGCACATAATATTCAAAAAAATCTTGTTCGTGCTAAAGCAATATTATTTACTATTATAAATTATTATTATTATGAAATAACAAATATTTATTCTAGCATTTTAACATGCATAAAAATTAATAATAAAATTTAAAATAACAAAAATAATATATAAAAAAATTCAAAATTTTTTTTACCTAAATCGGATTGATTAACGAGTTGATTTGGTTGGCTCGGTGGTTTAACGGTTTAGACCAATCTGAATTGGTTCATTGGCAATTCATCTAGATCGATTGAAGGCTGGTTGAAGTGGGTTGCTAGATCGGGTTGCACGAATCTCGAGTTGAATTCGGGTCCATTTGGGATCCCCTTGATCCAAAACAACATTATTTTGGGTTTCTTTTACCTTATATAAAACCTAAAAAAAATTTTCTTCATTTTATCCTCTCTTAAAAAAAAAAATCCTCAGCCGTACAAAATCTCTCTGGCCTCGCCAAAATCTAGCACCGTGCCATCGTGTCGACCATTGCCTGAGGTCGCCGTTAGTGGGCACTGTCGGTGGTCGTCGATACCAAAAAATGCCAAAAATTTCTAAAAAATTCTCCTCAATGTCTTTTTTTTAGATCCAGTATTCTTTTTGCTAGGAACAACCTCGATCAACGTAGATCGAGGTTTAAAGCTTTAGTCTTTTTTAAAAAAAAAAAACCCAAAACTGATATTTTTTTTGTTTTTGCAAGTTGCTCAACGCTAGTTTCCTCCCTACGGGGAGGATTGTGTTTGTGATTTTTGTTTTGTTTTGTCTTTTCTTTTTGGCTAATTTTTTTGGGTTTGTTTTTTAAAGGTTTGTTTACTGTGGAAAGGTAGGTTTGAAAGGTAAAGTGACTTGGTGCAAGGTCGTTGGGATAGAGGTAGCTGTGTGAAGGGCTAACGTAGAGAGAATGGCTAGGGTTTTGGGGTCTGGTCGACGGGAGAAAGCTCTGGGTTTTTGGATGTCCCAGAGTTGGGGCTCTTTTTTTTTTTCATAATTTGATCAAGGGATGGAGCTAGGTATTTTAAAGGGCTAGGTGTTTGGGGGGTAGGTGGAGTGGGTGGTGGCTGGTAAGGGTTCTGATAGTGCAGGGTATGATTGGGATAGGGTATGGGATGGCCAGTAAGGTGGGTCACCAGTGGCGCCATACAAGACACCACTGCCACCCTAGTCCTTTTTTTGTTTCTATTTTTATTAATTATTATATTTAATATTAATTAATTTTAATAGTAATAAATGAAACTTGAAAACAAGATTTAATATAGTAGATCTGGATAAAATTCGATGTCTACATGAAGCAAGGATAAAATTATGGTATGGTAAATGGATTAACATCTATGTTGTTTGAAAGGGGATGAAATGGCATTGGCACATTCCACTGGAGAGAAACCTCTTTCACTGGGAGTCTGGCCTTTGGAACCCAGTCATTACACTTTTTACTTTGCCTCTCCTTCACCTCCAGCCCCTGATAGATTGATTTAGGCTATGCAACAAACAGTGTTTACAAGCCAAAATCCTTTAGAAATGAGTTAGAGAAACCCTCAAACAATGTAACACCGACTAAAGTTACATTTGGAAAGGTTTAGCTCCTTTGAAAGTTTAGATCTTCTACTGGAAAGCATTGACAAGAAACATCCTAGTGATGGGTGTCGTAACAGTTTTGGGATCACCCGACTAAAAGAGTTTTAAAATTGAAAAAAAATGGAAGGAGTTGTCATCAATCCTTTTTATGGTGTAATTGGCCACCCAAAAGTTTATTTTTTTAAATAAACTATAAAACCAAGTATAAAATTTATCAAAAGATAAATTTTGATCTATTAAAACAGATCTTGAGTTTAGGAATCGATTATGCATAGGAAAGGATTAGCACCCCAATAATGTTCATAAATTAGTATCAATTAATTATGCGCTATTTTCAGTGTTGGATGAAATGATTTTGATTTAAAATTTAATACTAATTCCCTTCATTTTAAAATAATTTTTTGTTAAAATTCTTTATTTAGGAATACTGAGAAAATCTTTAAGTTAAAAAATTATCTTAAAATTCTTTAACATTTAGGCAGAATTTAGAATAACTCTTTTCATTTAAAATTTAACACAATATTCTTTAAAATAAAAATACCACTCTTTGTAGAAGATAATTATTAGTTACTCTCTAATATCTAGATAGAGTATCAAGAATTATTTCTTCTAAAATATTATTTTTGTCTTAGATTTTTAATTATAGTTCTTAGATTTTTTTTAGACCTTTTAGCCTTCTTTATTTTATATATAGGTGCAAAAAATTCTTATCTAAATTCAAAATTGATGAAAATAATTCCTTGGGTAAAATCTATTTAAGTTTTACACTTTTTTTTTTTATAAATTTGTTTATAATTAATATTTTAACAAATCAATGATTAGATTTAATAACATATTTAGAAAAGAAAAAAGGTTTAAACTGATCCAATATACATATTACACCGATTTAAAATATAATTATTTTAATATATACTTTAACAATTGAAATCATATTGCTATCAAATAAATAGTTAAATATTTTTAAATATTTGAAATTTGGCATATTCAATTTACTTATTTTGAACATATGATTTAATTAAACAAAATGTAAAGAATATAAAAATAGTAAAATTTAATTAATTTATCTTTATATTATAATTAAATTTAATATAAAAAAATCTTAAAATTCAAATACGCTAAGACGTAAATTGAGTATTTTCAGATTCAACAGTCACTTCTTTTAACCTGGATTTATCTCATTTATTTCCGCACAAGACACATACCTTATGCTCGCGGAAAAAAAAGGCCTACAGCTTTTTTTGGTCAAACTAAAATACAAAATCAAAAGCTTTTGGATAAATAAATGCTTTCTTAACAAGCAAGCTGTGTAATATGAACTCTCTTAGCAAAAGCTGTGCAGTATGAACTCTCTTAGCAAATTTTTTAAGGGTAGGCTTAACTGCTGATGATTGGCAGAGACGAAGAAGAAATGAAGAATTTTAAGGGTGCAAGACAACAAACTGGGTTCGAAAAAGTTTCCCAGAAGAAGCATCGCAGGTCAAGGAAACCCAAGTTTGAGGTAGTTTCAATAAATTTGTTGGAAAACTTTTGGCCTTTCTTATCCCTTAAAAATATAGCCTTTTGTTAAATCCTTGCTTTTTTTTTTTTTTTTTTTTTGCATTTCTCTATATAGCTTATCAAACCAAAGAAAGTTTACGATAACAAGAAAAAGGATAAGAAAAAGAACCAGATGGAGATCACCCAGATCGCCAAGCTAGGGCTGGAAGAGTTTCCGATCATGTTTTCTGAAATTAGGGAAAGGAACCGCCTGCTGGAAGAGCTGAACTCTAAGATCAACCGTTACATTCTTGATAAGCTTTCTACTTGGGATGCCGAAGACAAATAAAGGCTTTTGATCATTTGATCCATCTGGTTGGTTTTGCCCTAAAATTTATCAGTTTACAATCAGTTTGTTATTGAAATTTATCAGTTTACAATCAGAAGTCTGATGGAATTTAATAATTTGCAAGGGATCTTATCTACCGAGCTGCTTCGGTTGAATAAAGAGAAGAGAAGAGCAAGCATCTTGGATTGCCTACTGTTTCTTTATGTATGCATGAATCTACTTATCTATCTATCTATCAAGAACTGAATTGGTGTGTTTTATCTTGGATTGCTTACTGTTTCTATATGTATGCATGAATCTACCTACCTACCTACCTATCTATCTATCAAGAACTGAATTGGTGTGTTTCATCTTGGATTGCTTACTGTTTCTATATGTATGCATGAATCTACCTACCTACCTTTCTATCTATCAAGAACTGAATTGGTGTGTTTTGGGAATTGAAAGAAAAATCTCTCTGCACTTTTTATTTCATCTGCATAGCTTAATTTGCTTCCACGTACTTTGGGTGATGATCAATTTATCCTTGCTTGTAATTGCTAATTTGGATAAATTATATTATATAGTATTTTGAACTGTATTGGTTTTCGAAGTATAAGAAATTATTTTGAAAAATGAACTAAAGCAAATTAAGCAATCACACATCACTTCTACAATTGTTGATTGATTAAGGAGTTCAACATATAGTATTTCCTAAGATCTTCATCATACCACCCTTTAGCCAGAAATTGTAGCAGAAGAAAATGTCCTCAACATTCCCCGATTTTATACAATCTCTCATACTATATATATCACCCATTAGATCATATACCCTAACCACTCGAGTAATAGTAAAGTATTAATGTAAGAAGTATCATACAGCATATTCTTTCAAATAATTGTATGTGAAAAATCCAATATCTTAGCATTAATTTCTTGAACAAATCCTAGATGACTATTTGGGTTATAAAGTTTTTTGGTGTGCACAATTTTTCTTTTCCTTTCTTTTCTTTTTTTTTTTTTTTGGTTATATACTCCATTGGGACAAATATTATGGTACTTGGGAGGAAAACTGCGTTTTTATCTAATGAACAGCCTAAAACATTAAAAAGGAATCAGTATACCCTAACTATTAGATTATAACATTCTTGTTTCTTCATTACCACCAAAGTCTAGAACAACAGATCCATCATCAGGTATATCTTATCATTTTAGTTTATAGTGCTTTTGAGCTTCATTAATATTAACTTTCCCAAGAACCTCCTTTCCATTTACAATATATAATCTTGATGATAGATTTATCTAGTGGAGAAAGCAATAGACTCTTAGACAGACCTTAATTCTAGAAAGTGGCACTTTTTTAGCTTTGAATTTTTCAGACGAGATCTTTGTTTTTCTATAGGATTGTTTTTTTTTTTTTTAAAGATATGAACAGTTTAATGACAAGATCAACAACAAAATCCAAATATCATGAAAAGATTTATGCTATTGATGGAAAACATATTCTTCCTTAATTCCTTATCTTCCACCATCTCACCTACAAATTGACCTCTAATTTACCAGTAAAATTGGATCACCCCTCCCTAGCTAACTGACCTTGAAAGATTCTATACATATCCTTCTTTTATCTCTTCTATACATTCGACCAAGCAGCCTTTTTTTCTATTATTACTATTATTACTCTGTAGTTAGACAAACAATTTTCTCTTTTCTTTTAAATTGTTAGGATTAAGTGAGCCACCGCATTGAATCCTTTACCATAATACCCATTACTGATTTTTTTTCTATTTTTTCTATTTTTATTTTATCTTTATATTTAAATTATTTTATATTTTACATATTTAATATTATTTGTTAAGTTATAATTTGAGTAAATATATTATTATTAAGTTTTTTAAAAATATATTATTTGACATAAATATTTTAATAATTTTTAATAATTTATTAATTTTATAAATGTCAAATAATTTAAACAAACTTTAATATAATACCTTTAATTGCAATTTTCTCATTTCAATATAATTCACGGCAATGTCATTGATGGATTTATATCTAAACATATATTTTATTATTGATTTTAATCTCATCAACATAATATCTAATCTTATCGTCTTAATAACTAATCTCATTATTATTACTATTTTCAATTTCATTGGAGTAAAAAAATAGATCCTTAGTAGAAGCTTTTCTCTTTCTTTAGGGGAAAAAAATGAAAAGCTAAAAAATCCAATCCAAATTTGTCAGGCAACCAACCTAAGAACAGGATTTCACGACCAAACAAATAAAAAAAAACCTAAGAACAAGATTTCACAACCAAACAAATAAAAAAAAATCTCCACATTTCCAGATACGAAATTCAATAAACAAACCAAGTAATAGAAAACTTTGGGCATAGAGAATGCACCAGAGCCTCTAGATCTATCCCACGTCAAGATACAAACCACCTGAAATTATTTTAGTTTTAGAACTTAGATCCTACAATCAAAGTACAAATGTCGTATGTATAACTAACCAAATCTAATTTAATTTTATAACTAATAGTTCTCAGAATTAGATATGCAAATATATTGAGAAATTTTACAATCAATAAAAACTTAACTCTTTTGAATAGAAGATTTCACTTCATTTTTAATTATTAAAAAATTATATTTAGATTTTCAACTTTTTTATAATATTCTTGTTTAATTATTTTTAATTTTGAAATTCAAATATAATAATAGCTTAATATAAACATGCATAAAATTAAAAATATTAGACTAATGTTTTGAAAGTTGAAATTGAAAGAAGGGATTTAAATTTCAAATTTAATATATACATGTATGATGGACTGGTAAAAACTTGATTTTTTTTATTATTTTCAAATTTATGGATACATTAGACCTTTATTTAGTGATAGATTCTGAAATACCTTAGTAGTTTAGAAATTTTGAAAGTCAATAGGTAAGCTACTTATCATTGCTCCCCGACCTGAATCTGATGTAGCCTTTGATGTGAATTTTAAACCTTGTACTTGGTTTGAAAATATTCTTTTTTAATAATAATACTTTTATTTAAATTTAATTATAAAAATATTTAAAATTCTTAAAATATTAATATAAAATATTTTTAATATTTTAATAATAAATATAATATCAAGGCGAGTCATGCTCGGGTTGGGCGTAAGTTTTAACTGTTAACTAGAGTAGGTCAAACCCAACGTTTGGAAACATCTACTATACTCTTTCAAATACATACATATACATAAAACATATACATATCCATATGTGTATTGAATTTTAAGTAGTTTTTATGAGTGAAATCACTTCAAGAAGTTGCAGTGTGAGAAAATAAGAACAAGGTTGAAAAGAATATACCAAAATAACAATCGACTAAAAACAAACAATTATACATGCATTTCTTGTTTTAAAACTTTGAGAGCAGTGCTTAGTAATTGGTATAAGTAGCAGACCAAGAAATTAATGAAGGAATGTATCAGAACATTCTTTTTTACTTTTCTATTACTATTTTCCTTCCCTTCCCTTCTCATTCCTCTAAGCATAGTAGAAGAAAACACTACTGATTTCCACATGAAAAAAACAAAGAAAAAAAAAGAATTATAAAGCAGATATCAGATGACTTTATTTTTGCAGCTAGCTGGAAATATTAAGCTAATGCAATTTATGAGATATGAACAAGAGAGAGAGAGAGAGAGAGAGAGAGAGAGAAACAATTATTCACATATACTTACAGCACTCATGCATCTGCCCATTGTTGTTTGTAGCCTCATCTCATCATCAGTTCTTGTTCCTAAGAAATTTGTTTGTTTACCAAAAATCTCCATTTATGAAATTATAAGCCCCAATGCATACTACCAATTTTTGCTTGTTGACGGCGTTGTAGGAAAGTGCTTTAAGTCAACAAGGGACGACATTAACGAAGACCACACATGATTGCTCAAAGCTTTAAATATTTAATTTTTTTTTATGGTCTTTCTTTTTCGAATATCCAACCATGCGCTAGTGGACATGTGGTGGTCATTCAGTCTTATCCTTACACCTTACAAATAAACGAGCAGAATGCGCCGTAAATTTAGTACATTATTTAAAGGTGATAATTCATTTTCTTGTCCCTAAGCCATTAATTTAATGGTTAAAATTATTTGAAAAAACATCAAAAATATAATTTTAAATTAATTTTTTTATTATTTATATTAAAATTTTATTCTCTTAATATAATTAATAAAAAGATAATTCATTTGTTTATATATATGTCAAATTATGGATGTAAATTATTGATAAATTATATATAAAATTTTATATTATAAAAATATAAAATATATTTTTTAATTTATATTAAATAATATATAATTTTTATTAAATTTTAAAATTATATTATTTTTATGTTTTAATGGTATTGTCATATTTTATTTTGAATTATTAAATTTAATAATATTTGATTATTTTTTAAAAAGTATTTTAAATTCATTCATTTGTATTAATATCATTAAAGATATCATTAAATATATCATTAAATATATAATAGAACGTCATTTCCAATGTCCAATGAACGTTCATAAATTTTATTATCTATTTAATGAAATTTGACAAAAATAAATAAATAAATAATGTTATTAAATTATTGTGAAAGTTAACGATAGGCACAAGAGGCTGGGAATATTTATATGTTATCCTTAAAAACTAAGAGTGACGTTTATTGTACTTTTGCTTACGTCTTCTATGTGAAAAAGTGTTCAATTTTAATATGTATGTTTACTGGACATTTTAGACAATTAAAGATTCTGGTAGGCAATTCTGACCAATCAATAAGGCCGAAAACGTGATCAGACCATATCCAACAAGGAGGAGGCGGCTGTCCAATATTTTTTGCATATTTTTAGCCTTTGGTGTTGGAATCCATTTTGAAACCATAGATGGATCCAATCATTTTCAGGTCAAATCCAACGTTTTATCAAGCTTTTTGCAACTTCTGGCGCACAGCATATTTTGGCCTGGCAATGGTCGAAATTTAACCACGTGATCACTCTCAGGCGCTCTTTCTTTCCTTTCCTTTTTGTTTTCACTTTTTCTGTAATAAGGTGGGGTTCGAGGTTGAAAAATTAAACTTGAAAATCAAGCGTAAAAACTGTACTTTAACATGTTTAAGGTTGATGACTTGCTAAATGATTCAACTTGAAAATTAATTGTTCATTGCTTGCCGAATTTAACAAAATTTTTTCTCTAAAAAGAGTAAGAACATGTAAGATTTGGTATCACCAAAATGCATGGTTCTACTTATGGTAACTAGGACAAATAAATATCTGTAATTTTATGAATAAAAAAAATCAGAGTCTTTGATTTTGTTCCCATAATTAATCAGAATAAATGAATGAATACCAAATTAATTTTAATTAAAGTTTGTTTCCGTTCTTCCTATGATTTTTATAGTTACTTTGTGAACTTAAAAAAAAATGGTATTGAATGAACTTTTTGATGTTTTGGTTGGTGTAAATCACCTTCAGTTTCACTTACAATGTCGCCACTAATTTGTCCAATGTTTACTATTTCGGGTTAAAGATTTTGTTCTGTGACATAGGATATTAAAGATATTGTTTGTCAACAATTTATAAATATTTTATGTTAATTGCTTTTTTTTATTTTAATTTAAAGACCTAGAAAAGGGGTTGCAGAAATTGAACATAAATTCATAACGAAAGAGAAGTTTAGTGTCATGGCCTATCAAAAATGGGAAAAGAGTTTGATACAAAAAACCTCATAAATTGTCACTTTTTTACAATGCTAAGATATGCATGTGTGTAATTATTTACGAGCTCAAATTAAAAAACTGTGCTAAACTTGAGATTTGGCCTTTCAAAAGGCTCGTGAAAGGAAATGTTTTAACATGTTTGATTTTTTTATTTTTCAACACGTCAAAAGAAGCTTGATGATGAGATTTGTAATTCGGCAAAGCTAACATAGATGCCACATTTCCTACTAGGGATGATGGTATCAAAAACTTTTCGATCAATTAAATTTGGGCACTTCTTGCTAAATTCGACTTAAATATGAAAGCTGCAAAGAAGAAGATCAAGATGATCATAAAGGGAAAGCATCATTGTTCGATTAAAGATCCCTAATAAGGGATATTGACTAGTTTCAAAAGAATTTGGACTTACAAGTCACAAACCGGCAACAACCTATCTCAGGATTAAAACCGTTTGACCTGAATGTGCCTTCTTATTACCTTTTTGGCTCCAGCAAGGCTTTTCAAATGCAGCCTTTCAATCTAAATCTTATCGATAATTCGATGATAGTGCTGTCTTCAAATGGTTCGAATTTCACTCGAGTGGATGGAGAGTCTAGTACTAGCAGCATAACACTCAATTCACTTTCACCCCTGGTTATGATCCTACAGCTCCAATGCTTTGCTTCTATGGTCCATTTTGTGCAGCCAATGACATCATTTGGGTGGTCTACAATGAGAAGCTTTCTTTCTCAATTTGGCGGTTCCACCGTGAATGAGGGATTTAAATTGTAATCATGGTCGCATTTCGGTTATTTATTGCATACTTGGATATAATGAAGACCATCGAAGTCATTGCAGTTATTACGGTAGTAATTTTTTTTTAGTTTTATACAATTTGTTATAAAATATAATAATTATAATTATAATTGTAAAAATTTTTATTTTATGATTTTTAAAAATAGTTTATGACATTTTTATGTTTTTTATTTTCTTAAAAAAATTATTCATAATTTTTTTAGATTATAACAAAGCATTCATATTTGATTTAGCAGTAAATCTTTACTTGAATTAAATTCATATTCAATATTGACTCCAGATAAATCAAATATTAATAAAACAGAATGTGCTAAATGCCAAGCATCTATATTTAATAATATTTCAAACTTAAAAATATAATTATTTTAAATTTCATCAATTACAATTATTGATATATACTTTAAATTTTACTAAATGGTAGAATGACGAGGAGGATCAAATTTTTTATCTTCATTTTGAGAGTTAAATTGACCACAACCCTAACTTTTTCTTGATTTAAGATGATATATTGCTTAGATATTAGAGGGTTTATCAATAATTATTCTTTATAAAGAAATATTATGTTCAACTTTCGTGGAATATTATTAAAATCCTAAGTAAAGGAATATTTTTTAAAATTATATCTAGATATTAGAGAATTAAAAAATGTTTTGATATTAAAATTTTTCATTCTATTTATAAATAAAGGTTTAAAAAAAAGAAAAAAAAAACATTTTTTTGTAAGGAAATAAAATTTGAAGGAATTATTTTAAATATTGAAATTAAGACCATATTTATCAATATAAAAGATAACATATGATCAATTGGTACTATTTTTAAAACGAGTACTATAAGAGTGCTAATCCTTTCCAATATGTTATTGTCCTCCTAAACACAACTTTGTTTTCCTAGACCAAATTTGTTTTTTTTTTTTATATAAATTTGAAACTTCTTTTATTATATTATTAAAAATATAAACTTTTTAGATGGTCAATCACACTTAACAAAAAAAGATTAGTAGTGACTCTCCTATTTTGAAATTCATAAAATTTTCATCTAATAGTTTCCAAAACCGTTATCACACTTATTATTTCTAGTTTTCTTCTCTGTGCATGTATAGAGCAAGGATAAAATTCTAGTTTGGCAAAGGATCAATAACCAAATTTTGAAGAATTCTTTTGGTAAAATATATGCTTTAGCAATCAACAAAACATGCTATATTAAAGACAATGGTGTTTGAAAGGGGATGAAATGGCGTTGGCACTTTGCACTGAAGAGAAACCTCTTTGACTGTGAGTTTGACCCTTGAGACTAATTTATTGCACTTCTAAACTCTATTTCTCTATCATTTTCAGCCCATGATAGATTGAATTGAGCTCATACAACAAATAGTATTTACAAGCTGCAAACACTTAATTTTATTTGAATTATCTGAAATAGGCCTTGATTCTTATTGGACTTTAAATTCATTAGGCTTTGTGAGGTTTAATTATGCAAATCAAAATTTGATTCAAATGTGTGGGCTGAAGCCCAATTTTGTTTTTGTTAAATGGGATATTTTGTATGTCCATTGGACCATGGCCTAAATTCAATTTCTTGAACCTAAGGCCTAAAGTTTTGGCCCATAATCCATAGGATAGCTGAATTGTTTTTTTTTTGTTTTTATTTCTTTTTTTTTGTTTTTATTTTTTTATTTTTGTTTTATTTATTATTTTTTTCTTTTTCTTCTATCTGGTTTTTGGTCGAAAGCCCTTGGTTTATTATGATTGTTACTTTTTATATAGAACCTATAAGTGCACAAATCAAGTAATAAAGTGAAGTATTTTAGTATCATCTCCACAAAAATTATAGAAAAGAATATTGGATTGCTCACAATTACCAAAGATGAAAGGATAAGATCTTATATTTAAACAATTGAGAATTTAAGTTTTGAGTTACAGGGATCAAGTCAAGATTAAAGGTAATGTGTAGGTAAAGATCTTAACTTCACTAACTGTCACTTGAGAAGTAAAAGATTGTTGCCAAATATCCAAATTGGTAGATTCAAGTTTCCACAGCAATTTGAGATAAAAAAAAAAAAAAAAAGATAATTTAGCTTACCTTTACCTTAATTACTTGTTCTTTAAACTTGATTCTTGGTTGAGGTTGACTTGAATTCGGATATTTTGTGAATTGATGAATTGGGATTGGACCTCTAAGGTTGCCAATTCATACAATTTAAATTTGAGATTAAGATTTAAGACTTTGAGCTTGACCTATTAAGAGTCTGTCTTTTTGTCATTCGGAGTTTTAGACTTATATTCTTATTCTTTGCCTTTTGAAGATTGTTTTTTGGGTTTTCAAAACACTTTTCAATTTTGGATTGCTTTTTTTTTTTTTAGATTAAGAATTGGTGACAAAAAATGGGGATAGCATCAATAACGAACTATTATCTCCATTATTCCCTGTTAATTAGCTTTCTGACGACCGCAATGTACCATTTTGGCTGTGTTTTAATTTCAAGTTTAATTTTTTCTTGATAGCAATGGTGAGCAATGGCACTATTGTAAAATTGCGAATACTATTCCTTACACTATTGCAATTTTAATCCATGATCATGATATTGGTGATCAGTACGGATCAAAGAACAAGAAACAAAAGTTTTAGAAGGTTAGGAATTTTTTACTAATTATTTTGAAGATCATTGGAAACCAAATTAGTTGTTTAAGGCTAGGTTTGGTTTGGCATTTTTCCTTTTGGTTCTTAATTACTTTGTCGGGGACACAGAGAAAAAGAGAGAGAGGGTTTTAAGAGGTGTGGTTAATTCCATATATGAAGGAAAATTTTTTAAATCAGGAGAAGTAAAAAGTAAAAAAATTGTACTATTGATTGGTTAAAATATTAAAAAAAATTCAAACTATTTTATTTTTTGAATAAAATTTTATATTTTATTATATTCAAATAATTTTTTATCTTTTATTTTGTATTCAAATAAGTCACTACTTTAAACAAAATATTAATTTATGTTAAGTGTTTATTTTGTTGCAAATTTTAGTAAAATAAAAATAAAAGATTTTATCTAAGTAAATTGGTAAAATTCATGTTTTTTTTTTTGGTTATTGTAGCCTATTGAAATTTATCTAATTTTCAAAATTGCATTTGATAAAATTATGTTTATATAAAGTGAACGAAATCAAGTTAATTATTTAAAAAATATTTTTAAGAGTTTTAATATATATTGAAGGCATAAAAAAAGTATCCAAGAATTTGTTTAGAAAGCTTAATTATAAAATTAAAAAATTTTAAAATAAAATAATAGGATTAATTAAAAATTAAAAGAAAAATTAATGAAATAAATGATAATTTCAAAACTATTATAGGGTCAAGTGAAGATTTATAAGAAAATAAACCACAATTATCAATAAATGATTGGTTCAATTGATTAAGACTCGTTATTTTTTACAAAAAAGTTTGAGTTTGAGTCTTATTAATGATCACTTATTGAAATCATCTCGAATGTATAATTTATAATTACCTGTCTTAAGCTGTTAGGTATGATACATATTGTTTTAACATAAAAAGACTAGACAATTTATTTACTTCTAAATTTTTTTGTACCAAAACAAAAATCACAATCCTACAAGTTAACTTTGTAAGAGTAGGTTTTTTTTTTTTTTTATACTAAGAGTAATTATTAATTGACTCATATATATTAACATCATTTTTGCTTTTGGGGCATAATGTTCATTTTTAAAACTAAAGAACAAGAGCTAAATTATTATAAAGCCTCTAGGTCTACAATAAATTTTATGTAATGGTTTAAGATACTTGGAGAAGAAGGAAAGCAAGACAAGAAAACTCAACACACAATCGTACAGAAATCGTACGATTACCCGATGGGACCTCCTAAAATCGCACTACAACAATCGCAATCGCACATTTATATACTACCCCATGTCATTTTGGATTTGGCTAAAAGAATACACTGGCTTCCTTCAATAATCCAGGAGAAATCATGACCGGAAAAAAACAAGTTGAACGGAAGGTTATCGGAAAGAAACACCAGAGGCTGAGTCCAAGGAAGCTTGATCTGGTAGTTTCTTTGCAAATCCTCATGCTTAATTATTTTTATACTTTTCTTTAGATTTTTCTTTTTCTGAAAGATCTCGCGACGCTTTGCTTTTGATTTTGTTTTCCCGATTAAAGAAGAAGGAGATGGAAGGAGTAAAATTGTTGGGAGGGTTGGTAGCTGGGGTGACGACCGTGCAAACAGAGCTGACAGAGGTCATGGACGGTCTTCTTAAACCTGAAGGGAACACCAACGCAAATCTTGAAGGCCTGCAAATCACAGCTCACCAAATTCGACAAGTCAACATTCTGGGGGCAGAGTTGAATGCTATGGTCCAAGATTACCTTTACGGTTTGCTTCATGTTTTGGACCAGGCTGGGGAAGACAAAGGCCATTGATCTGCTTCTGTTGTGTTTCCTTTCCTCAATAATATATCAAATCTTTTATTTTTAATTAACGACGACGGAACTATTGCAAGTCAACCCACAATCCACTCCAACAACCACAAACACAGTTGACGCGAATCCAGCCACACAGAAAACCAAACCCTATTCTTCTATCAGCCTAAGTCTTTTATCTTTTCTGTATAATTAATTTCTTAATCCTAATCCTCATCTGTTATTGGATTGTATAGGGACCTAAGGACGGATGGAACACTAGATCAGCTTGTTGTTTAAGTGGTGGAGGATTGATAGTACCTACTGTTTTTCTAGTGCAGTGTTGTTATAGTTTATGTCAGTGTGGAATAGAAAGACTTGTACTCTTCTTGTTTACTTAAATTTAAGCTAAATAAATGTGAATTATGAATGTAATTTCTACTTCGGATAATTAATTTGGAGACAAGAAATCGAGAGGCAAAGAGCGATAAGCTGGTTATTGATGAAATCAAATCTGGTTTGCCCTAAACATTACTAGTAAAGAGGCGGCCTCTTGAAAATCCAGTAAATGACTTTGTTTTTTGAGATCGTTAAATTACTACAAGTAGCCAATTTCACACCTTCAGTTGATGATGACATGACCCTCCGAATTGGGATTCTTCAATGTTAAAAATTTCAGAAACATAAAAAATTCATCACAAAAGCAAAGAGCAAAAGCCAACATATTTAATTCCATCCCCTAAAATTGCACTAAGGCAAGTCTCCTCCATTGAAGTTGGCATGTTAGCATATAAGTTGGCACAAAGGAAGGCAATATAGCTAGGGAAGAAAGTTGCTTTAATTATAGAAGTTGGAAGCATGGCATGATAAAACCTAAGTAGGTCAAGTGCAAAAGGCTCTATGGCATTTGAGAGTTTTACCAGTTAATCTAGTTCTATCCCACTCCATGGTTCTCACTCCTTCAATCAAGTCAGCTGAGACTTCAGTTTCAGTTAGTAAAGGAAACTAGTAGGCAGAAGGGTACGCTGGCTAGTCTAGAAGGATCTTTCAATTCAGGCAGCACTCACTCTTTCAATTACCGTTCGAGGTGGGAGCTCGAGTGGTGTGATGTCGAGTGCCACGCATACGTCCAGAATTTTGTCATCCGGGGCACAGCGCTCACAAAGTTGCAAAGTGTTGAAGGCGGTCCCTGAACCAAAGGATGACGATAATATGTTTGTGCCTTAGACGATGTGGAAACTGAAGGGTCCACTTTTGTTAGAAGGGCAGGTCACTTTCTATGAATTGGGTTAAATTAGGACACCAACGACTGATCATCGATCCTGGGCCTAAATGCGGTACCCAATTGATGCTTCTAATTTATTGGCCAAACAAAAAAACTCTTTTAACTTGAGAAGGCCCCGCATCAAATATAGCAAGAAAACCAGTCAAAAGGTCGGACAAATCTTATATAAGTTATTAATGAAATTTATAAAAAAAAAAAATTTAAAAAAAATTTAATAAAATTTTTAATAAAAAATTCAAAGTTATAAATTGATAAAATTTTTAAAATTTTACACACTTGATTTATATAATAAAATATTTTAACTTATTAATTTTGGTTTTCAATCTTAATTTTTATTTAATCGTTTTTAATAAAAAATTTCATAAATTTTTCCTAAAAAAATGCGACGTGTGCCTTTTCCTAAGAAATCTCACCGAATTGAACGTGTGCTTGTTTTGCCTAATACCATATCACATGACACAATTCTTCAACACGTTGATCACATAAATTCTTTTTGTATAAATATACTCAAATTGATCCAAAAAAAAAATCAAAATGACCTAAATAAAATTTGCAAGGACCAAAATTACTTTTTTTTATTGGGTATAATTTGAAGGGTCCAAAGTTATACCATCATGCTATCCGTCTAAACCCACAAATTCACCAAAAATAGAGGATGATTTAAACAAAAATTTAAAGGCCATTGAATTGATATAGGCAAAATTTTAAATTCAGTTTAAAATTTAGGTATGCTTTAAATTTGCATTTTTAATCAACTTTTTTTAATTAAATTATAAGTTTTTACGTGAAAAAATAAAATAAAAAGATATTTTTGTTAATTATAATATAAAACAATTGAATTCAATAAAAAATATGAAATAACATAATTCTTCTTATAATTTGTGAATTATTAAAAAAAATAGAGTGAAAATATAAAAAAATTTATTTTACTAAAACTATTGAATTTTGTGATTAACTAAAACTATTGAGGCTCATTAGGAAAAAATTATAATTTGGACTTTTAAAAGTTTTGTTGAAACTTAAAGAGAGTGAAATTATAAAATACCCTTTAAAAGTATTTTTTTTAATTTAATTTTTTTAAAATCGATTTTTTGTAAAAAACTTTATATCATAATTAAATATTTTTTATGAATTTTGATATGTTAAAATCATAAATATCATTAGATTATAAGATTTAAGAAAAATAAAAAAAAGGGGACAAAATTATCTTTTACATTGAATAGTTGCACTAGCTACCAAGATGAGTGCTATATTTTTTAACTATTGATCTTAAAAGACTTAGATCCTAGGGCCGAGATTGCATCTTTAATCACTAAACTTATGAGAAAAAGACAAAATCACTACAAACTTTAGATGAATTTGATCCAAGGGTTACTAAAAGAAGATCTGGTCTTTAAATGGATCATTATGGGGCTGGAATTAGGATTGGCAGCAAGGAGGCTAGTGGCAATACATAAGAAAGGAGAAAAAAAAAAAAAGGGGGGGGGGGAGTAGGAAAAAAATCATTTATTAATTAGATAACAAGTTGTGCAGTATCCTCGAAATCACGTATTATAACAAAATGTATTGGACTAATCTAACAAGAAATTTGACTAATGACAAATATAACCAGATCATGTAGGATGAAAACATATTTCAAAACTGATATGGAAAGAGGAGGGGGAACCAATATGACGAAAAGGATTTCCTACCACAAAATCACTAACCACCATGCAAAACACCAATAATAATAACGAAGAATACATGGAGACACGTAATTTTACTTGGGTATGTTTTATTCAATTGTAATATTTTAAAAATTGAGACTTGGGTTATTTTCAAAATTTTCAAACCTTATAGAAAATTTATGATTTTTAAATAAATTGATTCTTAGATTGAAAAAAAAATAATTAAAAATTATCCTAAAAATTGACTTAGTCAAATTTGACGAACTTCATCAAATTTGATCAAAACTGAATATTTTTTAAATAATTGAACCAAGTAATTGGATCTATATCGATTTCAAAATGAATCATGAGTTTTGAACAAATATGAATGTTTTAGCCAAAATACCTCTTATGTGAGCTCAAGTCAAATTTGTCAAAATTGATTAAAATCACTTATTTATTCAAGTTTTCTCAAAACCTGATATTTAGAAAAAAAATCCAAGAAAAAATATAAATTTGAGTTGACATGATAAAAATGCTCTCAAACAAACTTCATCAAACTCAGGTCAATCCTTGAATTTTGTGATTAACTAAGACTATTGAGACTCGTTACTAAAATAAATAAAATATATCACCAACATAATCAAATCCTCTTGGTGTTGTGGCTGCAAATCATCTGCAGGAAAGAACCTATAGATAGGTATTTGAATTATGAGGAGGCCTTGAGTAGTTCCATCCAGTTAATCCACACGCAAGTAAGCATTATCTGAGAATGTGTTCGGGCCATGCATATCAGGTAAGTCTTTAGAGGACCTCTCTAACTTCGCATATCAAGCGCATTGAAGAATAACAATTCAGGTTTACCTCTCAGACATCAATATAAGATTGAGCATAAGATATTCACCAGTTTGAAAATAATTTGAACACATGGAAAGGGCAGAAAGTAATATTGTGCATGGAATAGAGCCAATATATTGCAGATTGTCATCAAGTGACTGCAAGCATCAAATAAGAACTTACACTAAGATCAAATTTGGACACTGGATTATAATGAAACCTATTCCATATCATAGCATTCCACAGGTTCTTTCTAAACATTGGAAATAAGGGTATAAATGCAGGATTCAAAAGCCATAGCTAGCTTTAACAAGAACCGCAATAAAATATCATTGACAGGCAAGCAATCATAAATAGTCTTTACACAGCTATAACTGGATGTCAGATCTTAACATCAATGCAGACATTAAACTACAGACTTTGCAACAGTTGAATCAAGACCATGAAAAGTTTCTCTTTCATGCAGGAGAAGAGTATAGAAGAAAAACAAGCCTATGAGGTGAATAAATGGTTCCTCTGATATGAACCATGTATGCACTCTTTGTAGGCAAGACTTTCACTTTATACTTCATAATAAGAGAATAATAAAGCTTTGCATGTACAAGTCTATTAGCAATACAAACAAAAAGAAAAATCCTGCATGTGGACATGCATACTAAGCAGAAAAAACAAATAACACTAAAATTCAGATGGGCTTACCGCCAAACTCAAACAAAAGATAAGCACCTAAAGGCCAACTCTTCCACAAAGTAGTCAAGTCAAAAAAAAAAAAAAAAAAAAAGGAAAACTGATGCATGCAAGTTAAAGGCAAGAAGAATAGAGTAACAGACTACTTTCATTACCTTTACTTACACTTATCAGCCATTCAAGAAGGAAACATTAGGCCTTCAACTTCAGTTTTACTTATAATTTAAGTAACTTGTACCGACTACCAAAACAATAACAATAATAAATTACCATTATCAGGACAAGCCAGCCATGTCATATGGGTGAGAAAGAAGTTACAATCCAGAATATATTAGTACCAAGCAGCAGAAAATATTGGCCATAAACTACTAACAACCAAGCCAATGGGACTGACCTCTACCAGGAATTATATCCAGATAAAAGCCTACAATAATCTAAGATAATTATAGCATGCTCCAATAAAAGAAAAGGTCATTATAATTTGCAGAAAAACGCAATTTGACAGCAACCTACAAAATCGTGATGAAAAAAACTTGAAAGGGATCTTTTACTCCCTTGTTTTCCAAAATCAACTGTGCACATGCTCATACTCTACAACTATGACAGGTGAAACTGCAAATAGTCAGAGACTCATGAACAACTGATGCTAATCCAAAAATAAATTATAATATTTTATTGAAAAAGAAGGGAAATCTAATATTAAAACAATCATTAAAACAGCATAACAAATATGAACAAGCAACCATACAGGACAAATGGAGACCATCAACAGAAAAAAGAACGGCTATAATACAGCACGTATACCACCAATACTATCTCGAATACATATTTGATGTTGGATGGCTTAATAAACAGATGTACTTGTGTACCACTCCAAACACTATTGAATTGAAGCACAAGATAGAGAAACAAATATCTGTTACCACCTGCCCTTCATTTTGTAAATAAACTATGCCATTTAGTCATTCAAATTCCCAACTATGAAGAATCACAACAATCCAGCACCCAAGCCAGCATCTAGGCAAATGCCAGAGTCCTCTTGACCATCAACCTCTACAGAATGGCAACCAATGTGCTCAGATTCCTCTTGTCTGTTCTATGCATCTAGTTGGCACTGAAGGAGAGAAACACAAGAGTCCAACTATATATATATATATATATATATATATATATATATATTGTGGAATGGCTGACGCAATTCGCTTCCAGCATGAATCTCAAATTTTGAAACTGAGGATTTTACAACAACCACAATGAATTTCATCCCTTGTCATCCAGCCCTCTAGCATCATTTTCGTTTGCCTACAGTTCATATGCAGCACCTTTTGACTCAAGTATACTGCTCCAGAAACAATCAGCCAGGAAAGTACCTTTCTTTTCACAGAATAGGGAACAGAGTCATCACCCTCTGAACTCAGACTCGCATTGGAACCCCAAACCAAAAAAGTGCGTCTGCCAAGTTTTCTGCTTTTTCTTCCACGAACAAGATGAGAATTGGATATAGAGGGATAGAGGATGGTTTTTCATAGCTATCATGCACATGGAAAGAACTTTGATTTTTTGCATTTGCACTGAAGGCAACATTGTCATTCATCCTACATTTGAATGACTAGCCCTGCTTACTGAACTTAGTTTCACTTCATGACTCAAGCTATCCATACTCCCATTTTCATGCCTGGTCCTTGAAGATTTCCGAGTAACAGCTTCTTGTACATTCTTACTGTCACCTCTTCGCTTCTTTTTCATCTCCCTTTCCATCTTCTTTTGTGTTTTCCTTGTTAATTGGCTGACTAGTTATCTGATAATGGGGTAAATGCAGCACCATCCCGCCAGGCTTGCCCTCATCTTGATCATCTAGCTGCTTTAGAAGTGCATCATATGCCTTGATGATGGACCAGTAAGCAGTTCCAGCAGGGTTGATGTACACTGCATCCAAGTAGTCTCTGTTCCTCCTTGGTCTATATCTATTGTCCAGCCTGCTTCCTGAAGCATCCCCTTATTCGCTCACGTAATTTCTGTTTTTCTGTGCCACATCCACGCCTAACTTTTCCTTCTTTGATTCTGGTAGGCAGAAGTTGCTCAGCTAGAGTTTTTTCCTCTTTGCTATTAACCCTCTTCGTTGAGTTAGAAGCTTCCATGTCCTTTGACCAAAGCTTCAGAGATGTATCACTATCTTCTGAATCCCAGCCAAAGACCTTATTCTTCTTAGTTGTTGGTGTCTTTAGTAAATTCATTTTCCTTTTCTCTTTCCTACCAAGTGGAACAGGCTTCTCAAGAACTTCCGTCTCAGAGTACAAGGATGGATGCACATGCGAGTTCCTCCTAACTGGATCATCAATCCTTGAACCACTCCGGGCCTCCTCAACTTCCAAGGGATCAAATTTTTTGAAACGTTCACCCACCTTTTTCTTGTTCACCATTACCTTCAAAACACCATTTTTCCCCTGAACCCTGATGGGTTCATCCAAACCAGCCATATACCTCTCCCTCAACAAGGAGTAATGCAGGCGGCCGCCATCCCTGTCATTCCTAAACCCGTTTCTATCATCATGATCACCCCGGCTCATCCCCTCACTCTTATCAAAGTACAAATTTTTCTTCTTCTTGTCAAGAAAAACATGCCTGCTTGGACCACTCTCATATTCTCTCTCAATACTCCTCCGAGCAACTGCAGGCATTGAACCCAACAGTCTCTTCCCACCATCCTCTTCTCCACCATAATCAAATCGATTCCTCCTCATAGTCATCTCCTCGTCAAGTCCATCATACTCAATAAAGTCAAACGCATCTAACGTATTCCTCTTACTCTCACTCAAACCCTCCCCATTACTACCAATGAAACCTTCTTGACTCCACCTTATTCTCTCCTCCCTATTCCTCTTCCTACCAATTTCACTTTCTTCACAAACAGATAAACCATTACAAACTTGAATTATTTCGGGGCCAACCCTCCTTCGAGATGGCTTTAGTAGCTCATTGCTAGAACCCGAATCACTCATAATCATAGCCCTATTCTTCCCCTCTTTGGACTGGTAAATCTTTCGGATCCCCATAGACCCGGCCCCACCCGAACCATCCCCTTTCTTCTTCACGATCAAACATCCCGATTGGCTCCTATTCTTCACCATAATCCCCGAATGATGACCAGATCTCATTCGCTCTTCCATCAAAACCAAACAAAAACGCTAAATTCCTATTATTTTCCTCAAATTATCCCAAATTAAAAAAAAATCCGTTAAAAACAACAGAAGAAAACCTAAATCTCTCTCATCCACCAGGTCGGTAGCTAAAATTGCCCAGAAGAAGAAAGTGAAAACAAAATTGAATAAAAATTATAAAAAAAAAAAAAAAGAAAACAAGCTTTCAGATTTTCAAACGAAATAATAGATTTGGTGAAAAGGATACCTCGCCTATAGATTCTTTTTGGCGGCAATTCTCCGACAAAGAAAATAAGTGGGAGAAAAAGGGGGGAAGAGAGAGAATAAAAATATCCGCTTTGGATTATAAAATAGACAAACGGAAAAACCAAAGCCGTTGTGAAATTAATTAATTAATTATTTTTATTTTATATTTTATATTTTACTTCTTTTCGTTGATTGATTAATTAATCTCGTCAGCCTTGCTCCCTCCAAATCTCGCTTCTAGAGTCGGGGCAGAATCTACGGCACCGATTGGATCTTGCACGTCAGATCAGGCCCACGATTTGGACTTTATTTGCTTCCGTGGCAATCTCTCGTTAACCTTGACCCCGGATGGACCCCGGGTGGTCTTTTTTATTTTTATTTTTTAATTTCTCGTGTTTAGTTTTCGTTATGCGTGGATTAATTAATTTTTATTTAATGAACATTTTCATCATTTAAATCAAATTTAAAAATAATTTTCATTTAAAGTTTTTTAAAAAATTAATTAGTATTTATTAATGATTCTTAAAAATTTCATTTTTGGATTTATTATTATTTTTTAAAAGGTCTGAAATTTTAGTTTTAAATTAATATTTTATTATTTTTATAAATTTCTCATTTTTAATTTATTATTACTTGGAAATAAATATATATTATCATTATTAAAATTTTTCTCAAACTTTTCATCTTTTGAATCGAGTTTAGAAAAAAAATTTTATGCAAATTTTTTTTAAATATGAATCATTCTTGATTTCTATAAATTTCATCTTTGAAATAACTTTTATTTGTTTTAAAAATTTTATCATTTTTTAAATAAATTTTTAAATTTTTATTACATTTTATTTTTGGCTCAAAAATTAATATCAATTATCACTTTGAATTTTTATTTAAAATTTTCTCTATTTTGAGTAAATTTCAAATATACATATCTCATATAAAATTTTCTTAAAAAATTAACCTTTCATAATTGTTAAAAAATTTGTCATTGGAATATTTTTATTTATTTTAAAAATTTATTACATTTTTTAGAATTTTTTTTGAACTTTTAAAGATAATGTATTATTACATTTTGAAAATCTTAAATTTAAAAAATATATTTCTAGATTATTAAAAAGTTTATTTAATTTAAAAAGATAATATATCTATATTAAATATATTCTTGATAATTTAAAAATTATAGATGTAAATATTTACATAAATAATTTTTTAAAATAATTTTGTGTAAAATAAAAAATTATTCATATAAACATATCATTTATTAAGTACTTTTGTATTTTATAATATATATTATATATAATATTTGAATGATATTTAAATTTAAAATTTTTAATTTGATAATTAAAATTTTTAAATTTTTTAATTTGATATTTGAATTATGAAAATATTAATTAATTTAATTTTTGATAAATTATTCATTTTAAGTATTATTATTTAAAATTAATCATATTCATTAATATATTTATAATTTAAACAACATATTAAATATTTTATTATAAGTGAAAATCAATAACTATTAACGATATTAATTAATTTTTATCCCTAATTAATGGAAGTTAAAAGAAGGATTAACGAGGGATGTGAATGCAAACGCGAAGGGAAGCGCGTGAATAGAATCATGTTTTGGATTTGGGTGAATTAATACTGTGGATTTAACTGGTGTCAGACTTTTTTTTATATATAAAAAAACTACTTTTTACTTTCTATTTTAGGTACATAGCGTTTGGAATCTACGTGGGCAGTTGGGAACGCTCACTTCTGCCGAGCAAGGACACTTTTAAGGCTACAACAAAACAAAATACAAAAATCAAATCTTGCAGCAATCTACTTTATACTGCGCACATCAATTTGGTGCATGAACTCTGACCAAAAAAACCAAAAAAAAATGGCGCATGAACCACGTTTTGATAAACTATATAACAGTTTTTCTACATAAAGTGAATTTCTGTCTCAAAATCTCCGAAGGAACTCAGCATCTCACTTGAAGTTCAGTAGATAATGGTAAAAGAAATGGAGGTAAATGACTAGGAGCTTAATAATATTGCTGCAAGAAACACTAGCTTATACATAATCTATCACATCTCATTTCTTCATGCCACCATCACCACCCTTGGTCTGCATGCACACAAAGTAACACCAGTTGGATGTAGTCTCCTTCATCTGCTTTCTACACTTTTCAACCTTGATATCAACTCCATTCTATTATCCCAAAAAAAAAAACATATTTGCATTTTCACGCTAAAGTTCTGAAAGAAATGCAGTTTTTGCGATTACGTTTAATATGTAAACTTCATCATTTCAAGTTCTAAACCACTTATTTGGCAAGGTAAAAAGAACAAGTAATTGCTCCACTAGACTAATCAAATACCACTGTGATATAAAGAAATCCAAATGAGTAACAAATAATCATTCATCTAAATGATAATACTTAAAGTGAAATATAAATCATGATAAGAGCAGTGATTACCGTGATTAGGCAGTACTTAGGCTCCTACTTCTTCTCATTCTCAACTGAGTTATAAATAAGCCCAAACCCAGTTGACTTCCCTCCTCCAAAGTGTGTACGGAACTTGAATACAAAAGTAGAATTCCGGTCTTTTACTTCATACATCCCGGCCAGTTTCTCTTTCAGTTCAGCCTACTTGAACTAGTAAAAAGAGTACCAGAATAATCACAATTAAAACTTTAAAAAAAAAAAAAAAACTCACTAAAATACCTTTGAAACATTAGCTCTTCCAAGATGCCAAACATCTATGACCTGTGCCAAAACCAAATCGGACAGCAAATTTTCAGTTTTCAACCAAAAACTCATTACTCAAAACTCTTTCTTTTTCTTTTCAAGTTATCGATACATTTTCCCAGTAACGAAACAGTATTAATCAATACAAGGGGAAAAAAAAAAACAAATGAAAGCTAAAACTCTCATTAGTACATCAAAGAAAAATAAACCCATGAATTGTTTCCTTGAGAGGAGCCTGTTGGCCTGGTGAGGAGTTTCAGTGAATGGCACTGCAGCACAGAAACTTAAATGAAGAATGTTAACTAGGGTTTTCGGTAAATGAAGGGAAGTATTTTCAGATTTGTTTGGATGCTTGGAGAATTACATTTTTGGTTTGGACCAGGATTGTTGTACTCCCATGTCATGAAATTTTATTATCCATTCTTGATTTATTTTTTTGGGTTACATATATGGTCTTTCTTTAAAAAAAAGTAAATTCGAACTTTTGTGAACATATATATAATATATTAGAGGATTCAATTTATATCAGTTCAAAATTTTTTTATTTTAGATTTTTTTATAATTGATTTAAATAAATCTAAAAGATGAGAGAGACAAATTAAAAAGAAAAAAGATTTGATCTCAACCCTTAAATATATTGAAATCAATAGTTAAAAAAAATGTAAAACCTTCCAAATTTTATACTAATATAACTTGATCCCTTCTCTCTTTATATATATAAACATTTTTCTTTTAATCAAAAACACGAAGTACAAAATATTTTTTTAATAATAAATAAATTACACTCATATAAGTTATTACTCTTAAAAATTTGTTCATAAATTTTTAATTTAATTATAATATTTTACTCATAATCTTTTCTAATATGTTAATTTCATCCTATTTTAAAAATACACACAAACAACACTTGGCATACCATGTGCTTATTATCTATACTACTTACAAAATCCTTGGACTAAATTTGGAGTCACCGGTCAAGTGACGCCAACTCAGTTAAGAAAAGTACCCAAAAAATCAATTAAAATCATAAATCAAATTATAAAATAAAGGTTCTCATATCTTTCAATTTTTAATATTACATATTAAAAAAAAATCCACTTCTCTTTAAAATTATTACCCATACTTAACTTCTCTTCTAAAACACTTTTTTCACACATTTTTTTCTCTTCCACCCACATAGTAGGTATGTGTATTTCTAGTAATTTGAAAAATCTCCAATGTTGCCATCTAACACACTAACATCAGCAAACACATGCAGATTAGGTATAAATTTATCAAGTTTTAATGTTTAATTGACATATTACTTACAAACTTGAAAAAGATCATAAAGACATAGTAAACGTTGTGGAAAATTGAAAGCTATGAACTGATATTTATGGGGAAATACAATAATATATAATTATATTTTTAATAAATCGATAATCTATAATCTATAATTTATTATCTATATCTATATTCTATTAACATATTATAACATTAAGACTACAATGAAATTTGATAAAGCAAGAAAGACACACTGTATACATTATCAAGGAAAGCAGCCAGTGGTTAAGAGTGTAATTACCACCAACATATGTCACAATTAAGCTACCGGCATCTGCGTGGGGCCCATAAATCCTTCTATCCACTTTGGTGATGTAGAATTCCCATTGCATTTAATCCAGTCCACTTGACAATGTTAAAGCTACAGGGTAAACCAACTACACATCTTCTCTCAAAGCTTGCTGGGGCCATGTAATCTTGCCATCCGCAATTTTTTCCCAGAAGCTTAAAGTCCTGAAACAATTGTTAGCTCAATAAATTTTAGCCCCAACTATTACATTTTCAAAAACGATTTTAGTAACAAGAAATATTACTAATCATACAAAGCATAGTGGCATGCATAATGATGAGGAAGCAAATTTTCACATGAAACATGACTAGGGATGCAGCAGGTAGAGTAGCCGCTAATTTTGAATAACCTAAACCTGAATTTGAATAGGAATAGAAGCATCCAAATTCTGCATTCCCCTGATACTCAACCCTTATCAGGAAGATGTTCAATATTTCTAAACACTTGAACCCACCTATTTTATCATATTACTAAAACTACTAAAGTAGTGAGTTTGCTACCAAAATCCTATGAAATTGGCTCAGATCAGGTCAGGTCAGGTCCCCAGAAAACAACACCCATTGCCATCCTGAATGACAGCCCAAAATTGTTCAGACCAACTAGAATGAACTTCAATGTCAAAAGTGCAAGCCCGGATGCTAACATCCTTGTCCTCCAACTAAAATTAGCCTAAACTCTAAAGACACTCTGCAAAACTAAGACTAGTCCCTTGAGACAATGCTATCACTTAAGCCTTATTAAGCACTAGGGCAACTTTTATTTTTTGGATGAAAAGCACTATGACAACTTGGTTATAAGCTATGGGTAACATCCCTTAAGCAAAGAGACCATAAACTATTTCTCCCTTTATCAGATTCTCATAGGTACAGAGATGAAGCGAAAAACCAAATATAGGGAAGGAATGTATGGTAAATGTGAATCAATAGATTGTGGATACTAACCCCTTTTCTGTTACTTCCTCCAATAGCAACATTAAATACAGAGTGCAAGAAAACCTATCATAAGAGATTGATTATATATTTGTGCCCAAAAAAATGCAACTATTTCAAAGCAACAGAAACAAGAACTTCATCCGCCATGGAACAGTTTGACTTATTTAAACATGGAAATATTACTAACGAAAAAAACTAATACCTAGGAACAGATCATCATTAGGAATATCAAATACCTACGCCACCAAAAAACTAAAAAGGAACAAAAGATAGAGAGAGACTAAGCATAATGTGGACCCAATGATAGCTAGTGATAGACAGATACCTCTTGGGTAAGAGATCTAGTAGTGCAGTAAGCAATCTTCATGAATTGCTCTTCCATTCTGGAGAACTGCACTCTCCATTGAACTTGGAGGTTGTATAAACAAAAAATCATCAATGTTCAGGATAAAAATCCATTTCAAAAGGGAATATGCTACGTTTGAATCTAGGGAGAAACCAAGGAAGACAAAATTGGATATCAATCATATTGAAAATTAATTTGTTTATGATCATTATCACTCTATAGCTAAGTACTTGGGAGATCAATAGCATGGCTCTAAATAACTTCTAACACCTTTACAAGCCAGTGCCTCTGCTTTGTTGCATGCTGAAGTACTTTTTCTTCTACAGAAAGACCCTTGCCGGCTCCTCACAGCATCAGTGAGCTTTCTTGCTGTATTCGGAAGAACTAGAACCATCTCCTAACTCTTCTATCCCTCTTCTTTTGGGCAAAAAAATGGATCCTCAGAAGTGCTTCCCAATGGCTAAGCACAAGAAGGGCACTAAGAGCCCCAGATGTCCATCCCCTTAGCTCTCAGCAAAACCAAAACTTTCAGAAACATGGCACATCGGCATGCCAGTAAAAAGCGGAGAGCCTTCCTGCATTTCTTCCTTCAACACTTGGGCTCGCCTCCAAGCAAGCACAGCATACAAAGGGCCAAATATTCAGGTTGGAGGTATTCAACTCACAAAGTACAGTGCTTTAGCAACAGGGCCGAGGCTTCCATCTGCAGGCACAGCGATGCTCTACAGGGCATTACCGGCCCTGACTGCTGTCGATAACCTGCCCAGTAAAAGATTGGTCCATAGCTGGCTCAGATTGTTTGGTTAGGTTATGAGTCGCCTGGCTGCATAGTTGAGAAAGAGATATAAGCTTCAATGATAAATGCTATTCCCCACATTGGTTCACCACATAAGGGCCAGCAGCAGTAGCCAGTTGAAATTCAGACAACAAAACTACTTTCAAGACTCCTCTGCTTCTATGTAGAGTGGTTGAGTCACTTCCTAAGATGTAACAGCACTCATATCACGTGCACAAGAATTATCAGCTAAGCCCAATTTCAGAGATACATGAGGGAGCCATTTATTAGAACAGAGCATCATTATCTCCCTTCTGTAATCTGGAGTGAAGAGTAAGTTAGAACCAACCTGCCTTGGACCAAGTGCCCAGATCCGCTAAGAAACTTAAGCCATTTACCTTTGCACTTTTCAGCCTGATCCTGGTCATTTTCATTCTGACATGAAATATCACTCTCCAGAGCATCAACTATGCGTTTTCTGAGTACTTCAATTGGATTCTCATCTTCACCCACACTCAATCAGTGTATTCCAAGCTTTTAACAGTCTGCCCTGGTTTACCTCCAATAATATCTGAGAGAAAATCAGAACTTTCATCAAGAACCTTGGTTAGTGTAGGTGGAAGTTTTATGCCTTGAACACAGATGACACATCTTCCATTTGGAGTCATTTTTTTGATATAATCTGAGCTAGCACTCAAAATTTCAAATCCTCCAACGGATTAGATAAATCACCCTCAATAGTTTCTCTACAAGACACAAGAGGTGGACAGGCTTCCAGGCTCACCTTTGCAAATCTCTCCTTCAAATTCTTAATGCATCTTTCTAAATGAACCTCCCCGGCAGCAGCTAACACATGTTCCCTTCTAGATGAAACAGTGACCTCCACAAATGGATCTGCTCGATTCAGAAGCCTCAGTCCTTTCATAACCCATATCTGTTGGATAGCGGGTCCAATCACAACCTTTAGGGTGGGGGCAACTTGGAATGCCATACTTGAGAAAGGCCAACAGTTTCTTGTAGATGAAAGAGTTGCACTTTTTAATATATGCTGGCCAAGTCACGAATTGCCACAACATTCCCAGCCCTTGCACATGGGGGCCCACTGGTTTCAGACCTTAGACCCATCATTAAATCATAAGGACTGCAATTCAGCTTCCTCACATGCCTTCTGCTTGGTTCCCCTCTCACATTCATATAGAGCGAAAGAACAAAACTTTTTTTCCTGATGTCAGAACCCCATAAAGATCCCTTGCAAATGCAAGGAAACACTCATCCGATTCACTAGTTCCAACCTTCATCAGTGAAAATTGTTTAAAATCTCCCCATGGTCGACCTCGTGGGGCAGCATTCTTCGTTGGGACTGCAACATCTTAGATACAAAAGCAATGCTTGGTGCTTCAGGGCTAGAATCACAAGCTTCAACTGACTTTCTCACCAGATCCGCTTCTGCAAGCACATTAGAGTCCACCCCTTTATCAAGAATCCCCTTTTGGGGAAGCAATCATGACATTCTAAGAGATTGGGCAGCAATTGGATCCGGTATACACTTCAGCACCATTGACAAAATTGCATCTGACAAAGGAAGCCATCTGCTCATGACAGCTTGAAGTAAAACCTTTGGGTCCTTATTCTGCAGTTCACGAGGAGGGACAAACAAATTAAAAGACTTAATCAATTTCTCAAGCATCCTTTTGTCTCCCTCAGGTTCTAAAGGAGCCTGGTAAACCTGCCAAAGTGGGTCAAGAACAAACTGCACAAACATTGGCCAAGCCTTACTTCCTCCACCTAATCCCTTCTTCCCAATAATCATCTTAGTCTTCGGATTGAAATACCAAGGACCCCATAAAGTCTTCTAAAGCACAGCTGTACTCGCACCAAGCTTAGAAGCATAGAATTTCAGCAAACTCATTAATTGTAAAGCCCCCACCCATCCAATGCAGACACAAATGTTACATTTCTTTTTTGAGGTTGAAAAATATCC
Organism: Durio zibethinus; assembly: GCF_002303985.1. Next base: position 2,025,533 of record NW_019167860.1, on the reverse strand, counting down.
CCCTATCATCTCTATAAACTCCAAATTCTCATCACTCACATCACCTGAAAGGCCAGAAGTATCGAATCAACATCAGACAAATATTTCTCCAACTTATACGTACTCATAATCCATTAACCTCATTGAACAACCTCAATAACCGACTATAAGCTTCCAGCAGGCTCAACTTCAACTCACATATCAACTATCAATCTTATTAAGAACTAAACATGGTGTAACCTTCTCAATCCAAGATTGATGTTAGAGCCGCATGAGTTTGAATAGAACACGCCTAAACAAGCATCAACCAAAACCAATCCACCATCACTCTATCATGCGGCAGTTTGACACCTCACTACAAAAATCCATATGACCAGGGGAATCTATAAGGTTTATCTCATAGTCTTTACAATGAAGAGGCTATGGAAGACTCCTCATTGTTATCGCCTTCTTTGTTATTCATCAAGATAATCCATAAACCTAAGTTTACCAGCTAATTTAGGGTGAAGTACACCGCCACCCGTGGAGGCTATCAACATGATCAGCCCAATGTGGTTTTACCATGATCAACATGTGCTAATATGCCTATTTCCTAATCTTTCTCGTATCTAAGTCACCCTTTCTTTTCTTCTCTAAGTTTTCTCTCTCGCCTTTTCCATGTCCTTCGCCTTGTCTCTTTCCTTTTCCTTTTCTCTATCCCTATCTCTACTTTATCTTTCCCCTCTCCTCCCCAGACTCTCTCTCCCTTTCCCTGTCCTTTTCCTTTCCTCGATCCTTTTGATCCTTTTCTCTCTCACGATCTTCCTCTTTTCCCTCACCTTTACTATCTCTTACTTCTGTCCTTCCCTGGCTCATCTCTTTCGTCCTTCCTCCTGTCTTTGGTCAACACTCAAATCCTTTTCCAAAGTCTCTTTCTCCCTTTCTTTCAAGACCTCATCACCGCTTCTCTTAGAACAATCCAGCTCTCTATCCCTACTTTGCCGATCCTTTTCTTCTTCTCAGCTGCTCTTCTTCTCGTCCTTACTCAGATGCTTGTCATTTTGCTCTAATTCATCACTGTAGGCTCCTCCATCCAGTTTTCTCTGGAAGCATCGTCTTCCCTATCATACCTATCCTTATCCATTGCAAATAACAGAAACACTCAAAACCTTATCCGCCAAGAAACCGTGAATAACTATCGGCGCAGAATAACATGCAATTCATTATATACAAACACCCAAAACATAACCCAGATGCAAAACACGGAATCATAGAAAGGGTTGGGAAGCAATACATTATCAAAGTAGAATCTAAAACCAAAGCGAACAAAGTTTTATTTGGTTCTCAAATATGCTATTCACTTTTTACTCCTTCAAATTTTGCAAAAAAGCAAAGAGTAAAAATGCAAAACCATAGGAAAATTGAAATAAGGCAGATGGGTGTAACCGGGAGCTCGGAGGAATGCCAACAAGACGGCAGGTAGCGGCGGCGTAAGAGGAGATTCAGCGGCAGGAGATAGAATTTGGGCTAGTTTGGCAAAAAAAAAAACAAAGATTCTTTGCAAAATTCGGCCTCTGTTTGTGAGAAGAAATTGTTTGGGTGTGTTGGGTTGGTATATTTGGATCTTGGGTTTGAGCCGGCCAGGCCTTTTGGATTCAGGGAGAGATTTTTTGGTTTTTAACTTGATTTGCAAATGGGCCATGACCCAAATTGGAAAGAAAAATTCCTCGTCACATAAGCCTCTCTTTCAAGTATCCTATTATGCATCACTAACTAAATAAAGGACTTAATTCGAAGTGGCGCACTCAACCCCCAAATCTTCAACCAATTAACATTGGTTTGAATATCACCAAGCTACAATTTATAGGCAAAAAAACATAAAATAATCAATTTGAAGCTGCTAAGTAAACAAGTTGGTCTTTCTTATTTGGAGACAAATGAAATAAAGTTAATTGCTCTCTAACCTCATCAATATCTTCAATTCTAATCCAATCCCAACTAAGGGTTCATAAAATCACTAACACAATACGAGTCATCCAATTTAGTCAACGATCGATTACATCTTGTCTTGAGATATTGACTACTCGGAACCTTGAACCACTAACTCTTTACTCCATAAAATTTTTTTCCAACTTTAGGAAGAATTCTATTTATTCACTTCTTGGAAAAAAAGGTACAACTTTCGAGTACTTAGCAAGTAACAGCCTAGCCCACAAACTTTTGTCTCTTTCTGCTAATTTCTAGCCGAGCTTAGTTAGCAAAGCCCTATTCATATCTAAGGTCTTTCGAACCCCCTAACCCTTTTCCCTTTTAAGACGATAAATTCTGTCCCATTTAATCAAAGCCACTTTCCTAACCCTTTAGAACCACCCCACAAGAAATTTTTGTTCAGCGCATCAATTTCCTTTGCCACTGATACTGGGAGTTTTACCGCTTGCATAGTATAACTAGCAATAATATTGGTGAGGGACTGAACCAAAATTGCTCCCCCTGCTAAAAACAACTACTTCGCCTTCCAAGAACTAAGTTTGTTTTTCACTTTCTCCATTAAGCCTTTATAATTTTACTTGGAAATCCGTGATGAGTGTACTGGGAATCCAAGATAAGTTCCAAAATCTGAATAGTGTTGCATTCCAGTAATAGAGCCAAAGTCGACTATCGAGCATTCTGAAACCTTTGCTGATGTAAAGAACTTTGATTTCACAAAATTCACTTTCTGACCTGAAAAGCACAAAATCTCTTTAAACAGTGCACCATAATTATGCATTGTTCAAACGAAGCTACTCCAAAGAGGACCAAATCATCCACAAAGAAAACATGTGAGAGTTGAGGACCACCTTGGGATAGCATAATTAGATTCCAACTTTTTTCATACATTGCAGCATCAATAATATCCGACAGCTTCTGTAGACATAAGACAAAAAGATACGGGGAGATACGTTTAGTTTGGAAAACAAACATTGGTCATGTACAAGTTTTAGAAAAAACTAAGCAGTTTATTTTAGTGTCTATTACAGATTATATGGGTATTAAAGGGGCCCTAGCTTATGGCAATTTATGCAAGTCTACAACCAGCAGTTTGCAGCCAGCTTTGATATTATTTGCTTGAATTTGAGGAATTTGATAACAAACCATGGGTGTTGTTAGTGTTGGGAATATTGACCCAAATCTCATAAGAAATTTGTTTGGGATTTATTTGAGATTTGTTAAATATTACTGGATGGACAAGAAAACTTACAAAAGAAGAATTCTAAGAGAAAGAGGATTCTTAATAGATAAGTTTGACTTGCAAGAGAAGAATTCTAAAAGGAGAGAGATTCTTAATGAGCAAGTTTATATGATTATAAATAGGTGAAGTCTCTACAAAATTAAGTATGAAAAAAAGATGTAAGAGGGTTGTAGGATTTTGTGGGATAGACACCCCATAATAGTAT
>NW_019167860.1:1713455-2021141 GCF_002303985.1 Durio zibethinus | reverse complement strand
TAGAAGGATCTTTCAATTCAGGCAGCACTCACTCTTTCAATTACCGTTCGAGGTGGGAGCTCGAGTGGTGTGATGTCGAGTGCCACGCATACGTCCAGAATTTTGTCATCCGGGGCACAGCGCTCACAAAGTTGCAAAGTGTTGAAGGCGGTCCCTAAACCAAAGGATGACGGAGGATAATATGTTTTGTGCCTTAGACGATGGTGGGAAACTGAGGAGGGGGTCCCACTATATCTGTTAGAAAGGGCAGGTCACTTTCTTAATGAATTGGGTTAAATTAGGACACCAACGACTGATCATTCCGGATCCTGGGCCTAAATGCGGTACCCAATTGATGCTTCTAATTTATTGGCCAAACAAAAAACTCTTTAACTTGAGAAGGCCCCGCATCAAATATAGCAAGAAAACCAGTCAAAAGGTCGGACAAATCTTATATAAGTTATTAATGAAATTTATAAAAAAAAAAAATTTAAAAAAAATTTAATAAAATTTTTAATAAAAAATTCAAAGTTATAAATTGATAAAATTTTTAAAATTTTACACACTTGATTTATATAATAAAATATTTTAACTTATTAATTTTGGTTTTCAATCTTAATTTTTATTTAATCGTTTTTAATAAAAAATTTCATAAATTTTTCCTAAAAAAATGGACGTGTGCCTTTTCTAAGAAATCTCACCGAATTGACGTGTGCTTGTTTTGCCTATATACCATATCACATGACACAATTCCTTCAATCACGTGTGATCACATAATTCTTTTTTGTTATAATATAATCAAATTGATCCAAAAAAAAAATCAAAATGACCTAAATAAAATTTGAAGGACCAAAATTACTTTTTTATTTGGTATAATTTGAGGGTCCAAAGTTATACCATCATGCTATCCGTCTAAACCCAAAAATTCACAAAAAATAGAGGATGATTTAAACAAAATTTTAAAGGCCATTGAATGGATATAGGCAAAAATTTTAAATTCAGTTTAAAATTTAGGTATGCTTTAAATTTGCATTTTTTAATCAACTTTTTTTAATTAAATTATAAGTTTTTATGTGAAAAAATAAAATAAAAAGATATTTTTGTTAATTATAATATAAAAACAATTGAATTCAATAAAAAATATGAAATAACATAATTCTTCTTATAATTTTGTGAATTATTAAAAAAAATAGAGTGAAAATATAAAAAAATTTATTTTACTAATTAGATAACAAGTTGTGCAGTATCCGCAGAATCATGTGTTATAACAAAGTGGAATTGGACTAATCTAACAAGAAATTTGACTAATGGCAAATTATAATCAAATCATGTATGATGAAAACATATTTCAAAACTGATATGGAAAGAGGAGGAGGAAATAATCTGATGAAAAGGATTTCCTACACAAATCACTAACCACGGTGCAAAACACCAATAATAACAAAAGAATATATGAAGACACTTAATTTTATTTGAGAATATTTTATTTAATTGTAAAACTTTAAAAATTGTGATCCATGTTCTGTTTAAGATTTTTTAAGCTTTATAGGAATTTCATAATTTTTGAATAAATTGATTCTTAGATTAATACAAAAAAAAAAAAAATTAAAGAAAGAGTTAAAGGGTAACCTAAAAGTTAATCAAACTTATCGAACTTCATCGAATTTGGTCAAAATTAGATTATTTTTTAGATAATTGAACCAAGTAATTGGATCTTTAAAAATTTAAAAATAAATCTTGAGTTTTGAACAAATGTGAATGTTTTGACCAAACTACCTCTAATTTGGGCTCAAGTCAAAGTTTGTCATAAGTGATCAAAATCACTTCTCCATTCAAGTTTTCTCAAAGCTTTATATTTAGAAAGAAAATCCTTGAAAACATAAAAATTTGAGTTGAAATTATCAAAATATTCTCAAAATCTAAGTCAATCATTGAATATTGTGACTATTAAGACTCATTAGTAATAAAATTATAATTTGAATTTTTAAAAATCTTATTGAAACTTAAAAAGAATGAAATTACAAAAGATCCTTTAAAAATATTTTTTTAATTTGATTTTTTTGAGATCAACTTTTCGTAAAAAACTTCATATCATAATTAAATATTTTTTATAAATTTTGATATGTTAAAATCATAAATATCATTAGATTATAAGATTTAAGAAAAATAAAAAAAAAGGGACAAAATGATTTTTTACATTGAAATAGTTGCACTAGCTACCAAGGTGAATGCTATATTTTTTAACTATTAATCTTAAAAGGCTTAGATCCTAGGGCCTAGATTGCATTCTTTAATCACTAAACTTATGAGAAAAAGACAAAATCACTACAAACTTTAGATGAATTTGATCCAAGGGTTACTAAAAGAAGATCTGGTCTTTAAATGGATCATTATGGGGCTGGAATTAGGATTGGCAGCAAGGAGGCTAGTGGCAATACATAAGAAAGGAGAAAAAAAAAAAGGGGGGGGGGGGGGGGGGAGTAGGAAAAAAATCATTTATTAATTAGATAACAAGTTGTGCAGTATCCTCGAAATCACGTATTATAACAAAATGTAATTGGACTAATCTAACAAGAAATTTGACTAATGACAAATTATAACCAGATCATGTAGGATGAAAACATATTTCAAAACTAATATGGAAAGAGGGGGAACCAATATGACGAAAAGGATTTCCTATACAAATCACTAACCACCATGCAAAACACCAATAATAATAACGAAGAATACATGGAGACACGTAATTTTACTTGGGTATGTTTTATTCAATTGTAATATTTTAAAAATTGAGACTTGGGTTATTTTCAAAATTTTCAAACCTTATAGAAAATTTATGATTTTTAAATAAATTGATTCTTAGATTGAAAAAAAAATAATTAAAAATTATCCTAAAAATTGACTTAGTCAAATTTGACGAACTTCATCAAATTTGATCAAAACTGAATATTTTTTAAATAATTGAACCAAGTAATTGGATCTATATCGATTTCAAAATGAATCATGAGTTTTGAACAAATATGAATGTTTTAGCCAAAATACCTCTTATGTGAGCTCAAGTCAAATTTGTCAAAATTGATTAAAATCACTTATTTATTCAAGTTTTCTCAAAACCTGATATTTAGAAAAAAAATCCAAGAAAAAAATATAAATTTGAGTTGACATGATAAAAATGCTCTCAAACAAACTTCATCAAACTCAGGTCAATCCTTGAATTTTGTGATTAACTAAGACTATTGAGACTCGTTACTAAAATAAATAAAATATATCACCAACATAATCAAATCCTCTTGGTGTTGTGGCTGCAAATCATCTGCAGGAAAGAACCTATAGATAGGCATTTGAATTATGAGGAGGCCTTGAGTAGTTCCATCCAGTTAATCCACACGCAAGTAAGCATTATCTGAGAATGTGTTCGGGCCATGCATATCAGGTAAGTCTTTAGAGGACCTCTCTAACTTCGCATATCAAGCGCATTGAAGAATAACAATTCAGGTTTACCTCTCAGACATCAATATAATATTGAGCATAAGATATTCACCAGTTTGAAAATAATTTGAACACATGAAAAGGGCAGAAAGTAATATTGTGAATGGAATAGAGCCAATATATTGCAGATTGTCATCAAAGTGACTGCAAGCATCAAATAAGAACTTACACTAAGATCAAATTTGGACACTGGATTATAATGAAACCTATTCCATATCATAGCATTCCACAGGTTCTTTCTAAACATTGGAAATAAGGGTATAAATGCAGGATTCAAAAGCCATAGCTAGCTTTAACAAGAACCGCAATAAAATATCATTGACAGGCAAGCAATCATAAATAGTCTTTACACAGCTATAACTGGATGTCAGATCTTAACATCAATGCAGACATTAAACTACAGACTTTGCAACAGTTGAATCAAGACCATGAAAAGTTTCTCTTTCATGCAGGAGAAGAGTATAGAAGAAAAACAAGCCTATGAGGTGAATAAATGGTTCCTCTGATATGAACCATGTATGCACTCTTTGTAGGCAAGACTTTCACTTTATACTTCATAATAAGAGAATAATAAAGCTTTGCATGTACAAGTCTATTAGCAATACAAACAAAAAGAAAAATCCTGCATGTGGACATGCATACTAAGCAGAAAAACAAATAACACTAAAATTCAGATGGGCTTACCGCCAAACTCAAACAAAAGATAAGCACCTAAAGGCCAACTCTTCCACAAAGTAGTCAAGTCAAAAAAAAAAAAAAAAAAAGGAAAACTGATGCATGCAAGTTAAAGGCAAGAAGAATAGAGTAACAGACTACTTTCATTACCTTTACTTACACTTATCAGCCATTCAAGAAGGAAACATTAGGCCTTCAACTTCAGTTTTACTTATAATTTAAGTAAACTTGTACCGACTACCAAAACAATAACAATAATAAATTACCATTATCAGGACAAGCCAGCCATGTCATATGGGTGAGAAAGAAGTTACAATCCAGAATATATTAGTACCAAGCAGCAGAAAATATTGGCCATAAACTACTAACAACCAAGCCAATGGGACTGACCTCTACCAGGAATTATATCCAGATAAAAGCCTACAATAATCTAAGATAATTATAGCATGCTCCAATAAAAGAAAAGGTCATTATAATTTGCAGAAAAACGCAATTTGACAGCAACCTACAAAATCGTGATGAAAAAAACTTGAAAGGGATCTTTTACTCCCTTGTTTTCCAAAATCAACTGTGCACATGCTCATACTCTACAACTATGACAGGTGAAACTGCAAATAGTCAGAGACTCATGAACAACTGATGCTAATCCAAAAAATAAATTATAATATTTTATTGAAAAAGAAGGGAAATCTAATATTAAAACAATCATTAAAACAGCATAACCAAATATGAACAAGCAACCATACAGGACAAATGGAGACCATCAACAGAAAAAAGAACGGCTATAATACAGCACGTATACCACCAATACTATCTCGAATACATATTTGATGTTGGATGGCTTAATAAACAGATGTACTTGTGTACCACTCCAAACACTATTGAATTGAAGCACAAGATAGAGAAACAAATATCTGTTACCACCTGCCCTTCATTTTGTAAATAAACTATGCCATTTAGTCATTCAAATTCCCAACTATGAAGAATCACAACAATCCAGCACCCAAGCCAGCATCTAGGCAAATGCCAGAGTCCTCTTGACCATCAACCTCTACAGAATGGCAACCAATGTGCTCAGATTCCTCTTGTCTGTTCTATGCATCTAGTTGGCACTGAAGGAGAGAAACACAAGAGTCCAACTATATATATATATATATATATATATATATATATATATATTGTGGAATGGCTGACGCAATTCGCTTCCAGCATGAATCTCAAATTTTGAAACTGAGGATTTTACAACAACCACAATGAATTTCATCCCTTGTCATCCAGCCCTCTAGCATCATTTTCGTTTGCCTACAGTTCATATGCAGCACCTTTTGACTCAAGTATACTGCTCCAGAAACAATCAGCCAGGAAAGTACCTTTCTTTTCACAGAATAGGGAACAGAGTCATCACCCTCTGAACTCAGACTCGCATTGGAACCCCAAACCAAAAAAGTGCGTCTGCCAAGTTTTCTGCTTTTTCTTCCACGAACAAGATGAGAATTGGATATAGAGGGATAGAGGATGGTTTTTCATAGCTATCATGCACATGGAAAGAACTTTGATTTTTTGCATTTGCACTGAAGGCAACATTGTCATTCATCCTACATTTGAATGACTAGCCCTGCTTACTGAACTTAGTTTCACTTCATGACTCAAGCTATCCATACTCCCATTTTCATGCCTGGTCCTTGAAGATTTCCGAGTAACAGCTTCTTGTACATTCTTACTGTCACCTCTTCGCTTCTTTTTCATCTCCCTTTCCATCTTCTTTTGTGTTTTCCTTGTTAATTGGCTGACTAGTTCATCTGATAATGGGGTAAATGCAGCACCATCCCCGCCAGGCTTGCCCTCATCTTGATCATCTAGCTGCTTTAGAAGTGCATCATATGCCTTGATGATGGACCAGTAAGCAGTTCCAGCAGGGTTGATGTACACTGCATCCAAGTAGTCTCTGTTCCTCCTTGGTCTATAATCTATTGTCCAGCCTGCTTCCTGAAGCATCCCCCTTATTCGCTCACGTAATTTCTGTTTTTCTGTGCCACATCCACGCCTAACTTTTCCTTCTTTGATTCTGGTAGGCAGAAGTTGCTCAGCTAGAGTTTTTTCTTCTTTGCTATTAACCCTCTTCGTTGAGTTAGAAGCTTCCATGTCCTTTGACCAAAGCTTCAGAGATGTATCACTATCTTCTGAATCCCAGCCAAAGACCTTATTCTTCTTAGTTGTTGGTGTCTTTAGTAAATTCATTTTCCTTTTCTCGTTCCCACCAAGTGGAACAGGCTTCTCAAGAACTTCCGTCTCAGAGTACAAGGATGGATGCACATGCGAGTTCCTCCTAACTGGATCATCAATCCTTGAACCACTCCGGGCCTCCTCAACTTCCAAGGGATCAAATTTTTTGAAACGTTCACCCACCTTTTTCTTGTTCACCATTACCTTCAAAACACCATTTTTCCCCTGAACCCTGATGGGTTCATCCAAACCAGCCATATACCTCTCCCTCAACAAGGAGTAATGCAGCCGACCGCCATCCCTGTCATTCCTAAACCCGTTTCTATCATCATGATCACCCCGGCTCATCCCCTCACTCTTATCAAAGTACAAATTTTTCTTCTTCTTGTCAAGAAAAACATGCCTGCTTGGACCACTCTCATATTCTCTCTCAATACTCCTCCGAGCAACTGCAGGCATTGAACCCAACAGTCTCTTCCCACCATCCTCTTCTCCACCATAATCAAATCGATTCCTCCTCATAGTCATCTCCTCGTCAAGTCCATCATACTCAATAAAGTCAAACGCATCTAACGTATTCCTCTTACTCTCACTCAAACCCTCCCCATTACTACCAATGAAACCTTCTTGACTCCACCTTATTCTCTCCTCCCTATTCCTCTTCCTACCAATTTCACTTTCTTCACAAACAGATAAACCATTACAAACTTGAATTATTTCGGGGCCAACCCTCCTTCGAGATGGCTTTAGTAGCTCATTGCTAGAACCCGAATCACTCATAATCATAGCCCTATTCTTCCCCCTCTTTGGAACTGGTAAATCTTCGGATCCCCATAGACCCGGCCCCACCGAACCATCCCCTTTCTTCTTCACGATCAAACATCCCGATTGGCTTCCTATTCTTCACCATAATCCCCCGAATGATGACCAGATCTCATTCGCTCTTCCATCAAAACCAAACAAAAACGCTAAATTCCTATTATTTTCCTCAAATTATCCCAAATTAAAAAAAATCCGTTAAAAACAACAGAAGAAACCTAAATCTCTCTCATCCACCAGGTCGGTAGCTAAATTGCCAGAAAGAAGAAAGTGAAAACAAATTGAATAAAAATTATAAAAAAAAAAAGAAACAAGCTTTCAGATTTTCAAACGAAATAATAGATTTGGTGAAAAGGATACCTCGCCTATAGATTCTTTTTGGCGGCAATTCTCCGACAAAGAAAATAAGTGGGAGAAAAAGGGGGGAAGAGAGAGAATAAAAATATCCGCTTTGGATTATAAAATAGACAAACGGAAAAACCAAAGCCGTTGTGAAATTAATTAATTAATTATTTTTATTTTATATTTTATATTTTACTTCTTTTCGTTGATTGATTAATTAATCTCGTCAGCCTTGCTCCCCCAAATCTCGCTTCTAGAGTCGGGGCAGAATCTACGGCACCGATTGGATCTTGAACGTCAGATCAGGCCCACGATTTGGACTTTGTTTGCTTCCGTGGCAATCTCTCGTTAACCTTGACCCCGGATGGACCCCGGGTGGTCTTTTTTATTTTTTTTTTTAATTTCTCGTGTTTAGTTTTCGTTATGCGTGGATTAATTAATTTTTATTTAATGAACATTTTCATCATTTAAATCAAATTTAAAAATAATTTTCATTTAAATTTTTTTAAAAAATTAATTAGTATTTATTAATGATTCTTAAAAATTTCATTTTTGGATTTATTATTATTTTTTAAAAGGTCTGAATTTTAGTTTTAAATTATATTTTATTATTTTTATAAATTTCTCATTTTTAATTTATTATTACTTGGAAATAAATATATATTATCATTATTAAAATTTTTCTCAAACTTTTCATCTTTTGAATCAAGTTTAGAAAAAAAATTTTATGCAAAATTTTTTTTAAATATGAATCATTCTTGATTTCTATAAATTTCATCTTTGAAATAACTTTTATTTGTTTTAAAAATTTTATCATTTTTTAAATAAATTTTTAAATTTTTATTACATTTTATTTTTGGCTCAAAAATTAATATCAATTATCACTTTGAATTTTTATTTAAAATTTTCTCTATTTTGAGTAAATTTCAAATATACATATCTCATATAAAATTTTCTTAAAAAATTAACCTTTCATAATTGTTAAAAAATTTGTCATTGGAATATTTTTATTTATTTTAAAAATTTATTACATTTTTTAGAATTTTTTTTGAACTTTTTAAAGATAATGTGTTATTACATTTTGAAAATCTTAAATTTAAAAAATATATTTCTAGATTATTAAAAAGTTTATTTAATTTAAAAAGATAATATATCTATATTAAATATATTCTTGATAATTTAAAAATTATCGATGTAAATATTTACATAAATAATTTTTTAAAATAATTTTGTGTAAAATAAAAAAATTATTCATATAAACATATCATTTATTAAGTAATTTTGTATTTTATAATATAATATTATATATATTATTTGAATGATAATTAAATTTTTTAATTTTTTAATTTGATATTTGAATTATGAAAATATTAACTAATTTAATTTTTTATAAATTATTTATTTTAAGTATTATTATTTAAAATTAATCATATACATAAATATATTTATAATTTAAATAACATATTAAATATTTTATTATAAGTGAAAATCAATAACTATTAACGATATTAATTAATTTTTATTCCTAATTAATGGAATTTAAAAGAAGGATTAACGAGGTATGTGAATGCAAACGCGAAGGGAAGCGCGTGAATAGAATCATGTTTTGGGTTTGGGTGAATTAATACTGTGGATTTAACTGGTGTCAGACTTTTTTTTATATATAAAAAAAGTACTTTTTACTTTCTATTTTAGGTACAGAGCGTTTGGAATCTACGTGGGCAGTTGGGAACGCTCACTTCTGCTGAGCAAGGACACTTTTAAGGCTACAACAAAACAAAATACAAAAATCAAATCTTGCAGCAATCTACTTTATACTGCGCACATCAATTTGGTGCATGAACTCTGACCAAAAAAACCAAAAAAAAAAATGGCGGATGAACCACGTTTTGATAAACTATATAACAGTTTTTCTACATAAAGTGAATTTCTGTCTCAAAATCTCCGAAGGAACTCAGCATCTCACTTGAAGTTCAGTAGATAATGGTAAAAGAAATGGAGGTAAATGACTAGGAGCTTAATAATATTGCTGCAAGAAACACTAGCTTATACATAATCTATCACATCTCATTTCTTCATGCCACCATCTCCACCCTTGGTCTGCATGCACACAAAGTAACACCAGTTGGATGTAGTCTCCTTCATCTGCTTTCTACACTTTTCAACCTTGATATCAACTCCATTCTATTATCCCAAAAAAAAAAAACATATTTGCATTTTCACGCTAAAGTTCTGAAAGAAATGCAGTTTTTGCGATTACGTTTAATATGTAAACTTCATCATTTCAAGTTCTAAACCACTTATTTGGCAAGGTAAAAAGAACAAGTAATTGCTCCACTAGACTAATCAAATACCACTGTGATATAAAGAAATCCAAATGAGTAACAAATAATCATTCATCTAAATGATAATACTTAAAGTGAAATATAAATCATGATAAGAGCAGTGATTACCGTGATTAGGCAGTACTTAGGCTCCTACTTCTTCTCATTCTCAACTGAGTTATAAATAAGCCCAAACCCAGTTGACTTCCCTCCTCCAAAGTGTGTACGGAACTTGAATACAAAAGTAGAATTCCGGTCTTTTACTTCATACATCCCGGCCAGTTTCTCTTTCAGTTCAGCCTACTTGAACTAGTAAAAAGAGTACCAGAATAATCACAATTAAAACTTTAAAAAAAAAAAAAAAAACTCACTAAAATACCTTTGAAACATTAGCTCTTCCAAGATGCCAAACATCTATGACCTGTGCCAAAACCAAATCGGACAGCAAATTTTCAGTTTTCACCAAAAACTCATTACTCAAAACTCTTTCTTTTTCTTTTCAAGTTATCGATACATTTTCCCAGTAACGAAACAGTATTAATCAATACAAGGGGAAAAAAAAAAACAAATGAAAGCTAAAACTCTCATTAGTACATCAAAAGAAAAATAAACCCATGAATTGTTTCCTTGAGAGGAGCCTGTTGGCCTGGTGAGGAGTTTCAGTGAATGGCACTGCCAGCACAGAAACTTAAATGAAGAATGTTAACTAGGGTTTTCGGTAAATGAAGGGAAGTATTTTCAGATTTGTTTGGATGCTTGGAGAATTACATTTTTGGTTTGGACCAGGATTGTTGTACTCCCATGTCATGAAATTTTTATTATCCATTCTTGATTTATTTTTTTGGGTTACATATATGGTCTTTCTTTAAAAAAAAGTAAATTCGAACTTTTTAGTGAACATATATATATATATTAGAGGATTCAATTTATATCAGTTCAAAATTTTTTTATTTTAGATTTTTTTAATAATTGATTTAAATAAATCTAAAAGATGAGAGAGACAAATTAAAAAGAAAAAAAGAATTTGATCTCAACCCTTAAATATATTGAAATCAATAGTTAAAAAAAATGTAAAACCTTCAAATTTTATACTAATATAACTTGATCCCTTCTCTCTTTATATATATAAACATTTTTCTTTTAATCAAAAACACGAAGTACAAAATATTTTTTTAATAATAAATAAATTACACTCATATAAGTTATTACTCTTTAAAAAATTTGTTCATAAATTTTTAAATTTAATTATAATATTTTACTCATAATCTTTTCTAAATATGTTAATTTCATCTATTTTAAAAATACACACAAACAACACTTGGCATACCATGTGCTTATTATCTATACTACTTACAAAATCCTTGGACTAAATTTGGAGTCACCGGTCAAGTGACGCCAACTCAGTTAAGAAAAGTACCCAAAAAATCAATTAAAATCATAAATCAAATTATAAAATAAAGGTTCTCATATCTTTCAATTTTTTATATTACATATTAAAAAAAAAATCCACTTCTCTTTAAAATTATTACCCATACTTAACTTCTCTTCTAAAACACTTTTTTCACACATTTTTTCTCTTCCACCCACATAGTAGGTATGTGTATTTCTAGTAATTTGAAAAATCTCCAATGTTGCCATCTAACACACTACACATCAGCAAACACATGCAGATTAGGTATAAATTTATCAAGTTTTAATGTTTAATTGACAATATTACTACAAACTTGAAAAGATCATAAGACATAGTAAAACGTTGTGGAAATTGAAAAGCTATGAACTGATATTTATGGGAAATACATAATATATAATTTAATTTTATAATCGATAATCTATAATCTATAATTTATATCTATATCTATATTCTATAACATATTATACATTAAGACTACAATGAAATTTGATAAAGCAAGAAAGACACACCTGTATACATTATCAAGGGAAAGCAGCCAGTGGTTAAGAGTGTAATTACCACCAACATATGTCACAATTAAGCTACCGGCATCTGCGTGGGGCCATAAATCCTTCTATCCACTTTGGTGATGTAGAATTCCACATTGCATTTATCCAGTCACTTGACAATGTTAAAGCTACAGGGTATAACCAACTACACATCTTCTCAAAGCTTGCTGGGGCCATGTAATCTTGGCATCCGGCAATTTTTTCCCAGAAGCTTAAAGTCCTGAAACAATTGTTAGCTCAATAAATTTTAGCCCAACTATTACATTTTCAAAACGATTTTAGTAACAAAGAAAATATTACTAATCATACAAAGCATATGGCATGCATAATGATGAGGAAGCAAATTTTCACATGAAACATGACTAGGGATGCAGCAGGTAGAGTAGCCGCTAATTTTGAATAACCTAAACCTGAATTTGAATAGGAATAGAAGCATCCAAATTCTGCATTCCCCTGATACTCAACCCTTATCAGGAAGATGTTCAATATTTCTAAACACTTGAACCCACCTATTTTATCATATTACTAAAACTACTAAAGTAGTGAGTTTGCTACCAAAATCCTATGAAATTGGCTCAGATCAGGTCAGGTCAGGTCCCCAGAAAACAACACCCATTGCCATCCTGAATGACAGCCCAAAATTGTTCAGACCAACTAGAATGAACTTCAATGTCAAAAGTGCAAGCCCGGATGCTAACATCCTTGTCCTCCAACTAAAATTAGCCTAAACTCTAAAGACACTCTGCAAAACTAAGACTAGTCCCTTGAGACAATGCTATCACTTAAGCCTTATTAAGCACTAGGGCAACTTTTATTTTTTGGATGAAAAGCACTATGACAACTTGGTTATAAGCTATGGGTAACATCCCTTAAGCAAAGAGACCATAAACTATTTCTCCCTTTATCAGATTCTCATAGGTACAGAGATGAAGCGAAAAACCAAATATAGGGAAGGAATGTATGGTAAATGTGAATCAATAGATTGTGGATACTAACCCCTTTTCTGTTACTTCCCTCCAATAGCAACATTAAATACAGAGTGCAAGAAAACCTATCATAAGAGATTGATTATATATTTGTGCCCAAAAAAATGCAACTATTTCAAAGCAACAGAAACAAGAACTTCATCCGCCATGGAACAGTTTGACTTATTTAAACATGGAAATATTACTAACGAAAAAAACTAATACCTAGGAACAGATCATCATTAGGAATATCAAATACCTACGCCACCAAAAAAACTAAAAAGGAACAAAAGATAGAGAGAGACTAAGCATAATGTGGACCCAATGATAGCTAGTGATAGACAGATACCTCTTGGGTAAGAGATCTAGTAGTGCAGTAAGCAATCTTCATGAATTGCTCTTCAATCTGGAGAACTGCACTCTCCATTGAACTTGGAGGTTGTATAACAAAAAATCATCAATGTTCAGGATAAAATTCCATTTCAAAAGGAATATGCTACGTTTGATCTTAGGGAGAAACAAGGAAGACAAAATTGGATTATCAATCATATTGAAAATTAATTTGTTTATGATCATTATCACTCTATAGCTCAAGTACTTGGAGATAATAGCATGGCTTCTAAATAACTTCTACACTTTACAAGCCAGTGCCTCTGCTTTGTTGCATGCTGAAGTACTTTTTCTTCTACAGAAAGACCCTTCCGGCTCCTCACAGCATCAGTGAGCTTTCTTGCTGTATTCGGAAGAACACTAGAACCATCTCCTAACTCTTCTATCTCCTCTTCTGTTTTGGGCAGAAAAAATGGATCCTCAGGAAGTGCTTCCCAATGGCTAAGCACAAGAAGGGCACTAGAAGCCCCAGATGTCCATCCCCTTAGCTCATCAGCAAAACCAAAACTTTCAGAAACTGGCACATCGGCATGCACAGTAAAAAGCGGAGAGCCTTCCTGCATTTCTTCCTTCAACACTTGGGCTCGCCTCCAAGCAAGCACAGCATACAAAGGGCCCAAATATTCAGTTGGAGTATTCAACTCACAAAAGTACATGCTTCAACAGGCCGAGGCTTCCTCTGCAGCACAGCTGCTCTACAGGCATCCTTGACTGCTGTCATAACCTGCCCAGTAAAAATGCCATACTGCTCAGATTGTTGGTTAGGTTATGAGTCGCTGGCCTGCATAGTTGAGAAAGAGATATAAGCTTCAATGATAAATGCTATTCCCCACATTGGTTCACCACATAAGGGCCCAGCAGCAGTAGCCAGTTGAAATTCAGACAACAAACTACTTTCAAGACTCTCTGCTTCTATGTAGAGTGGTTGAGTCACTTCCTAAGATGTAACAGCACTCATATCACGTGCACAAGAATTATCAGCTAAGCCCAATTTCAGAGATACATGAGGGGAGCCATTTATTAGAACAGAGCCATCATTATTCTCCCTTCTGTAATCTGGAGTGAAGAGTAAGTTAGAACCAACCTGCCTTGGACCAAGTGCCCAGATCCTGCTAAGAAACTTAAGCCATTTACCTTTGCACTTTTCAGCCTGATCCTGGTCATTTTCATTCTGACATGAAATATCACTCTCCAGAGCATCAACTATGCGTTTTCTGAGTACTTCAATTGGATTCTCATCTTCACCCACACTCAATCAGTGTATTTCCAAGCTTTTAACAGTCTGCCCTGGTTTACCTCCAATAATATCTGAGAGAAAATCAGAACTTTCATCAAGAACCTTGGTTAGTGTAGGTGGAAGTTTTATGCCTTGAACACAGATGACACATCTTCCATTTGGAGTCATTTTTTTGATATAATCTGAGCTAGCACTCAAAATTTCAAATCCTCCAACGGATTAGATAAATCACCCTCAATAGTTTCTCTACAAGACACAAGAGGTGGACAGGCTTCCAGGCTCACCTTTGCAAATCTCTCCTTCAAATTCTTAATGCATCTTTCTAAATGAACCTCCCCGGCAGCAGCTAACACATGTTCCCTTC
This sequence comes from Durio zibethinus, assembly GCF_002303985.1. Next base: position 2,006,378 of record NW_019167860.1, on the reverse strand, counting down.
TAGATGAAACAGTGACCTCCACAAATGGATCTGCTCGATTCAGAAGCCTCAGTCCTTTCATAACCCATATCTGTTGGATCAGCGGGTCCAATCACAACCTTTAGGGTGGGGGCAACTTGGAATGCCATACTTGAGAAAGGCCAACAGTTTCTTGTAGATGAAAGAGTTGCACTTTTTAATATATGCTGGCCAAGTCCACGAATTGCCACAACATTCCCAGCCCTTGCACAGGCCACTGGTTTCAGACCTTGACCCATCATTAAATATAAGGACTGCAATTCAGCTTCCTGCACATGCTTCTGCTTTGGTTCCCCTCTCAACAGATCATATAGAGCTGAAAGAACAAAAACTTTTTTTCCTGATGTCAGAACCCCATAAAGATCCTTGCAAATGCAAGGAAGCACTCATCCGATTCACTAGTTCCACCTTCATCAGTGAAATTGTTTAAAATCTCCCCATGTCGACCTCGTTGGGGCAGCATCTTCGTTGGGACTGCAAACATCTTAGATACAAAAGCAATGCTTGGTGCTTCAGGGCTAGAATCACAAGCTTCAACTGACTTTCTCACCAGATCCGCTTCTGCAAGCACATTAGAGTCCACCCCTTTATCAAGAATCCCCTTTTGGGGAAGCAATCATGACATTCTAAGAGATTGGGCAGCAATTGGATCCGGTATACACTTCAGCACCATTGACAAAATTGCATCTGACAAAGGAAGCCATCTGCTCATGACAGCTTGAAGTAAAACCTTTGGGTCCTTATTCTGCAGTTCACGAGGAGGGACAAACAAATTAAAAGACTTAATCAATTTCTCAAGCATCCTTTTGTCTCCCTCAGGTTCTAAAGGAGCCTGGTAAACCTGCCAAAGTGGGTCAAGAACAAACTGCACAAACATTGGCCAAGCCTTACTTCCTCCACCTAATCCCTTCTTCCCAATAATCATCTTAGTCTTCGGATTGAAATACCAAGGACCCCATAAAGTCTTCTAAAGCACAGCTGTACTCGCACCAAGCTTAGAAGCATAGAATTCAGCAAACTCATTAATTGTAAAGCCCCACCCATCCAATGCAGACACAAATGTTACATTTCTTTTTTGAGGTTGAAAAATATCCCCCTCATCATCCTCTATAAACTCCAAATTCTCATCACTCACATCACCTGAAAGGCCAGCAAGTATCGAATCAACATCAGACAAATATTTCTCCAACTTATACGTACTCATAATCCCATTAACCTCATGAACAACCTCAATAACCGACTATAAGCTTCCAGCAGGCTCAACTTCAACTCACATATCAACCTATCAATCTTATTAAGAACTAAACATGGTGTAACCTTCTCAATCCAAGATTGATGTAGAGCCGCATGAGTTTGAATATGAACACCCTAAACAGCATCAACCAAAACCAATCCACCATCACTCTATCATGCGGCAGTTGACACCTCACTACAAAAATCCATATGACCAGGGGAATCTATAAGGTTTATCTCATAGTCTTTACAATGAAGAGGCTATGGAAGAACTCCTCATTGTTATCGCCCTTCTTTGTTATTCATCAAGATAATCCATAAACCTAAGTTTACCAGCTAATTTAGGGTGAAGTACACCGCCACCCGTGGAGGCTATCAAATGATCAGCCAATGTGGTTTTACCATGATCAACATGTGCTAATATGCCTATATTCCTAATCTTTCTCGTATCTAAGTCACCCTTTCTTTTCTTCTCTAAGTTTCTCTCTCGCCTTTTCCATGTCCTTCGCCTTGTCTCTTTCCTTTTCCTTTTCTCTATCCCTATCTCTACCTTTATCCTTTCCCCTCTCCTCCCCAGACTCTCTCTCCCTTTCCCTGTCCTTTTCCTTTCCTCGATCCTTTTGATCCTTTTCTCTCTCACGATCTTCCTCTTTTTCCCTCACCTTACTATCTCTACTTCTGTCCTTCCCTGGCTCATCTCTTTCGTCCTTCCTCCTGTCTTTGGTCAACACTCAATCCTTTTCCAAAGTCTCTTTCTCCCTTTCTTTCAAGACCTCATCACCGCTTCTCTTAGAACAATCCAGCTCTCTATCCCTACTTTGCCGATCCTTTTCTTCTTCTCAGCTGCTCTTCTTCTCGTCCTTACTCAGATGCTTGTCATTTTGCTCTAATTCATCACTGTAGGCTCCTCCATCCAGTTTTCTCTGGAAGCATCGTCTTCCCTATCATACCTATCCTTATCCATTGCAAATAACAGAAACACTCAAAACCTTATCCGCCAAGAAACCGTGAATAACTATCGGCGCAGAATAACATGCAATTCATTATATACAAACACCCAAAACATAACCCAGATGCAAAACACGGAATCATAGAAAGGGTTGGGAAGCAATACATTATCAAAGTAGAATCTAAAACCAAAGCGAACAAAGTTTTATTTGGTTCTCAAATATGCTATTCACTTTTTACTCCTTCAAATTTTGCAAAAAAGCAAAGAGTAAAAATGCAAAACCATAGGAAAATTGAAATAAGGCAGATGGGTGTAACCGGGAGCTCGGAGGAATGCCAACAAGACGGCAGGTAGCGGCGGCGTAAGAGGAGATTCAGCGGCAGGAGATAGAATTTGGGCTAGTTTGGCAAAAAAAAAAACAAAGATTCTTTGCAAAATTCGGCCTCTGTTTGTGAGAAGAAATTGTTTGGGTGTGTTGGGTTGGTATATTTGGATCTTGGGTTTGAGCCGGCCAGGCCTTTTGGATTCAGGGAGAGATTTTTTGGTTTTTAACTTGATTTGCAAATGGGCCATGACCCAAATTGGAAAGAAAAATTCCTCGTCACATAAGCCTCTCTTTCAAGTATCCTATTATGCATCACTAACTAAATAAAGGACTTAATTCGAAGTGGCGCACTCAACCCCCAAATCTTCAACCAATTAACATTGGTTTGAATATCACCAAGCTACAATTTATAGGCAAAAAAACATAAAATAATCAATTTGAAGCTGCTAAGTAAACAAGTTGGTCTTTCTTATTTGGAGACAAATGAAATAAAGTTAATTGCTCTCTAACCTCATCAATATCTTCAATTCTAATCCAATCCCAACTAAGGGTTCATAAAATCACTAACACAATACGAGTCATCCAATTTAGTCAACGATCGATTACATCTTGTCTTGAGATATTGACTACTCGGAACCTTGAACCACTAACTCTTTACTCCATAAAATTTTTTTCCAACTTTAGGAAGAATTCTATTTATTCACTTCTTGGAAAAAAAGGTACAACTTTCGAGTACTTAGCAAGTAACAGCCTAGCCCACAAACTTTTGTCTCTTTCTGCTAATTTCTAGCCGAGCTTAGTTAGCAAAGCCCTATTCATATCTAAGGTCTTTCGAACCCCCTAACCCTTTTCCCTTTTAAGACGATAAATTCTGTCCCATTTAATCAAAGCCACTTTCCTAACCCCTTTAGAACCACCCCACAAGAAATTTTTGTTCAGCGCATCAATTTCCTTTGCCACTGATACTGGGAGTTTTACCGCTTGCATAGTATAACTAGCAATAATATTGGTGAGGGACTGAACCAAAATTGCTCCCCCTGCTAAAAACAACTACTTCGCCTTCCAAGAACTAAGTTTGTTTTTCACTTTCTCCATTAAGCCTTTATAATTTTACTTGGAAATCCGTGATGAGTGTACTGGGAATCCAAGATAAGTTCCAAAATCTGAATAGTGTTGCATTCCAGTAATAGAGCCAAAGTCGACTATCGAGCATTCTGAAACCTTTGCTGATGTAAAGAACTTTGATTTCACAAAATTCACTTTCTGACCTGAAAAAGCACAAAATCTCTTTAAACAGTGCACCATAATTATGCATTGTTCAAACGAAGCTACTCCAAAGAGGACCAAATCATCCACAAAGAAAACATGTGAGAGTTGAGGACCACCTTGGGATAGCATAATTAGATTCCAACTTTTTTCATACATTGCAGCATCAATAATATCCGACAGCTTCTGTAGACATAAGACAAAAAGATACGGGGAGATACGTTTAGTTTGGAAAACAAACATTGGTCATGTACAAGTTTTAGAAAAAACTAAGCAGTTTATTTTAGTGTCTATTACAGATTATATGGGTATTAAAGGGGCCCTAGCTTATGGCAATTTATGCAAGTCTACAACCAGCAGTTTGCAGCCAGCTTTGATATTATTTGCTTGAATTTGAGGAATTTGATAACAAACCATGGGTGTTGTTAGTGTTGGGAATATTGACCCAAATCTCATAAGAAATTTGTTTGGGATTTATTTGAGATTTGTTAAATATTACTGGATGGACAAGAAAACTTACAAAAGAAGAATTCTAAGAGAAAGAGGATTCTTAATAGATAAGTTTGACTTGCAAGAGAAGAATTCTAAAAGGAGAGAGATTCTTAATGAGCAAGTTTATATGATTATAAATAGGTGAAGTCTCTACAAAATTAAGTATGAAAAAAAGATGTAAGAGGGTTGTAGGATTTTGTGGGATAGACACCCCATAATAGTATTGGGGCTCTACGTCTTATAAGTGTGTATGTTTGTTTGTAAATTGACTAGATGAGACTGAGATGATCCACATAAGTATGATGTATGGGAGTATATGGGTATGTGTTTAGTTATGTTGAAAGGGTGCACAAGGATTTGGATTTGTGTTTGTTTGGGTTGAGAATACTCCATAGGACTAGAAGAGATTGAGAGTGTCTTATGAGTATTGATTGTTGAGTGAGGTTGATGATTTGATGTATGTTTGTAATTCTCTACAACTAGTGGATCTTGTTTTTCATCCGTGGACGTAGGTTGATTGAACCGAACCACATTAAATTGTTGTCTCTTGTGTGTTTGATTTATTATTTGATTTTACTTCCGTTGGTATGATTGGATTGAAGGCTTTTAGCTCAACAAATGATATCAAAGCTATGGTGTTTCCCAATAAGTGGTATTAGAGCTGAAGATTCGAAACATGAGAAAAGTCAAAGGTTCAAGACGTGGGAAGAACTGAAGGTTCTAGATGTGGGAAGAACATGATTTGAGACATGAGAAGAGGCAAGTTTAGAGGAGCGTGATTCAAGAAAAAAGTTTGAGTTTGTGTTTTGAGGATTGAAATATCGATTTGCATGAAGCATGAAGACACACAAGAGAAGATGAGTGTGAGACTTCCATTATAGATGGAGCCAAACATGTCTAGCATGAAGACAAATGATTTGATGAAATTTGAGTCAAGATGAATATTGTTGGAAATATTGACTCAAATCCCATAAGAGATTTGTTTGGGATTTGTTAGAAATTTGTTTGAGACTTATTAGATATTGCTGGATAGACAAGAAGACTTGTAAAAGAAGAATTCTAAAATAAAGATGATTCTTAATAGGCAAGTATAACTTGCAAGAGAAGAATTTTAAAAGGAAAGAGATTCTTAATAGGCAAGTTTGACTTATAGGAGAAGAATTCTAAAAGGAGAGAGATTCTTAATGAGCAAGTTTGTATGATTATAAATAGGTGAAGTCTCTACAGGATTAGTTATGAGAAAAAGATGTAAGAGAGTTGTTTGGGTTGAGAATACTCCCTAAGACTAAAGGAGATTGAGAGTGTCTTATGAGTATTGATTGTTAAGTGAGGTTGATAATTTGATGTATGTTTGTAATTCTCTATAACTAGTGGATCTTGTTTCTCATCCGTAGATATAGGTTAATTGAATCGAATTACGTTAAATTGTTGTCTCTTATATGTTTGATTTATTGTTTGATTTTGCTTCCGCTGGTATGATTAAATTGAAAACTTTTAGCCTAACAAATAGTATCAGAGCTATAATGTTTCCCAACAGCTAGGTGATTTTAATTAGATTATTTCGAACTTGAGAAGCAATGGGGTACTTAGGAAAATGCAAGAATAATGGATAGGCTTCACGAAGTGATATCTTTTTCGAATCTGATTGATTTAGATGCAGTTGCTAATTTTTTCACTTGGTCTAATGGCCACTTGGGAGGAAACTTGATTAAGAAGTGTAGTATTGTGCAATAGTATTTGGAGGCACGAATTTCCGAGGCCTTTGTGAGGAATATTCCAATAGTTTATAGTGACCATTAGTCGATTCATGTGCAACTACATGGCATAATTGAGGTAAATAAATCTACCAGACCTTTTCGTTTTAAACAGCTTGTTTAACACACATGATACTTTTACGAGTTTGGTAAGTGATAATTGGAAAGGGAATGACAATCTCAGAATAAATCTTGATTCTTTTACCAACATAGTAAAAGACTGGAACTCCAATATTTTTGGTAACATTTTTTTGGAAGAAAAGGCTTTTTTACTTTCTTCAAATCATTTATGCACTGCTCCTCCAGCATTTTTCATAGAGTTTGTGACCATTTTTAATTATTTATTCATCTAAATTCATTAAAAAAAAAAAAAAAGTAGAAAGGCATAATCTATATGGATTCCCATTAATCAAAATTCATGACTAATCAATTTTAATAAATTTTCATTTCCACACTCTATTAACACAATTAATTTAAAATATCACTTCTACATACTGTCATTCAATAATATGATAACATCTCATTTAATGAATAAAAACCAAACTTTCCGACCCTTAAAAATAATTATTAATAAATTTATTTAAAATTAATTAATTAATTATTAAAATTTTGCTCTCTCTTAGTTTTGTTTACTACCTCATTCTTCAATAATCTAAAACCCTCATACCCATTTGTAATCTTGCTATTTTGGCTGCTTCATTCACAGTTACAAAAGTAGAGATTATTTTTCAAAACAAAGATGGATCATCATTATTTTTCTCATACAAATTTGCTACTCACAGGTTAGTCAACTTTTCAGATTTGCCACTCACAGCCTGCCACTTCCATTGCTTTCACCTAGAAAATCTTGAAAATCAAACTTCAAAAGCAAGTTCCTATTTGAGTTCAAAAGATCGTGGACATGAAATAAGACAAGCACAGCTAAAAGAGCTAACAGGTTTGCTACCGACATTGGCAACAGTTAAAACCCAAACCGAAGCGGAACAACCATTACGTGATAATGCGGATTATAATCCATTGTGTGTATTCCAGAAACATGTTGCATATTTGAAAGTTATTATTTACAGGAAAATTGGAAAGTAATTTCATAGTAAAAGAAAAAAGAGCAATATAGAACCTGCTCCCCCAACTTTGAGAAGTTAACAGAGAGAATAGCTAGAGAAACAATGATGTCGAAACAATCGATATATGGGGCTAAAAATATGAGTGAAATAGTCGAAATAGCAAGATTGGAAATGGGTATGAGAATTTTAGGGGAGAGCAAAATTTTAATAATTAATTAATTTTAAATAAATTTATTAATATTTATTTTTAAAGGCCTGAAAGTGTAATTTTTATTTATTAATTGAGATGTTATCTTATTATTAATTAATAGTATATAAAAATTATATATTGTTAGAATATTAAATATTAATTCATTAATTTAATATGATTTTTTTAAAAAACACTTAATTAATTAGGGATTCTTAACTATTCTCTCCTGTATTTTTTTTGTTTATGTTTCTATAAATTTTTTATCTTTTAACTTCTTTATTAGGGATTTTTTTTTTCTTTTTTAAGCGGTTTTTAGGTAACCTTCTCATGATGATCAATAGCAGGTGAACCTGCATTTTCAGATAATTTAAACATTTCATTAAAAATTATAAACTGGCAATCAACTTTGTTAACTAAATATTATTTGTTAAAAGAATCCAATTATCGTAATAGTAAATTGACTTGGCGTTGCTTAAAATCAACTATAGATTATAACCCTAAACAAAAAACAAATGGAAAAACATTTATCAAAATTATCTACACATTTCTTCCAAATTAACATACATAAGCAAACATTGATAGGTCTCTCATGACAAAGTCTCAGAAATTTTCCTACACTTTATTATTCCCTCACCCACCCGTTATCTAATTGGTTGAATTTTGTACGTATTATTGAATTTCATAGTAAAGATTATTGGCAAGTGCGATGACGCCAGAGTCGAACGATTGATGGTGCTTTCGCGCAGGACAACCAACAGAATCGCACATTCACGCAGGACAGCTAAATAATTGTGGCAAAAGAAGCAAAAGATGAGAATTAGTATTGCAATATAAATTTTTTTTGTAAGAAACAAAAATTCTATGTAGATAAATTGTTTAATTTTTTAAATTAAGATAAGATATATCGTACCTGACAGTTTAAGATAAATAATTATAAATTATGTATTTAAAATAATTTCAATAAATAATTATCGATAAAACTCAAATTTAAAATATTTTCATCAAAAAAATTAAATTTAATCGATTAAACCAATCACTTATTGATAAAAATATTTGTTTCTATTACCAAGAGCACATTGAATGCTGCATTTGATGCTGACTCCCCAAATTAATTTTTCCGCCAAACTCCAACAATACGTAACATTCAAGGCATTACCGAAGTTAATTGGTATATATTTAATAATATAATTTTGAAAACGACGATTCCTAATAATTTTGAGCAAGAAATATCGGTTAGTATATTTTATTTCGTTCAACACTATTTTAAATGAATTGATTATTTTAACACCTATACTTTTTGTGAGTATCTTGTTGACTTCTAGTATTCTACTTTTATAAAAAAATAAATTTCTTGAAAAGTGATGACTGTATATTATAATTAAAATTGCGTAATTATCTACCATTGGATTTCGAGAGCATCAAGTACAAATAAATCAAAATTAATTATCTAAAAAACAAATAATTTAATTTTTTTTATACAAATGAAATCACAGTATAAAAATAAAAAAAAGAAATTATAGATATTAAATTTTAATTATAGACTTAATAGATATTACTTCTTAAAAATAATAATATAAAATAATTGAATTATTTTTAAATTCAATAATTCAAAATTATTGAGAACACTAGTTGTCATTCTTTAATTGAAACTAAAATATCAGTGGATTTAAAAAAAGAGTTGAATCCACGAAAGTAGCGTTTGGCATGTTGTTATGGCAGAGAATATTCCAAGGTGATTGACCATTAATCAATAATGCTTGGTAGAAATTTAATGATATTTAAGTGATAGTGATATGGATTTCAGCTAGCTAGAGTGACGAAAAGCTTGTTTTATGTTGATCTACAATGTTTTCTGATGGGTTTTTATCATTTCCACCGGAATTTGCTTCTCCATTAGCATTTGTTTTTATAAAGCAAATACTTCATCATTCCAATTCTCTACTCTATATGGTATTATACTATGACTTAGTTGATTAGTTGAATATTATAACTGTTATACCTGACAGCTTAAAATAAATAATTACAAGTTGTATATTTGAGATAATTTTAACAAATAATTATCGATAGGATTCGAATCCAAAATTTTTTTGTTAAATATAACGAACTTTAACCAATCAAACTAACCACTTATTGATAATTGAACATTGTATTTATACCTTATATATATGTAAATTGTATACCACCCTCAAGTGGTAAGGGTAAGGTGAAATAGTGATAGAAATTTCAGATTCAAATCATAGTATTCTCTCTTGTACCCAAAAATTAAAAAAAAAAAAAAACTCAAATTTTATAAATTATTCATTGATTTAACAAAAAAAGGTAAATAAATTGGGATGAAGGAGGTATTACTTAAAAAAAAAAATCTCCCAGGGAAAGTTCGTGATAATTAAAGTTTGAGATTTCATGATATCTCAAATGTATACAATTTTGAAGTGGACAAGGGGAGATTAAATTATCTTCATCGTATAACTTGTTATCATTGTCAAGAGAAATTACATATAAAAGACTACTCTGTTTGTTGAAGCCATGGAGCTCTTTTTCCAGTCGAACGACTCGAGGCAATCTAATTTATTGAATCATGAAAAACCGCCCGACAACCTAACGATTTTGCTTTGAATGAATGGATTCATAAAAAAAAATTGACCCAGAAGTTGTCAGTTTACGCACCATAATTTTAATTTGTCCACTTTATCAACAGTCCTACTTTTTTTTCTTAATTTTCTTAATAAAAAAATAGTAACCAATCATTTATCTAGAACATGACTTGGTCTTCAAATTTTGGACATTGGACTCCTATCCTATAAAGAGGTATCAAGACATGGTGAAAACTTTCACTCTTTGAAAGGCAGGCTGCTGGTTTCTTTCTGCGTCTGATTCATGGCTGCAAGCAAGGAAATTGCACCGAAAGTTTCCCAGAAGGACCGAGGCGGTTTCATTTCCTTTGGCAAATCTTGAGCATTTTCTTGCTTTGCTTTGTTTCTAATTCGTTTCTGATGAATCTCGCTTTGCTTAATTCGCTCTTAACTTTGTTTGCTATATCAATACTATTGAAAGATAAGAGGGAAAGGGATTGGGAAGAAGAAAAAGGATTGGATGGCGCAGTGCAAACAGAGAACTGACAGCAAAATGAACCTCATGAAGCATGAAGCAAACCTGGAGACCTTAAACTGTAAAAATGACTCACCAGAAGGAGGAACAACACAAAGACTGAAGTTTGCAGTGATTTGGGTCATATTATTCAATTTAAGGTCTCCAAGTTTTGCGTTTGCGTTTCATGTGGTTCATTTCTGCTATCAGCTCTGCTTGCACTGCTCTTTTAACCTTTCACTTTTTCCTTATCCTTTTTCTTCTTATCATTAAATGGCATTGATACTGCAAACAGAAAAGGAAGATTCATCATAAACATATTAAGAATTAAAAGCAAGAAAATCCTGTCAAGGTTTTCTCTAAGGATTTGCGCCTCAACCCTCAATTTCATTTTCAATGAATGTTTCTGTCCTGGAACTTTCGGCTCACTTTCCTTTCATGCAAACATGAAAGAAATCTTTGAAGATTTATTCACCAAATTTCAGAAAGAAGAACATATGAAGATGTTCCAACCATCAAAATTTAACTAATTTGAGCTCATAGTTCGTGTGTCACGGGTCGAGACTTAAGCTCCGAATCCGTGCGGTTCCGGGACCCGGGCATTCACCCTTCCGGCGTCCCGAATCAGCCTGACCGCCACGGTTCACACCCTTGTGAGGTATTATCCGCTCTGGCTCCCCTGACCTCACGATTTTGTCCTACAAAAGGCGCCTTACAAGGCGGAGGTAGTGTGAACCCTTATATATCCCAGTGACCTTCCTATTATGTTCGATCTGGGATTCAGGACTCCCTCTTAGGTCCGTGACATTCTCTCGCACCCAACCTCGTGATGCCCTCGTCACGGAGGCTGACCACCCTGCCTGCCTCCCTTGAGGTGCTTGGCGTGGATCGAACGGTTTAGGGCTGGCTCTGATACCACTTGTCACGGGTCGAGACTTAAGCTCCGAACCCGCGCGGCTCCGGGACCCAGGCATTCACCCTTCCGGCGTCCCGAATCAGCCTGATCGCCACGGTTCACACCCTTGTGAGGTATTGTCCGCTCTGGCCCCCTGGCCTCACGGTTTTGTCCTACAAAAGGCGCCTCACAAGGCGGAGGTGGTGTGAACTCTTATATACCCCAGTGACCTTCCTATTATGTTCGATGTAAGATTCAGGACTCCCCCTTAGGTCCGTGACACGTGTGCTGGGAAAGGGTTTCTCTGTTTCTGCAGAAAGCAGAACAATTGCTTTGCTTCTACTGTATCATTTCCCTTTATTAATAAACAAATTGCACTTTTCGTGGTGTTGCCTGGTCTCATTTTATTTACCTTAATTTTTCTTATCTCTTCCTTTGCAAGTAAATATTGATTTTTCTTAATTTATTTTTAAACAATAATTATATATTAAACATGTAATTACATATTATATAAAGAACATAAATTTGTCCAATGAGCAAAATTATATCATATATTAATATAAAATTTAGTGGAGTTTAAAGTTAATATAAAATTTGTAAATAAATCAATGTAAATTTATATTTTTATTTATCAAATAAATTCATCTCAAGAGTTTTTTTTTAATAACTATAATTAGATTTTTTATTTATAAATTAGATAAATATTATTAATGACTACAATTAAATATATTTAAAATAGTAATTTAAAACTTATCACTTACCTTTAAAAATAGGAAAAATTTAATTAAATATATTTAATTAAAAATATAATTAACAAGGGTATTTTATTATTTTATTTGTAATTTTTTATATTTACATATTTTTATCTAAAAATATATAAGTTTTCTTTAGTCTCTAAAGTTATTTCCCCCTTCAAAAGGTAAAATATCTTAATTATTTTTAAATGTTTAAATTGTGTAAAACTTCTTTTGAGCTTCTTAAGAAATCACAAATTATCAAACGAGAAATCCAATCAAACTAAATTATTTCCATTTGGTTTCTATTATAATTTGGATTAGTTTGGTGTTAAAATTTTAAAAACTGAAATTTTTTATTTTGTGTGAGTTGAAGCATAAATTTGGTATAAATTTGGTATAAATTTGGGTTTATTTCAATTAATGAAAATTTTTTTCGTAGAACATTGAAAATTTCTTTGAAAAACTGAAAAAAGTATAAAAAAGAACGAGGACAATGCTATGTACAAATATTTTATTCGTTGTCCCCGAGTCTTTTGTCTAATGATTAAAAGTACTTGAGAGGACATTAAAGATCTAGTTTCGAATCAAACGTCTCATTTCCCCTTTATTTGTACTAGGGTTAGGGGTGTAATCAAGCCAAGTCGAGTCGATACAGCTCGAGCTCGACTCTCAACTCGTAGCTCGATATTCGGTTTCAACTCGATCATGTTTCATTTTTTTAGCTCGAACTCGATTCGTGATCAAATTTGAACTACTCGAACTCGCTCGATTAAGTTCGAAACTATGTAAAAATAAGCTCGATTCTTATACTCGACAAGAGCTCAATTATTTGTGTTCGAGTTCGAGTTCAAATTCGAAATATTTTATTAATTAAATAATAAAAAAATTTAAATATAAAAGCTTGATTACGCTCACGAGTTACTCGAACTTGGCTTGATCGATGAGTCGAGCTCCTCGAACTCGACTCGATAATAATGAACCGAATTCGAGTTTTATTCGAATCAAACTCAAGTAACTTGCGAGTACTAATATATCATTTACACTCTTAATTAAGACTTTATCCTCCAAATGTAACAAAAAAAAATATTTTGTACATTTAAATTGTATACATATGTAGTATTTGGCTGACTGTTATGCTGCTAATCTTTAATGTATATATGTATATATATACATATATACATTAAAGATTAGCAGCATAACAGTCAGCCAAATACTACATATGTATATATAATCTTTCGTAAAAATACTTTTTAAAAACAAAATCTTTCGTAAAAGTATTGAATTAAGAGGGAACATAAATATGGGAGTCAATAAACTTTGCTTTTGTTTTTTTTGACAATAAAATTTGCTTTTTAATGTTGTCGTCTTCTTTTATGAGTTAATATTCGAAGCATTGATAGTATACGAATGTTATTAATTATCAATTAATCATATAATAACATTTTATTAATTACTAAAATTTTATAAAATAAATATTAATAAGTTTATTTAAATTTAATTAATTACTAAATGTAATTTATTTTCAAAGATTTAATTATTTTTAATTTTAATTATTAATGTAATGATATTGTATGATATAATTTATTAAAAAAATTAAAAAAGAGAAAGAAAAAAAAAAAAAAAAACTCTATAAACTTTAGACATATCAATTTGCGTATCCACTTGCGTATCCACGTCGCCTTTGATGTTAAACATTAATAAAATTGGTCGGTTCCAAGGCTTTTACAACTTGAAATAGAAAGTTAAGGGAAGAGCAAAATCAAGACACGAAACTAACGATTTTCTTTTTTTTTTTTAAATATGTTGTATGAATAAACTACCGCAAGGGAAGTGACGACACCGCCTGGTTAATCAAGCGTTATCGCGCGCTTTGATGCGTTATCGATCGTCTAGTCTCAATTATATATTCAGCAAAAAGGAAAGAGAAATTTGCTAAATTAAACAGAGAAAGACTGCATTGATCTAATAATGGCCGGAAAAAGGCAAAAAAAGAAGGTTCATCGGCTGAGGAAAAGAAGGCTTCATCTGGTACTCAATTTGCATTTCATCACATTATTTTGATACTTTTCTTTAAATTTCTTTTCTGGTAAATAAATCTCGCTTTCCTTTGTTAATTTGTTGTTCATGATTAAAGAAGAAGGAGATGGAGAAAGTAAAACTGTGGTCAGGGGGGTTAGCAGAGGTGGGTGCAGTGCAAACAGAGCTTATGGAGGCCATGGACACAAATTCCAACCTAGAAGACCTTCATCTAATATGTTACCAACTCAGGGGAGTGAACACTCAGTGGGCACTGCTTGATGCTATGATCCGAAACTCCATTGATGGCATGCTTGCTGTTTTGGCGGCCGATGAAAGCAAAGGAAATTCATGAGACCAAGTACTCAACTCTATACTAGTTTGCTTTATATTTCATTAATGAAATGATATATAGTATATAAGAATTATTTACTTATATTATATGAAATATAAACTCATAAAAGTTTGATTTATTTGTAAGTGTTGTTATGGTTTATGTCACTTAAACTTTATTACTAGTTTCTTTGTTTATAACTTATAAATAAGAATCACTTGGTTGTGTATGTTAATTTTGTTTTATTATATTCAGCTGCAGTGCTCTTATTTTGATTGATCTGTTCATCAATTGTTGATAACTCCTTGCTGATGAATTCATTAATTGTTGCTTCATCTTCTATTTTCTTGCTTTATTAAGCACCACATTTGTCACACTTTTTTCCCTTTTTATGGAGAAGGCAGGACTGAATGGAATAGAAAATACTAAAGCAGGATAGAAAGATCGGACCACTTAAACTAGAGGCTCAGTTTAAGCATTAAAAAAAAACCCTTTTGATTGTTTTATATAATAACTCTCCTACCATAATTATAAAAATACTCTCATATTATAATGGTTGAAATTACTATAATGACCTTTAAACATAATTATGAAAATAACCCTTATATTATAATTAGGCCGAATTTACTATAATGACTTCAAAACATAATTAGCAAAATATTCTTTTGATTACTTCAAAATTATGCATTAAATTTTAATATTCATACAATAATATGAAATTAATTCTTTTAGAAATAATTGTAATACCCTTTTAATTACTTAACAATTGAAATACATGCATCCAAATGGACTATTAAGCCCCTACTTCTATGATTCAATAAAATTACTATAATGTCCCTCTTAACATTATTACTAAAATATTCTTTTTATCATAATTGGTTAAAATTACTATAATATCTGTCGAACTATAATTATGAAAATACGTTTTTATTATAATTTACCAAAATTATTATAATATCATCTAATCATAATCACAAAAATGCCTTCTTATTATTATTACTAAAATACCCCTTATATTATAATTGGCTAAAGTTACTATACAACCTTCTAATCATAATTACAAAAATACCCATTTGATTGCTTCATATAATATCTCATATTATAATTACGAAAATGCCCCTCATTATAATTGACCAAAATTACTATAATGCCTTATAAGCTTGATTACGAAAACACCATTTTGATTACTTCACAATTACATATTAAATTTTAATATCCATACAATAATTTGAAATTAATTCTCTTATAAATGATCATAATGCCCTTTTAATTATCTAACAATTAAATTATATGCATCCAAATTTACTGTAATATCCTTCTTTCTATAATTTACTCAAATTACTATAATACCCCTCTTAATATAATTATGAAAATACTCCTCTTACCATAATTGACCAAAGTTATTGTAATACCCATAGAACCATAATTACGAAAATGCTCTTTTATCATAATTATAAAAATACCCCTCATATTATAATTGGCTACAATTACTATAATACTCTTTAATCATAACTTAAAAAAAAAAAGGTTAGTTTGATTGCTTCATATAATGCCTCTTTATCATAATTATGAAAATACCTCTCATATTATAATTGACAAAATTATTATAATACCCTTTAAGCATAATTATGAAAATATTTTTTTGATTGCTTCATAATTATGTATGGTATTTTAATAACCATACAATAATATGAAATTAATCCCCTTAAAAATAATCATAATACCCTTTTAATTACTTGATGATTGAATTACATGCATCCAAAATGATTGTAATATCCTTATTTCTATGATTAATTAAAATTATTATAATGCCCCATTCAACATATTTATAAAATACCCCTCTTACCATATTGACCAAAGTTAATATAATGTCCTTACAATCATAATTATAGAAATGCCTTCCCACTATCATTTGTCAAAAATATTGTAATGCCCTCTCTCACCATAATTACAAAGATATTTCTCATATTATAATTTATCAAAACTACTATAATACTCTTTAAGTATAATTATGAATGTATCATTTAACTATAATTACAAAAATATCCCTTATATTATAGTTGACTAAAATTACTGTAACACCCTTTGATCATAATTACAAAAAAAAATGTCATTTTAATTGCTTTATATAATGCCTCTTCTGCCATAATTATTAAAATACCCATTCTATTATAATTAACTAAAATTATTATAATACCCTCTAAGCATAATTACGAAAAATATCATTTTAATTGCTCCATAATTACATATTAAATTTTAACTTTCATATAATAATATGAAATTAATCATCTTTGAAATAATCATAATGCCCTTTTTAACTATTTAATGATTGAATTGCATTTATCCAAATTAACTATAATGTCTCTCTTTTTATTATGAACTAAAATTACTATAATGTCCCTTTCAATGTATTTGCTAAAATACCCTTCTTACCATAATTATCCAAAATTAATATAATGCTCCTACAACTATAATTATAAAAATGCCTTCTTACCATTATTTGCCAAAATTACAATAATACCCCTCTTACCATAATTATAAAAATACCTCTCGTATTTTAATTTATCAAAATTATTATAATACCCTTTTACCATAATTATGAAAATACATTTTTGTTGCTTCATAATTACATGTTCAATTTTAACATCCATGAAAATCATCCCTTTAGAAATTATTATAATGCCCTTTCAATTACTTGATAATTGAATATCGACATCCAAATTGACTGTAATTTCTCTCTTTGTATAATTAACTAAAATTATTATATTGCTTTTTTTAACATAATTACTAAAATACTTCTTTTATCATAATTGGCCACAATTAATAAATTATATTAATAAACTAATTACTTGATATCGTAGTTTAAGAAATTAATATTTTTAGCTTAATAAAAGTGTCCATATGACATCATCTATGAGCTTTTCTTTTTTTATTTCTTTGCTTTCTTTTCAAATTTTTTTCTTTTTTATCTTTTTTTTTTAAAATTAGATAACTTCCGTGAAAAAAACAAATCCAATCGAAAAAGCCACATCTCATCTTCATTTTTTACTGTTACCTTTTTCCCTTTTTTTGATTTTAGATTAGGTAGATTTTACAATAAAAACCAATTAAGTAGATATGACAAAAAAAAAAAAAATGATTCGTTGTATTGCGCGGGTGCTTTGCTAGTATGAATAATATTTTCTAAGAAAAATTAATGAGTTTTAGAGTTCCTTTTGCTCTTCCTTTTATTTTAAGTTTGTGATATAAATATGAACAATGTTTAAGTTTATATTTGACGCACTATTCGCATATAAATGTTATATACTGTCTCAATAAATTATATAATGATATTTATTATAAAATTACTTTAAAAAAAAATCCACTTAGGACTAGTTGAGTATTGTTATTGCACTTAAAAAAGTTTGGGTTGGAAAAAATGTATTTAAAAAATGTGATGAGAAAATTGTAGTAAAAAATTTTAAATGCTTGATATTACTATGAGAAAATGCTGAGCATAATTGAAATATCTAAATATATATATATATATAATAAAATATTATAAATATAGGGATAATAAAATAAAATTTTTTTTATCTTGAATGCATTTTTTCACTATAAATGCACGTCTTGAAGGATTTTTTGGCTTAGGTTGGAAAACCAAAGGTTCGTTTCGTAGCGTTTTTGTTTCTCTTTTTTTTTTTTTTTGTAATTCAATTTTTTAAAACAACAGCAAAAAGCATATTTTGTACCGTTTTTTGTTTTCAAAAAATGAAAAAGAAAAGAAAATTTCTAAAATTGTTGGAAGCAAGAATATCTTGTCATTGGTTTTGATAGCAAGTTTCCATTTACTACACTGTTCATAAGTAGGCGAATAGTATCTTTATACTAATATAATATTATATTTATTTTCATAATAAAAAGTATAAATATAATTAATTAATTTAAAACAAAAACTATATTAAATTTAATATGAAATAATAATAAATTAAATAATATTTAACTAAATCAAAATTAACATATAATATTTAATATTAGATAACTTGTCTTACTAAATTATTTAAGATTTAACATTAAAATAAATATTTATCATTATAAATATTAAACATATAATATTTAATTATATTTAATATTAAATAATAAATATTATATCATATTTCATTAAATAGTATTTAATATCTTATAATATTCTATAATATTTAATTAAATACTAAATTATATAATACTCCATATTATATAAATTTTACATATTTCATTAAATATCAAATGCTTATATAATATTAAGTTATATAATATTCCATATTATATAAATCAAAAGTAACTTTTGAACGTAAAAGTTAGATTTAACAACAATAATAAACAAGGCCTTAATTCTAAAACTATGTTTAAAATTAATTTTTTATGAAATATTATTGTATGATTTACTGACAATATATAGTGCTATACACCCACAATACATCATATATAAGTTTATAATGTTTTAACTCTGTTGTTCTATTGCTAATTAGTTGAGCATTGTTCTTGTAAAGTAAATGATATGTGTTGGTATATTTTGGATAACTTTATTAGCTATCGTCAATAGTAATGATTTTAGTGGAAATTTACAAAACAGTATAAAAGGTTTCTTTTAGGACATGATTTTCGGTTTGTAAGTGAGACATTTGGAACCTTATCCTTTTAAAAATTTGTTTCTTGTTTCTCAATTTCAAGTATAAAAGGTTTCTTTTAGGACATGATTTTGTAAGTGAGACATTTGAAACCTTATCCTTTTACAAGTTTGTTTCTTGTTTCTCATCTTTAAGCAAATTTTATTGTCTTTCAAACATAAATAACTAACTTATATAGCAATACAAGAATTCTAAATTCAACCGTAATTTTTCACTGAAATTTTTTTTTTCCGAGCTTAGCAACAAAAGAATATGTACAAATTAAAACCCTTTAAAAATGGACTCACTTGAAAAAATTGCAGAAGTTTGACTTTGATGAGTAATTCTTTTAAAATTATTGGTAGGTAGAGAAAGGAAAAATTCACAATTCTATGAAAAATGAAAAAACCTGTAATTATCAATTGCCAGTTTTTAAATTTGAAAATGATAATGGCAATGACTTTTTAATTATGCAGATGTTAAAGAGTGAATGTCAATGCGGTTGCAGCTGGCAATCCTCTTTTTCTAATGTGAAGAATTATGTAACATTTAACCAAAGTCTTAGTACTATCTTGTCTTTTCTTGATCGCCCGACCCTCGCCACTTT
This sequence comes from Durio zibethinus, assembly GCF_002303985.1. Next base: position 1,986,786 of record NW_019167860.1, on the reverse strand, counting down.
CGAGCGAAAGCTTCACGATCCTCGCGAGCCTCAGTTGTCGTTTTCAACGAAGACTTGGAAGAAGAGAAATGGAGAATTTCAGCTCGCGCTTTCTCGAACGAAAATATGTCGTCTTAAACTCGTTAAATTTTTTTTGACTTCGAATGAATCCCTGAATTTGCAGAGCTGGTAATAGAAATGAACATCATGGAACAGTTGAGAATTTGCCCAATCAGAGAAGTGAATGGTCTTGCGGTAGAGTTTCAGTGCTCGAAATTAGGAAAGTTTTCATCATGGAAGCCCAGCTTTGCTGAAACAGAGATCTTTAATATCTTCTTCTCACTCTGCTCCTAGACTGTTCGCTTCTCTGATTTGGGCGATTTTATTTGCGTCCCAGGCTGTTCCATGACTTCTGCTTGTAAGTTAAAGCTCCTTTTCCCTCCCCTTCTCCATTTTAATCACAGTTGAAACCAATGCAGAGAGATGTATAAATCAAAGCCCAGAAAAATACCATCGATACAGTGTCAAGGATTTGCCACGACGTACAATTCCAGTACCTCCTCAAACCCAGGCTGTTTCTTCGATTTTCTCGAGCTCCAAACAGGTAAGAGAAAACATTACTTTCTCTAGCCTCAAATTTCAGTCTACTCTTTAGGCTCTTGTTGGTTTTCATTAAGACTTTTTAGGCCTTTTGGATCTACAACGTTATTTTATCGTGTTTGGATTTAATTTAATTTTAAATTGAATTTATTTAATTATATTTTAATTTTTTGATTAATATGTTTGATTATTTAATAATTATATATATATATGTAATTCTTAATTATAATTATAATTTGTAATTGTAATTTTATCAAAAAATAATTTGTCAAAAACAAAAAGTTGAAAAAGTTAAAAGTAAAAATAAGTATCTAAAAGGGATAATGTTATATTTAGAAATTTTATTTTAAGAAAATTTTCAATTTACATGTTTTTTTAATTAAAATATGCAATGTGATATTATTATTATTATTATTGTTATTATTATTATTATTATTATATGTATTAATATCTAGTTTATTGGCTAACCTAACCCTCTTACTAAAAGACGATGATGTGGGTAAAAGTCAATTAAATAATAACACTTGTCATATTAATTTACACATCATCAATAAAAAGTTTTCAATTTGCTTATATGGCATGCACATGGATGCCATGTGTCAATTAACAATCGACAACTAGTAAATTTTCAAAAACCTTTATTTTTTAAAATTGATTTATTTTATTTTTTAAAAATAAAATGAAATATATTATTACTTTTTAAAAATAAAAAGTAGAAAAATTTTAAACTAAAATTTGTTTTTTAAAAACTTTTACATATGAAAATTTAAAAACCTCTTAAATGTTTTTCTTTTTTCCTTTTTTTCCCCAATTTTTATGGTAGCCAAGACATAATTTATTGAACATTAAAAATTGCTGGTATTAGCATTTGTTATTAAATTTACTTTAAAGATTTTTTTTGGCAAACAAAATTTATTTTTTGAGAAATTATACGGTTAAACAATATTAATAGAATGACACATATTTTTAAGGTATTTTATAAAAATAAAATATTAACAAACTATTAAGAAAATGGGAGAAATTATCCCATTACATAACTCAAAAAGTAAGAAAAGTGAGATGAATTGATGAGCTTAATAGTTATGCTATGATATTTTATATGTTAAATTATACAATAGATTTTTGTATTTTAGTTAAGTGATTGAATTAATCCTTTTATCTTAATATATTCAAATTGAATCGCTATACTTTAAAAAATTATCAAATTTAGTCAAACTGTAAATGGTTAAAACTTTTTCTATTAAAATTGATGACATGGCATTTTAATTTTCCTAACGTGATATTTTTACTTACCGTAGCCATTGACTTTGTTAACGTGTCAAGTCTATATGGTAAAAATTATGATGCGACAAAAATATTTTGCCATGTCAACATTTTTCACATCAAATTTTCTCAAATTGTATGGCTTGTTTTTACTTGGGTTAAATAGTAAAATTAGTTTTTCTACCTTAATATGTGTTCCAATTTGGCTTCTATACATAATTAATTAACAAATTTAAGATTTGACCTAAAATAAGTAAAATAAAACTAAAACAAAATACAAAAACTTTTCAATGCAAATACGTTAAGTCATAATAAAGTCAATGTATGGGCAACACACAAGTTGCACCAAACCTGTTTCCTAAAATGGCATCATTTTAACCTGTTATAAAAATAAAAAATTATTTTTTATTTTTATTTTTTTTCTCTTCTCTCATCCTAATTTTCTTGTTACTTCTATTTACAAGTCTCATTCAACGAACTCATATTTCAAAGGGATTTCTAAAAATCAGTGATTAAAAAATTCAACAATCATTAAAAAAAATTTATCCTAAAAACTGCCAATAACTAGAAATCAATCATTGACACCACCATTTTGTATCATTGTCCAAAAGCAACACTTAGAAAATTTTCATAAAAATTCTAAACCTGAAACCTTTAAAAAAGAATTTCTCAACAAAAAATTATTTCTAATTGTTTATGTTGGTTGTCTTTGTTTTTGTTGCATTATCTTGACAATTGTTATTGAATTCTCAAAATTGTCCCAAATCAATCTTTCCAAAAAAAATTTTCATATTTTCCTTATTTTTTCAATTTCCAATTTTTTATTTATTTATTTATTTTTTTGGCTTTCTCTTTACTTTGACTTCTTGACTTTCAACAACTAAGCAATAAAAATAAATAAAGAAAATAAAAAATAAAAAATAAAATACTTTTAGGCCTTTAAATTTGGACTTAAAATCCAATTTTACAATTAAAACCTAATTGATCCAATAACGATTTTAGAACCCAATGTCAAAACAAAATTTGAAACCCATTTAATGTCTAAAAAATTTCTCGGCACAATGAAATGTCTACAATTGCTTCTATTGTTGGTTTTGTATATGAACTTGTTGGGTTTATTGATTATGGGTTTCTTAATCTAACTTTTATGTTTTTGTCATTTTTAAAGTTTTTTTGTTTTTATCTATTTTTTATTTTTATGTTTCAAAAAAATGAAAATAGAAATTAATAAAAAATATCAATATCAATATCAAAATAAATAAATAAATAAATAAAAGATAAAGAAAAGATATAATTCAATTTATGTTGAGCTTATAGTCTAATGTGAGATTAACCCAATTTGTCAAATTAAGTCCAATTAATAATTCAAAATCCAAAAAAATTATCTAAATATGAAAAAAAAAATCAATATCGAATTAATAATTTATGTTTTTATATGTTATTTTAGGTCAAATCTTAAATTTGATAATTAATTTATGTATAGGGATCAAATTTGAACACATATTAAAGTAGAATGATTAATTCCACCATTTAACAAAAGTACAAAGACGAATTGTATAATTTGAGAAAAGTTAGAGTGGAAAAATGATCACATGTTAAAAAATTTTGCTACATCGTCATCTTTGACCATGTAAACTTTACACGTAAGCAAAGTTAATGATCACGTAAGAAAAAAATGCCATGTCATAAAAGTCAAAATGTCATGTCATCAATTTTAAAGGGAAAAATTTTAAATTGTTAACAATTTGACTAAATTCAATGATTAATTGAAGTATAAGGTTCCAATTTGAGCATATTAAGATAGAGGGACAAAGGATACATTTAGATAGACAGTGAGATTGATTCTAGTGAAATTAAAAATAGTAATAAAATATACTGTAGCTATGATTGAAAAAAAAAAGTTACTATAGTTACGATTAAAAAAAATTTCATAAAAAAATTTATGCTGAATAAACTTCAATGGAGTTGTCATCATGAGCTCAATTGCATCGCACTAAATTTGTGGTAGAATCCAAACCCCCACTAATTCTATTATTTAACTAAGTACAAAGATCTATTATATAAGTTTATCTATTTTAAAAGTTGCAGCTCTCATTGCAAGCTGGTAAGTTGCTGAACTCATTGCAAGCTGGTCTATAAAACAGTTTTCATAAGAATAGAATAGAATTGAAAGGAAGATGTATTGAATGATATTTATAATACGAAGTGTAAATTGATATGTTGAACAAGATAAATAAAAACTTAAATTGAAATACATAATAGATACAAGATAAATATGTAACTTGATAAAAATTAATATACAAAATTCATTAAAGATAACTTATAGTGGAGTGATAAAGCGAGTGACCTTGATAACAATGATCTATGGAGGTTTTCAAACTTTCATTTCCTCCCATGGTTTGGCACTCACCATATAGCCTCAACATTTTGCAGCTATACTAACTTTCTTCTTTGGTTTTGGCCATCAACTTACTGCAATAAAATGAAACCAATATAAAAAAAATACATACATACATATATATTATCAAATTTGTTGTTAAATGGTTGGTAATTTACTATATTTATTTTTCAGTCCTAATGGACTTGAGGCAGAATTTTTCAAATGCTAGATTTTTGGACTATTTGTTTTTTATTTTCATTTTTTCCATGCCATTTTTTATTTTTCTATTTTCCTTTTTTTATAAAATATTTTAATTTAGAATAATTTCACAAAAAATTAACAACTATATATTTAGTGAATTAATTTTTTACTGGGTAAAAATATATTAGGTTATTTAGCAAAAGAAAGAGAGTATGAGAAAGAAAAAATTATAGAAACAAAATGAGAAATATCAATTTTTTTGGTATATTCTTATTTGTCTCATTTTCTATTTTCTCCTTCTTCATTTTCCTTACTTTTTAGTTAATTTGTTTTAAAAATCACTATTTAAAATAATTTTAAAATATAAAATATATAAGATTTTATAAATGATTTTTTTAATTACAAATTGCTTCTAAAAAAATTTTTAAAATTTTTTGTTAATAGATTGTTGGAACTCTTAATTTTAATGACATAATTCAATTAAGTAACTTTAGATGTACAAAAATATATGTCAAATATTTTGGACTTTTAAGTATAAAAAAAAAATTGTAGATAATATTAGTAATAAAATAATAAAACTTCATTTGTTGAGAAAAAAAAATTAAAGAAAAATATGAAGAGACCGACCGGAGATTCTGAGTGAGGCCCTCTTGTGTGGCAAAATCATGGTTCTCTCTTGCTTGTATGATTTGAAACATGAGCGTGAGGCGGTTTAGATTGTCGTGAAACCCCTGTCTTAAGCACTTTGCTTCCATCTGGATTTGTTCAAGTTTCAATTTATTGGCTTCACATTTTTCTCGTATTTGATTTTGTGCCTCTCTAATTGATTTTTGTTCGTTACTTATCTCCGCCATCTCTGCTCTCAACCGTCTCATCCTAGCGTTTATCTCCATTGTTGTCGGACGCTTCCTCTTTAAAATCTAAAACAACAACAATTCAAGTACATCAAATATCACATATTTCATACGTTTTCACGCATATTTAAATAACCTATGAATTTATGAGTTTAATACTTAAATATAAAACCCAACAAGTGTGATATAATGTTTTAAATTTGTATTTGGTTCCTCTTCTATCCCAACTTCAATTTTTGAATTTTTTAATGTTAAATTTTAAATCTAAAAAATATTAATTATTATTTAATTAAAGTAAATATAATTTTTTTTTAACTGATACGTCATGCAGTCAAAAAATCAATCCATATATTTTAAAATTTTAGGTCATCACCAAATGATTAGGTCATCCAAGTAAAATGTAAAATTCTAATACTGTTATTAATTATTTTTAAATTTACTCTTAATAAAAGTGCATGGATTAATAATAATATTTTTTATTATTAAAAATATTAGTAGAAACTATTTCATATAAAGATTTAATTATTCCAAATATATCAAAAAGTTGAAATTAAATAAAATTATATAATTTATCAATATAATAATCATATTCTCCATTCGCCAAAGTTGAGATTGAGATTAAAAATCATTATCCAAACTCAACCAGATTCAACGCTAATTCTAAGAACGTAGATGAACGATCTACTCTTGGAAATCTCTACTATAGCAATTCAAACTTTAGTATTCCTCTTTGTGATTGTTAAGATATCCATCCAATACCCTTTTTCGCTTTGATTGTTTGAAAATGTAAAAAAAAAAAAGTTGCCTCTTTCCAATAGCAATAAGTTTGGAAAGGATTAATTAGCCTAGGGTTTTACCGCCCCAAATCAAATTGACTTGACTTTTTTATTTTTCCACTTGAGCTCAATCCATTCGACATAAGATTAATATTTTTTAATATTCGATAAAGCAGAAAATTTTAAAAGGGAAGCCAAACAGTACTGTGATATGGTAGTATCAAAATTTTGGGGCTGCCCCTATAAATTCACCTTTGTATATAATTTGCATCCAACTCAAAATTTTATTTTGGAATTTTTATTTTTTTATGTAATTGAAATTTTATTTTAGTATAAGATTGGTGAAAAAAATTAACATAAATTATCTATAAATAGATTATCTCTTGGATCAGGTTTATGCTTCAAGTGTTCTATGTACTTGTTTATAGCTCCTTTGGGAATTGGTGTGTATTTCTTCTTTGGAACATTGTAGTTGTGGTTAGAGAAAGTAGCTTGACCCGTATCCGACAAATTTTGATTCGATCCAATTTTTTAAGGTTGATTTTTTTTTTTTTTTTGAAAATTGAATATCAGGTGATAGAAGGGACAAATTGGGATCGGGTTTTATATAAAACCAATCTTACTCGACCTAGTATATATAAAAAAAAATTATTTTTAATCAATTAATTAATTTTATATTTATATTTAAAAAATAATATTTTATTAATTTCGAATCAGATTGATTATAATTTTATATAATATCAAATTATATTCAAATATAAAAAAAATTAAAAAAAATAGATCAAATCGAGTATTATATATATATATAATTGAATTAGATTCAAGATGAACAAAAACTCGGTCTCGTTACCATCATAATTGGAGTCATCTACTTCAGATGAATAAAATTTTTCATCGGTTGAGCAAAAAGTATACAACTGGCAATTTGTCCAAATAATAATACTAAAACTGTAAAATGAACTTGGAGCAGAAAAAGGACAAAGGGGTGGTATTCCATAAATATGTAAAAATAAAAATAAATTAGTTGAATATAATATAATAAAATAATGATACTTGAAATCAATGAATTGGGGACTGAAAATCTTTATATTTTTTGTTTTCTTCTTCAACTTTTTTTTTCTCTCTCAATCTCTACTATATTTTTATTTGTTTCACATTAAAACATAAAAAAAAAAATTATTTTTTTTGAAAATTTGTAAAATTAATTTTATTTATACAAACTTATGAATTTATAGTATATAAACTAATATACAGCAAAGGACAAGAATTCCCCTTTTGGTTTTGGAATTATGTATTATTTATCTTTTTCTAGTACCAAATTTTTTCATTGTTTTGTGCCCCTCACCTTCTCCTAACTTCTTTATCTGCCTTCGGCAACACCGGGTCCATCGCAAATGGCTAGATCTGACAACGATCGTTCATATCTAGTCCAGCAAGGCCATGGCCACAAAAACTTAATCGGCTTCTTTCTTTTTTATTTTTCTTTTCAAAAATAAATAGGGGAAATAGAACATAAAGAGAATTTGTATTATTATTGGACGGAACCAACGTTGAAGATGTTCCAAAAAGAATTAAAAACAAAACAAAAAAAAAGGAATAATGAATCTTATTTTGGTTAGACCCACTTAATAATAATAATTGATTTTTATATATTAATAATTTGAATCAATATTCATAACAATTAACAAGGATAAAATAAAATAAAAAACCATAAATAAAAGTAAACAAACACCATTTTTTTTTGGATAAATAAGTAAATAAATACCTCATGGCTTTATCGGAAACGCATCTTTGGTTTGGATGGCTGTGTGGGGAACGCGTCCTTGATTTCCTGCTTCGCACTCACGACATGATTATCGTATTTAAAGATGCAGTAATCGCGTAAATGGAAGGCAGGATTCTCCTATTTACGCGGTTGGGAAGCTTCCTGTGTGCTTCCTCTTTGGGCTTTGCAAGTTGCCAATTATGTGGCATGTCATGTAATAGTATGATGAGCTGATGACATCATAGAATATAATACAAAGTTTTATTGTTTGATATCATAAAATATAATAATTATCAGAAAGGAAATGTAAAGTGTATGTGTCAGATTTTTTTTTTGAGCGGTAAATCCTTAAAATCAATAAAAAAAATAAAAAAAGCAATTAAAACCAAAAGTTGGTAGTGATTCCAATATTTGTGCTCTAATGTTAAAGTTAAAAATTGACAGAAGATAATAATAAAAAAGGAGAAAGTAAGGAAAATATAAGAAAGTAAGATGATAAAATGGTACTTAAATAATCCTATTTATATTTGTAAAAAAAAGGAACATAAGCAATTTAGATTGCCTGAGATCAATCCTAGGTTTTCAAGATGACCTAGCCAATAGAGTTGACCTAGGCATTGATTGTCCACTTTGAAATGACAAGTCAGTATTTAGAGGGACCTATTATATAGACTATTGAGATAATCAAGCTGACGTGGACCTGTAAAATTAAGTCGATCTGATATGTCAGCTTGATTTAAAAGTAAAAAATATCGTTGACAGTCTCTAATGGGCAAAAAGATTACTTTGTTCTTTAGATCTAAAAATTTTCCTAACATAAAGTTATAAAATTATCATAAAAGAAATTATTTTTACATTTTTAACTTTAGTCACTTGCAAATGTTTTGACAAAATAAAAAACATGAATTTTTTTTAACTCTAATTGCAAGGCTTAAGAATTGCATTGGGGTTTATAAGCTGAATTCCTAATGTGTTTACAAGGTGGAAGTTAGATTGCACCGATGATCGTGGGTTGAGTAAAATGCCTCCATTTCCATTTTTTGTAAGTAGGCTCGATTTTTTTCTAACTATTTACTAGTTTCACATAGTTCTTCTAAATTTCAAATAGTATTCAAAACCTTTTCTTTTCTATTATCTTATAAATCATTTAATGAAAGTAGATTATTTTTACATTAATGAACAATCGAAACCAACTCATCCTATAGAAACCAACTCATCCTACCAAACTATCAAAGGTGGAACCACTCAATATTTGTCCTTATGCCATTTCATTATTGATTTTTAGGTTGAATATAAAAAAGTTAATAGCATGCATGATCCCTAAACTTTGGACCAAATTTTATATTGATCCCTAAACTTTGAAATGTTTTAATTGAGTCATTAAGTGCTCAAATGTGTGTTAATGTGGTCCTTTTGTCTATTGAACCATCTAAATTGATGGCAAATCCTATGTGGCATGACACATATTCTTCTAAACTTTTATTACGTGAAATTTGTTAACCCTTCTCTTCTTTTTCTTATCCAATACTATTAACCTAATTTAATTTTCTTAATTTCCCTTGGATCCAAACTTTTTTTATGTGAAATTTTGGTAGCTTTGATCCAATCAATTTGTAATATCCACTAAAAAAAATTAAACCAAAAAAAAGAAGAAGAAACTTTTACAATTTTTTAAGTTTAACTAAAATATGTAATTTAACACATTTGTTATTGCAAAAAGGTTGAGGTAATTTGTTTGCATGTGTAGAAAAAAAAATGGAATTCTCTAAGAACTCAAACACCAAAAAACTAAGATTAACAATTTCAAAGCCCAATAAGATTTATAATCTCTCCCTATCTATCCACAAAGTTTTATTTGATTTTTTACTTTGTTTAAAAGATATAGAGTAGAAAAATAATAAAGATAGGTATTGTTAAGTGTGCTTATGAATAGAAACTTATTTGAATTTTATTGTTGATTTCTTGTAGGTATTTTTCATTCTCAACATCAAGAATCAATTATGGCCAACCTTCATATATCGCTAAGTTCTTATTAGAAAGAGGAAAATTATTCTAGAGGTTTTGTACCAGAAGCTCTTTTTGATAAAAAAAAATACATATTCATTTATGAAAAAGTTGTGCACTTCCTCTCGTTTCTAAAGATTGGTCGGATCAAATTATTAGAAAAAGAGGAAAAGATAATATTTGGGAACAAGTATGTGGGAGAAAAATTGCTTCTTGTCTAGATCTTCCTACTGGTTACTTTTGGCAAAATATTGGTTATAAAGCATCGACTTCTAGAGTTTATTTTACTGGCTCATCTATTTTGAAGTTTAAATTTGAGCGTTGAGAATTTTCACTTTATATTTTTAAGTCTAGTTTGAATTCACAATTTGTTCAAGGTTGGGAGGATTGGGTAAATAAGGTAATTAGAAAACCTATTTATATAAAAGCTTTATCTTTAGTAGGAGTGCTTGATTTTGTACAAGTCATTTCCAAACTTTGTATTTGTAAAGAACATAGAATGGATATGTGGCGTGTTATTCTTATCAGATGTAGTACTTTTTCTCACACAAAGATTATTACTTGCATAGAGTTTACTTCACTCTTGAAGATGTATGTATTCTTTTGAGCTTTCTTGTTTTAAGAAACACAATATTTATGCTATTGAATTATCTGAAAAAGAGGAGAAAGTTTATAGCTTCTTTTGCGATTTGCTCAAATGTTAAAGGGAGAAATCAAAGGCAATTAAATTCTCTAATGAGGTTGTCTACTTTTTTACAAGTTCAAACCTAAAGATGGTCAAAACAATTCTCATAAATATCTTGATTCCAAGTATGAATTGGAAGCATTATTGATTATGTGGTTAGCTCGACATGTATTTCCAATATGTCCAAATGATGCAATTATTCCAACCCTATATTATTATAGCTATTAAAATTGCTAAAGGTATGTGTTTCTCATTAACTCTTTTCTATTCACAATCTCTTTCTAGACAGTTGGACATATATCTCACCAAGACTAAAACATCAGCTGATCAGTATAAGATTCTAACATATATTGATATTTTATCCATTCAAATGTCTTTATAGGCAATGCTTGTGCTTTAATACCTAATATGTATCTTGCAATTGCAACTTTTTATTCTGGCCTTCTCGTTAAAAGTAACTATACAACTTGGACATGGTATAATTAGATTACAAAGAAAAATGTTCTTAAAGTATTAGATAAAGCTAAGAAATTTATTTGATGCCTATACTTGCAAATGAAAAATGGATATGGTGATCCTAATTCCTATTATGGTACTCTGTGCCAACCTTATTGTTAAACATTAAGCAAGCAAAAAATTAAGTTATGTTTCAAGATCAATTATAATGTTACCTTCTATGATTGTGAGTATTATTATTGGTATTAATAGAAAATCATGTTCAGTTGAAATATATTCATTGTGTAGAGTTGTATGTCAATTTGTGTATGATCAAATGAATCCACGTGCTCCTCTTATACCTTTGGATGAGAATTTCCCTTCTTGTGTTTCTGAGTTTCTTTTTAATGAAATTAAAAAAAAAACATAAAAAGTTAGATGTTATATGACGCCAACATTTGACAGGAATTAACTATTGTAGTCCTAGATTGCTTACTTATTAGGATGAGTGTATTTTTAATTAGGAAACCTTTTGCACACCATTACCTAAATCTAAAAAATATCACATAATTTTCAATTTTGCTTAAAGTAATATATCTTTATGCTTGATACGTGTTTCGTCCAAGGAAAAAAGAAAAGCAAGTGAGGATTAAATAGATGAAAAAATCACTGGTATTACTATTTTTCATGCTTCATGTTAATCAAAGAGAAATGTGTGTCTTCTTATAAAGTATGCTATTCATGTTTCTTTTTTTTTTTCTTGTTCTTCAATCTTTTTTTTTTATATAAAGATATATATATATTTTATCTTATTACTTTACTTTTGTAAGAGAAACCTACTCAAAATGAAAGATTTATTATTAATGATGGCAAAAAAACTTATGATGGTGAATATGATATTGAGATTGGTAGTGAATAATTTCCTAATGCTACTGATGATGTTGAAAAAGATGATACTAAAGCTAATGTTGAGAATGCCTAAGTAGAGAATTTTGGATCTTAATTGATAGTGATGCTGATGTTTTTTTAATGAGTTTGTCAATGATATTCGTAGTGATAAAATTGCTCTCTTGAAAGTGAACTAAGTTGTTGGTGATATTGTTCAATGCATAACATCAAACTGTTTAAACATAATCGAGACAGAAGGATGCTATTAGTGCTTCTAATATTCTTGAAACAGATTTTGGTAATGTTCTAATCAGAGTGGATTTTCATGATTTTTTTATTCTATCACAATATATGAAGTACTTATAGTCATTTATTAGAAAAAAATATGAATTTTGGAATATCTATATTTTGTAGATGCTCCATGGTCTAATATTTCTTCAAAAAAATTACAATTGATGTTGTAGTTTATGGACGATGCATTGAAAGCTAAATTTAAGCCTGGATGTGTTGACATACGTACGTCCAAAGTCAAAATTTTTCTTTTTGTTAGAGCTGAAAAAACTAATGTAAAAGCAAAATTGGAAAAGATTACAAAAGATATTACCTTATTTCAAAAAGAATTAAATCGTAAAGAGATCATCGACTGAATTATGAAAGAAGTTGAAAGCTATTTCTCAGTTTAGTAGCACTAAATCTTCTCCATAGAGTCACATAATTAGCTAGATTTTTCTTTGTTACTTCTTTATTTCAACATTTTTCTTGCTTTGAAACTTTCTTCATTTTGGTTTAACACTTTTTCTTATGATATTGACATTTTTTTTCTTCATTTCTCCATTACTAGTAATTGTTTTTCTATCAATATAAGAATATGGTATGTATGCAACTAAGGAGAATTTTTCTCAACTTTACATTATAGAATGAGTATCTTTTAACTCAATGTTCAGGAGATTAATTCAATCTTTTAAAAAAAGCATTAAAGTTGCAGTTAATGTATGATTTGTAAGCATACACAATAAGTTTCAATCAAAATATGAATGATAAAACTACGGTTGGAATATAGTTAGCAAAATATAGCCAAACTATAAACAATAAAGTTACAGCTATGAAAAAGTGAAATACAACCAAAATATAAGTGATAAAGCTATGTCTGAAATAAAATTTATTTCTCATTACTTAATTTATAAACAAATAATTCTCAACCTAGCATTAAAAGAATTCACTTGATAACAATGAAGTTGTGACCAAAGAATGAAAGATAAAGCTATAATCAAGTATTGATTCACAATTTATGAGAGATAGATAATTCTTCACTTGGTATTAAGAAGTTTTATTTAATAGTAATTATCAATAATAGAGTAGCAACCAAAGAATGAGTTATAAAGCTATGACCAAGAAGTGATTTTCAATTTCATACTAGGGAGGTAAATTCTCAACTTAAAAAGAAAGAGATTAAACTCTACTATGTATTAAGAAGATAATTTTTTTTAACTTAATACCGAGAGATTAATTTAATTCAAAGCATAAATGTTGAATTCAACACAATAACCAATTTGATTTATCAACTTTGTATAACAAATGAGAACATGTTTGAACTAACCATAATTAGAGATGACAAAAACTAACCGGTTAAACTTCTACTATGATAAGCATGAATGATTATATTCGCATGCTTTTTGAAATTATGTGAGTTGATAATGGATTATTCAAAACTCCATTATTCCTAATTAACACTTCTTTTTAATGGAATATCTTGCAAAGGTTTCTTCATTCAACAAGTAGATGACTAACTGTTTGATGATAATCATAATATCTTGGGTTATACTTTTCTTTTGCTATTAGTAACCGTGGAACATATGGTAAGTTCACATTTTTATCTCTAATTCATTCTTGAAGAAGTACTTTTATTTTGTCTATTGGAACTGAGAATGGTGGGCAATTAATATCATTATCTTGTTTTTTTCTTTGGTTATCTCTTTTAGGGTACATGTTAAGACGAAGAGGTCCTTTTGTCTATTGCATTTATTGTAAGAGTATTCATTCTGGTGAAATAGTTAACTCCTCATTGCCTAAGAATCATCGTGTTATTTTTTCTCGCAACTTTAACCAAAATAACAAAGGTTGCAAAAGGAAAATTCTCTAAGTGAACCCTATATTTATCAAACACTCCATGGATACACACTTTCACCAATTTTTTCTCATTATGCGAATGTTGGATGTCTAACATTCTTTCCCTTAAATGTTGCATGTATTCCATCATATCTTCCTTTGACTTCTGATGTTTTTTTCCCAAGTTAATTAGAGTAACTTTCTTTTAAGTAGAGAAAAACTTTTCTCCAAACATTCTACATATCTAACTCTAAGATTCAATGAAAACAAGTGTAAGATTAACAAATCGAGTGTACACCCTTTCAATAAAGACGTAAAGAATTCTTTCAACTTTAAATCATCATCTAATCTAGAAATTTCAAAAGTTTTCATGAACTTCATGATGCTCATAAACATCCCCTGTCTTGCCATTTAATTGTTGAATTTAATACTAGTGTAATCCTTAGGTTATGGTTTAGTAGCCACTCTAGTAGGATAAAATAGCTTAAGATCAAATTTAAAAAAAAAAGGCTCAATTTCTAAAAATCTTATTTGTAACAAAAACTTGAGTTATGATCAGAAGAAAAATCATGATAAAGTACCAATAGTTAAGGTGTTATTCATACCAAGATTTTCATTAGCATTAGGATTAGGCATATCTGAAGTGTTTTTCATCATTGTCATTCGCATAAGGGATAATTCAATTAAAAGTGTTTCCATTCTCATCAGTAACAATTTGAGCTTGAGAGGTTGTGGCATTGAAAAATGTAAGTTGAAAGATAATCTCCTCCGACTTTTGCGTCATATCCTAATAAGTTTAAATCATCTTTATTAGTTCTTGAATATAAGTAGGGATCTGAGCATTTTGGTTTCCAATATAATCCTTTATTTTTTAGGCAAAGCAAGGTCGAAAAATGTTTTACTTAATTCAATCACTTCTCCCCAGTGGAGTTACCTATTTATAGGTTCCAAGAATTAGATTTACATATCTTGAGTATTGAATAGAAATAATGGTGAAATTGATGTTACAAAAGGTATTAATGCATTATCTAATAAGAGTTTAATAAGTTGTTGGTGATAGGTATGGTAAATATAGAAGTTCATTATTTATTTTAAAATAAATGAGAAACACTCATACTTTAAAGAAAAATTAAAAAAAGATCTCTCAACTATCTTTATATCTGATCCACCAAACCAAACTTTTTGAAACATCCTAATAGTGAAGTTAACCTAAAAATCCTGTCATATTCCAAGGTTATTTCACTTTTTTTTAATGAAATAACATTTGATGAAGCATCTTTTATAAAATAACTCTTAGTGAAATAACTTTTGATGAAAGAAATTTTAGTAAAAGTATTGGTGTTGTTCATTGAAGAAGTTGTTCCAAAGATAGTTGTTTTGTGAAAATTTGTTCTGTGAAGCTGTTGTTCCATGATAGAGTTGTTCCTTGTATGGTTATTCTATGGAAGACTTGTTTCATAAATAGTTATTTCGTAAAATAATATTCATTGAAACAACCTTATTACATATTCTGATTTATTATCAACTTTTATAATTTAAGGGAAATTTAAAGAAATAAAATATTAGTAGCCAAAATCAAATATTTATATTATTTTAATGCTTTTAGATATTAAAATATATTATGTGTTAATAAAGAAATCTTCGGTTTTACCTATGAGGTCGAGTTTGGATTTATTTAGTTTAAGATTGACTTAGGATTACTTTTCAACCCATGGAATGATTTAAAAATTAGATCAATGATGGAACTGAAGGTGTCACAACCTCAATTGGTTCAATCAATTGATTTAATCCCAACTTTTTCTTTGAAAGTAATAGAATTAAATGCATATTAATTATGAAAAAAAGATAGCAAAAAAAATATTTTGACTAACTAGTTAAAGTTTTAATCAATAGTCAAGAAAATAAGAATCTTCTTGAAGTGTTTAAGTTTTACTTAGCTGGTTTAGTTGTTTAATTAAATTTTAGTTTATTAATTTTTTACGAAAGATAGGGGATGGGATGATGGGATTTGAACTCTCACCTTATATGTCCTTTAACCATTCTTAATCTCTAGATCAAAAAGTTGAAAACAAATTTTAAGTTTATTAGTTGATTATTATAATAGTTGATTAGTCATTTGATTATATAAATATAATACTTAATTATAATTGTAAATTTTATATATTTATAATTTAAAAAAAAAGAATTTGATCTTGCCCCATATAAAAAATTATAGATAAAAAGATTTAACCAAAAAATTATTTTAATCGATTCAAAAAATTTTATCAAAATCTATTGAATTGAAAAGTTGATCAATTGAATTTTTAAATGATCATGATATTTATAGGATTATATAGACCATTAATTTATGTGATTCGGTTGATATATATATATATGTATAAATTAATCCAATTAACAGGAAGACAAAATCTTTTTTTATAAAAAAAAAAACTTCGAAAATAAAATTTTAAATGTATAATTGATGTAAACAAATATATCTTTAAAATTATTGGAAAAAAAATAAATCCAAAAATACTAAAAACACTCTTGACTTGAAAAAAAAAAATGATTCGATCAATTGATTCAATGTATTTTCGTGACAATGCCTTAACACTTCCATGACCAAGTTGCATCTATTTTTGTATTTTTTTTCAAATACAAATATATATTTTTTTTCCTTTTGCTTTAAAAGCCAATCAGGCTGAACTAATCAACTGATGATAGAGTAGAAATTACAAATTTACAAACAAGAAAAAAAAAATCTCAAGTGGAGAACAAAGAAAGAATGGGAAGAATAAGCAGCGTCCAAAGGAGAACAAAGAGGGAAGTGTGGGCAAATCTCAAAAGCATTGAGCATCTTCAACCTCTCCTCAACGGTAAGAAAAGAAAAGAAAAATCTGATTTTCCCACACTCACGTCCAATCAATTCCCCCTTTGCTCTTCTCTTCGACATCGTCCCTCATTCCTTCCTGTACTTACATAAACACCCTTTGCCACCCAGTTCTGTCGTCTTGCCTCTCCACCAACAAATCTCAAATCTAAGCCTTACGTCTCTTTTTCTCTCCTTGAGTCTTCATTTTTTTCTATTACAATGGCTTCCGCCACTACTTCCACCACTTTTTCACTCCTCAAAACCACCGCCTCCACTACCCCTTCCTCCGCCACGCGCACTTCTGCATCCCTCATTCGCATAGCCCCCACGCGCCTCCACCACAAATCCACCTCTCCCCTCCAGAGCCTAGGCTTCTCCGCTGCTGCTTCTGGGGACTCATTGCTTTCCCTCCATGTCTCCTCCAAAGTTCGATCATTCAAAGGAAAAGGGTTGAGAGGGGTTGTTTCGATGGCGAAGAAGAGTGTTGGGGACTTGACTGGATCTGATTTGAAAGGGAAGAAAGCGTTTGTGAGGGTTGACTTCAATGTTCCATTGGATGATAACCAGAACATTACAGATGACACCAGGGTCCGTGCTGCTATTCCCACCATCAAGCATTTGATTCAAAATGGAGCTAAAGTCATTCTCTCTAGCCACTTGGTAAGTTGATTCTTCTCTAGTCAATTACCTTAACAACTAGTATGATTCTTTTATTGTTGAGTTTTATGTTATTTAATGGCTAATTGTCATAATTGAATCAATTATCATAGCTCAATAATATAGTTGGATGAAAATAAAAGTTTCAAGGTTTCATTGAACCGAATAAAAGTTCAATGGCCTAAGTACATATGTTGAAAAAGTTTGATGGCTAAACTATGCTTTAAGCCTTACAGTTTTAGTGAACCATAGTTTATCTAAAGACTGTGTTTTTAATGAAGTTTCTGTATGCTTTAAGCCTTACAGTTTTAGTGAACCATAGTTTATCTAAAGACTGTGTTTTTAATGAAGTTTCTGTTTCAGCTCTATTTCTTTTCTTGTGTACTTCTGATGCTATGATCGTTTTTGTGCTAAGCATATAAGCTGTTGGTCCATGATGTATGCATTCACCATGATACTGCAGCATCAGATTCGAAGCAAACTTATAGTGGTCATTATATGCTTGTGTTTAGTTTTCCACATAAACATTTTGGCATATCATCCTACTTTGTGCTGAGTAGTGATTACTTAACCTTTGGGCTTGAGCTGTAAGAACTGATGTAATGGTTCATTGAATTTTCAGGGGCGGCCAAAGAGTGTCACTCCAAAATTCAGCTTGGCTCCTCTTGTACCCCGGCTCTCTGAACTACTTGGCATTCAGGTTATCATTTTTGTGGAAACAAAAGCCTTAAACTTTTTCCTATTACAAGATTGTAGTGTATCTATTATATGACTATAACTCCCATTAACTGAACAGGTTGTTAAGGCTGATAACTGCATTGGTCCAGAAGTAGAAAAGTTAGTTGCTTCACTTCCTGAAGGCGGTGTTCTTCTTCTTGAGAATGTTAGATTTTACAAGGAGGAGGAAAAGAATGAACCTGAATTTGCAAAGAAGCTTGCCTCCTTAGCTGATCTCTTTGTTAATGATGCATTTGGGACTGCACACCGGGCCCATGCATCAACTGAGGGTGTTACAAAATTCTTGAAGCCATCAGTTGCTGGTTTCCTTTTACAGAAGGTAGGATTTGAGCATTCTTATTTACTGATGAAGTTGTTGGAGAAACTTGGTTAATCTTCAATTGCTGTGTTCAAATAGACATGCTTTCAAGTAAATTTGTCATTGGTTGATTCAGACATTGCTTTAAAACTACTATGAGGTTCTTATTTATTTATTATTATTGTTACTTTGTTATTTTTTAACTTCTGATTATATTCATTTGCTTTTCGTATCTGATTTCAGGAACTGGACTACCTTGTTGGTGCAGTTTCAAGCCCAAAAAGGCCATTTGCTGCCATTGTGGGTGGTTCAAAGGTCTCTTCCAAGATTGGAGTTATTGAATCACTCCTTGAGAAATGTGACATTCTCCTTCTTGGTGGTGGTATGATTTTCACGTTTTACAAGGCACAAGGTCTATCAGTTGGTTCATCCCTGGTAGAAGACGATAAACTTGACCTTGCAACATCACTCCTTGCAAAGGCCAAGGCAAAAGGAGTGTCTCTTTTATTACCCACTGATGTGGTTGTTTCAGACAAGTTCGCCCCTGATGCAAACAGCCAGGTTTGTTTCTACTATCTACCCCCTTGCAAAGTTTGCAGTGCAATCCATGCAAAAAGAAAGCCCAAGTAATCATAGCGACTTGTAAATAAACTGTTCTTGTATTACCTTTTATCCCCTTGTCTTTTTAATGCTCTTATGAGCGAGGAATGAAAACAAATTTTGCTTCTTACAGATTGTGCCTGCATCTGCCATCCCTGATGGCTGGATGGGATTGGATATTGGACCAGATTCTATTAAAACATTCAATAAAGTTTTGGATACTACCCAAACCATCATCTGGAATGGACCAATGGGAGTGTTTGAATTTGACAAGTTTGCGACTGGGACAGAGGTATGCTTTAGCGCTTGATGGTTCCTGCAGGCATGGAATTAAAGTATCCCTTTTCTACTAGTTGGATACAGTACACGCTCATATCCACTTGCTTTCCAGGCCAAACTAGCTGAAGCAATGCCTTCCTCCAATTACCTTTGTAAATTAAAACTTGCATTTACTAACCCTAATTGAAATAGTCGTTCGAGATTCGTGCTTAGAAGTTGCCAACCTTTAATTAATATGCTTTCAATCTCTCTCAATCTCTAGGGAAGTGGCAGGGTTATGAGATGACTGCTTTTCCTTTTTTTTTTTTTTTTTCGTTCTTGTGTAAGTGGATGGGAGTTAAAGATTGCTTTCTGCTTGTAGGCTATTGCAAAGAAGCTAGCAGAACTTAGTGAGAAGGGAGTGACAACCATTATTGGAGGTGGAGACTCTGTTGCTGCTGTAGAAAAAGTAGGAGTTGCTAGTGCAATGAGCCACATTTCAACTGGTGGTGGTGCCAGTTTGGAATTGTTGGAAGGGAAGGAGCTTCCAGGTGTTGTTGCCCTGGATGAGGCTACCCCAGTTGCTGTATAAGATCAAATCAATTTTTCCCCATCCTAACTGTTCAGTGATTTTTTTGGTTTTGTAATCGAGAAATGAGTTCATGTTGTAAATGTCTGCCTCTCCCTTTCCTGCTCCCCGCTAAAGTTGTCAGAAGAGTGCTAAGAATTGGCAAACTGAACCTTGCTAACTATTTCAAATAAATTGGTTCATTTTTATCAAAACCATTTTCTTGCATTATTTTATTCTTATATCGATCTGAAACTATTTCATTTGGAACGTTATACAACAAATGAAGTATAAGGGAAATTAGGTGGATGATTGAACAAAGGTTTAATTAGTCTCCTGTCTGGTTTCGGCTTTGCAGTGTTTTGCTTCCCTTCACTTTCCCTGCCAATAGTTTTGCTGCTATTATTTTCGACTGCCTTAATTGACATTGACATTGAAATTGTAGCAAGGGATAGACTGACCAAATCTCATCACAAGTCCGTCCTCAAAAACTAAAGCCACATAAAAATGAGAGGCCTTTACTGCTTCTAAGCACCAACTTTTCTTCTAGTCACGTAATATGTCATGCACAGATCATGAGAAGTCCAACCAGAAATTTTCCTAAGCCAATCTTTGTTTGTGGCCATAATTGTCGGTCTATCATTTTCCTCCAAAATATTCTTGGCATTTGAAACTAGCCGATTCCTGGCGCTAAAGTGAGTAGGGCTGCCAATGGGTTACGTTGCTTGTAAAATATTGGTTGAATATCACGATTCATATCAATATATGAGGTATTATTTATTTTGATTTTTTATATTTTAAGATTTTGTCAAAAAAATTATTTTACAAATTTAAAGTGATTTAGACATTTATATTCCGAAATTGATTTAAATATACAGTTGATGATGTTAGATTAATAACTTATTTCTAGAATCATGACATTGAGTTTGTAACCAAAAAAAAGAAAAAACCAAAAGCATGGTTCATTTTCTCCAAAGTGTTCCCCATTTTCATCCAATTTGTACATTAATCGTGTATTCATTAGAAAAGAGTATCATGTATGCATAAAAATAATAATTAGGAAAAGAAAATTGGAAAATAAGGAATTCATAGTTTTTTTAATCATTATTTGTCAAAAGAAGTAACCACGAGATCGTAAGCCCCGTTCAGTTAGTCTACGAGAGACCAAGTGAATAACTGTGCTATTCGGCTAAATTGCTTCGGCGAAGAGGTCAGAGGTCAGAGCTCCACACTTGTCTCAGCCCGCTCTCGCATTAAGCGAGAAGCACACACACCTCTTCGACTCAAAGATTACTCGTTCCCGAGTCCGCATCTCTGCAGAAAATAGCCCGGGGACTTTCCTGGGTTTGACCACCTACAAAGAGTCAATCTTAACCCATTCACTTCGTCTCGTGGTTTGGTGACCAATCAAAGTAGACCTTTGTTTTATTAAGGCAAAAGCGCTCTTCTATCTTAGAGATGTGGGATAAAAGAGATGATCACATTTTTTGTTATTTTTTGCTTTTTTTTTTTTTTAAATGGAAGGAATTATCGCTGGCTTATAATCAAAGGTTTTAGGCCAAAAAAATTGAATGAGCTTTTTTCCTTAAAACAAATGAAAATTTAATTCACTTTGCTTTATAGACATTACATACAAAATAATGACAGCATAAATAACATCTAAGAAGCATTCGTTGTCCCAATAACATGCTAAATACAATTAGTCTTTTCCTCACTTAGCTTTGCCTCTCTTTATATATATACATATACATATATATATATATATATATACATGTGACAGTTATTATTATTATTATTATTAATTTGAGAAAGAAGATTCAAAATTAATTCTCTAAGTCAAAAATTCATTATTATCGAGTTAAATATTCGAAATTTTTTATTATTGTAATGAAAATGTTTATTAAATAGAATTATAAATATGATAAGAGTGATTAATATTTTATTTTATATTTGATATATATATATAATTTTGATTATTAAAAAAATTAATCATTTTTTTAGTATAAGATAATTTAAATAATTTTTATTAATTTAATAGTGTGACAAAAAAAGATTCCGAACTAATATTTTAAGTTAGACATATATCATCATTGAGCCAAAATATTAGCAGTAAAATATAAAATTATGGTTTCTTTTATAAATGCAAGTTGTTTTTAATTGCTTTATAAAATTACATAGTTAGTAGATTTTTTTTTATCCAATAGTTGGTTTTTAAGTGGCGTTGACGTCAATGGAATCAAGTTTCAGGAATTAGAATATGCTATGAGTTCTCATCCCTTTTATGATGAAGTGATTAAAACATCAGCTTACAAGTCAGAGCCTGTACGACTTTGCTTCATTCTTCCCTTTTTTTTTTGGTTGAAGCCCATCTCTTACCTGTATTATTTGGTCAGAGATAACGCAAAAGCCTCAATCATAGGGTTAACAAGAATCGGATCGAAATAAATTTTTATTCATCTTAAATTTAATATGATTTTATATCTATTAAATTTAAATTTGATTTGATTCAAAAATTTTTTTATTTTTTTTATACTCGATTCGATATTGTATAAATCGTACTCAATCTGAAATTAATAAAATATTATTTTTTAAAATATAAAATATTTTTTAAATAAAAATATTTAAATATATAATTATATAAATATATATAAATTAAAAAATTAATTTTTATATAAATATCGGATTAAATCGAATCGAGTTTATCTAAAACTCAAATCTTACTCGACATCAATTTTTTTTTTAACAATACTTAACTCGACTCAAAATTTGATTTAATAAAAAAAAATGATTTTATAATATCAGATCGAGTTAAAATTCATGAAAAATGAGTTGAGTTATCTACCTTACTCAAACATTCAGAACCCAAGCAAAGACACTGAGCCAAATCATCATGAAATATAATTTATTAAAAAGATTACTTTGACAGTTAAATTTTTAAATTTCATAAATTAATTTAAGTTTAATTCTTTTTTTACTACAATAGATTCTTAATGCAACATGCGTCCTTTTTAGGACATAAAATAACATTATTTAATTTTTGAAGGAGATTGTATAGATTTTGGGATGAAAGTTAAAATTAAAAAAAAGTAAAATAAAAAATTTGTTTAGAAAGAGATATGATGTTTTGTTAATTTTTATTTTTTTTTCGTTTTTTTCTCTTTTCTTTTGTTAATATTCTCTCTATTTTTAATAATAATAAATTTTATTTTTAAAATTTTAGGATGGGTCCATTTGATACTATTAATTAAAAAATATTTTTTATTTTTTTAATTAGATGATTTTATAAGAAAATATCAATGAATGTACCCACAAAACACCTGAATTTGGTTTATTTTAAATCTTTTTTTTGTTTTTATTTTTTATTTTTTAAACATACGTATTAAATTTTGTAAGAAGATTAATAAAGCCAATGAAGGTGTTTATCTTGCACTTACATTTAGCTTATTCTTTTTATTTTTTGTTTTTTAATTAGATAAATTTTGTAAAAAATTAATCAATAGAGATTGGATGATAAAATAATTTATTTTTAACGAGTTTTGACTCATCTCAATATAATAAGGGTGATTTTTTTAATCGAAATTTGATAAGGGCAATGTGTATTTTTCTTTTTAAAAATTATGATAGGGCCAAAAATGAGTTTATAGTACTCTATCCAAAATATATAAAATATATATTTTATTATTTATTTAATTTTATATCTATATATGCATTGTATTAATAAATTTATTTTTTAATATATTAATTTAATAAATATGTTTTATTTATATTAAAAGTTTATATTTTTAATAAATATTATATTAATTTAAAATTAATAATTTAATTTCAAATCAAATACACACTATTCATATATATGTCATACTAGACTCTGATATAAAAAATTTTTTTTTGAGTAAGAGTCAGAGTTGGATAAAATTATTAAAGAATTAGGTTGATCTTAAAGACTATCTAAGCATATTTCGACTTAACTCTTTGTTATCTTTAAATGAAAGTATCCATGTTGCACCTCCATTTAGTTTCTTTTTTGTTTTGTGTTTTTTCTTTTATTTTTTATTTTTGTCTTTTTCATTTTTTTAATCAATTAATTTTGTAAGAAATAGGTTATTAGAGGTAAAAATGACAAAACAATTAGTATTTGACAAATTTCGATCTCTTTCCATCCAACAAAAGAGATTTTTCTTTTAAAAATCAAGATCAGACTAAGGCTAGGACTATTTTCTTTTTTTAAAATCGAGGTCAAGACGAAAATAAGATTGGGATGCTCTATCATGACCCTTTTTAGGATATATAAAAAAATATTCTTTATTATTTATATAATTTTATATTTATATATATTATATTAATAATGTTATTATTTAATAACTAATTTAAATAAAAATACTAAATTTATATATAATTTAAATATAATTTATATTACCAAATAACATTTTTATAAATACTATGTCAAATTAAAATTATTGAATTCATTTCGGGTTAAATTAGATTAAATGCAGTTATATATATGTGTTGATTGGAATGAGATATAAAAATAATAACTTGATATCCGATATGAGTCAGAGTTGTATTGAATTATTAGAGAGTTGGGTCGAAGTTAGAATGAAAAAAATTTAATTGATATCCGATATGAGTTGGAGTTGTATTGAATTAATAGAGAGTTGGGTCGAAGTTAGAATGAAAAAAATTTATCTTGACCCAATCAAATATTATACTTAAAATGAAGGTATCTATGTGGCACTTATATTTAACTCGTTTTTTTTTTCTTTTTCGTTGGATCATTTCTTATTTTTTTTTTTTTTGTTTTTTAAATTATTTGATTTAATTTTTTTAATTATGTTCGAATAGATAAATTAAAAAGATAAATTTGAATTTGATTTATTATATAAGTTATGAGAATGAAATAAATACATTATACATAAATTAATTAATAAATTTTTACTAATTATTATTTTTATTAAAAATATTATAAATGAAATTACAGTCACTGATTTATTAAATTAATTATAAATATTATTTATTACAAAATAAATAAATAAATAAACTTGCCAATTTGAAGCCCACGGTAAAAATTTAAACCGAACTTCGAGCCCACGGAATAATATTTTCCGAACTTCCTCTTCGCCTGAATCGGTTCGCATCTATTAAAAATCTTCTTCAACTTTTTCTTCTTTTTTCTGTCTTGACTCGTGATCTCTCCGCCTCTCTCGTCTTCGTAAGCTCTCTCTCTTGTAATAGTCCCATTTGATTACCTGTTTTTTCGATTTGGGTCTTGACCATTTCTTCAATTTTTTTTGGGTTTAGCGTTGTTGTTGAAGAAGTGATAACATTATGGCTACAAAGAAGAGCGTTGGAGATTTGAAGGAAGCAGATTTGAAGGGAAAGAGAGTGTTTGTGAGAGTTGATCTGAACGTTCCGTTGGATGATAACTTCAATATAACTGATGACACCAGAATCCGTGCTGCTGTTCCCACCATTAAGTATTTGATGGGTCATGGCTCTAAAGTTATCCTTTCCAGTCACTTGGTACTTTTTTTTCTTCAGATATCATTTTATTTAATTTTTTGTAAAAATTTGCTTTTGGGTTACTTGATTTACTTGTTTAACTTGGTTTTTGGGCTTTTGTTTGTTTTTGGGTTTATTTGCGTGTTTTGATCTTCTGATATTCTAGTTTTGAGGGGGATTTAGATTTTTGAGAAAAATGTTTTGTTCTTGTTAATTTCTGTTGTTGGACTAAGCTAGATCCGTCTGAATTGGATGGATGCAGCATAGGCTCAATTCTTGTTTATGTTTTCTTTAGCTCAATCTGATTTTCTTCGCAATCTTTTAAAATTTTTTTTGTAAAATCTGTACTTAGATTGTATTTTTGAGTCTTGATCGATCTATCCCTCGTTGATATTTCATTGTGGCTATTGAATTTTTTAATAAATTTTCTACTATTTGTTTTTTTACTCACAAACATTTGGTTGACTTTATTATCTCTTGAGTTTGACTTCCTTTCTTTGAGCTTGGTTTATCATTTGCATAATTTTGACGGCAATAGTGCATCTAGAAATATAATATAACATTGTTTTAGTGAATTTTAAGGTATAATGGTTAATCTGAATAATAGTCAATTAGGCCTTCCTTGTCCAGTAAATGATAGTCTAAGTTCTTAAAAAGGTCTTGTATGCAAATAGCTTTTCCTTGTGTGTAGGAGTGTGCCATTATATATCGAAAACAAATGGTTAATTTGAATCCTTTTAGTTTTAATACTTTAAAGAATGATTGTTTACCTATCTAAATAAGCAGTAAGTAGTAGTGACCTTGTTTATCTTTCTGTAACCAGCAATTGGACACGCACAAATGTGTGAAAAGTTTTTATTATTATTATTATTAATATTATTATTACTATCATCATCTATGCAGATAATTAGTACATATTTAGGTAACTAAATATGAAAATAACAAAAATTTATTATGGATATGGCTTAAAATTTTAAGTTGCATGTCTTGTTTTCAAGTTAAGTTTTTGAGTAAATTTTGAATTAAATAGTAAGTCGACCGTTCCTTCAAATGCCCTACCTTAAGAAAGTACCATTGGCCAATGTGCAATTCAAAATAATATCATTGTTATAATTGTTATCTGTTTTGAAGTGGACAATCAACCAGCATAATGCCAATATTTTGGGCATTGAGAGTGGTTTTAGTGCTGATAAAAGAATTCTTGGAAGTTTTGGCATGGCGCATAATAACATATAGGTGGGAGTAATATCTTATAAGATATTGTAGTCTTTCCAAAATGCCTGATTTACATAACATCGTATACATCTTAGGATCATGCAATAATATATGGGTCATTGTGCAGGCTTTCTTTCTTTTTTTTTTTTTTCCATGTCGACCTTTTCTCCCCCATCATTTTTCTTAAGTTGAAATTCTCATAATATTTTCTGATTACTTTTTCAGGGACGCCCAAAGGGTGTCACTCCTAAGTACAGCTTGAAGCCTCTTGTGCCAAGGCTATCAGAACTTCTTGGAGTCGAGGTTTGTCCTTAAAACCAACACTTTTTCCAACTCAGGATTTCTTTTGCTTATTTTTTCTTTTCTATTAAACATTTGTATTTATCTGGTGACAGGTTAAAATAGCAAATGACTGTATTGGTGCTGAAGTTGAGAAATTGGTGGCCGAATTACCAAATGGAGGTGTATTGCTGCTTGAGAATGTGAGGTTCTACAAGGAGGAAGAGAAGAATGATCCTGAATTCGCAAAGAAGCTAGCTTCTCTTGCAGATGTCTATGTTAATGATGCATTTGGGACTGCTCACAGAGCCCATGCTTCCACAGAGGGTGTGGCCAAGTTCTTAAAGCCTTCTGTTGCCGGTTTTCTTATGCAGAAGGTATTGTGAATATCATAAATGTGAAATAGAGCATATTTGTATTATCTAGAAGATTGGTTTAAGAATCATATTTGTCATTATGACTTATATGGGTTATAGGAAAATGGTGTCAAATTTTATTTCACAGCATGTTCATTTTGGGATCAGGTAGATACCACTTATCTGGTCTGCTGGCCTGTCCCTAATTGAAGCATATCCTCTATGAAATTTCTTGTCATGGTTTTTGTTCAAGCATGTAGATAAGAACATGCAATGGATATCTGTCGGGTACCTGACATGTTAAGTTCTTTTCTTTTTTTAGGAGCTTGATTATCTTGTTGGAGCTGTGGCAAATCCCAAGAAGCCATTTGCTGCAATTGTTGGTGGTTCTAAGGTATCAACCAAGATTGGAGTTATCGAATCCCTCTTGGCCAAGGTTGACATTCTCTTACTTGGTGGAGGAATGATCTTTACTTTCTACAAGGCCCAAGGATATTCAGTTGGATCATCACTTGTGGAGGAAGACAAACTTGATCTTGCAACATCACTCCTTGAAAAGGCCAAGGCAAAAGGAGTGTCTCTCTTGCTGCCCACTGATGTTGTTGTTGCTGACAAATTTGCTGCTGATGCTAACAGCAAGGTTTGGGCTGCTGCTCATTTTGATTGTTTTTGTCCTATGAAATTCTTTGGGTGGACTATATTGCAATATAGACCTAATTTTACAGCTCTACCGTCTACAGAAAACAAACCTGTTCACTCATTTTCTATGTGCCATTCCCCAACCATTAAGCAGATTGTACATAAGTCCTACATCTCCTAGCATATGCTGGTGGGATATGGGGAATTGGTGTATCAGCAGTTTTTCTGTTGATGCCATGTATTTGAATTTATTTCAACTTTGAATTCTTTTTAATTTTTTTTGCAGGTGGTGCCAGCATCTGAGATCCCAGATGGTTGGATGGGCTTGGATGTAGGACCTGATTCCAACAAAACCTTCAGTGAGGCGTTGGACGCTACCAATACCATTATTTGGAATGGACCCATGGGTGTGTTTGAGTTTGAGAAGTTTGCTGCAGGCACTGAGGTAAAGTGTGTGATATACTTTCAGCAATTAGGTGGTCATGATGTGGAATCGGGTCTTTATTTGATCATACTTTCAAAATGGGTACATGATTTTAAATCATTTTATTTGCAAGTTAAACTTGAAAGGTTTTTTTTTTTGGGGGGGGGGAAGGGGGGTTATTTTTGCCAAGCTTTTTCTGGATTTATCTAGCTGAAATTTGTATTGTGAACTAATAGTTTTAATACTATTTTCTATACAGGCGATTGCCAAGAAGCTTGCTGAGCTCAGTGGCAAGGGAGTGACAACAATCATTGGAGGAGGTGACTCTGTTGCAGCTGTGGAGAAGGTTGGCCTTGCTGACAAGATGAGCCATATCTCTACTGGTGGTGGTGCTAGCTTAGAGCTTCTTGAGGGAAAAGCACTTCCTGGAGTCCTTGCTCTTGATGATGCTTAAACTTAATTCTTCACCTCTCTTCTTTTTGTGCATTTCATACTGCAATAATGTGGCAGGTTTTTCAGCCCAGAGTGGTTTAGTAGTAGTCTCTTAGAGCTGATCTTGTAGGGGCTGATAAGGTGAAATAAAATAAATGGTTTCTCCTTTGCATCCATCATAGATGCATTTGGATTGGATTTTTTTTGGGGACCATTGTTGAATGTTAATGATGCAATTGCCTCAGTGTTTGTTTTATATTCACTTGGATAGCTTATTGAGTATACGAGGCAGGAGTTGCCTTTTTTTGTCTGTTGCTGAGTTGACAGCTTTTCTATTATTGTTGATTAACAACCAAGTAATGTTGTTAATTAATTAAGGGTTTACTCCTTTTTGTGGCTGTCCTTTTCATGGATGCAACCCATTCATTTCTTTTGCTATTTTCCCTCTTCTTACCCTAATCTTGTTTAATTAATAACTTGAGCAATCAATTCTCCACAAGTAAATTTTACTCAACAAATTATTTGAATGGTTATATTACTTTATTAATCTCCTCATTACTATAGAAATGGACATGGAACAAATTTATAACAATTTAAAAACTTTATAATTTCAACATTTTTAATCATGATCTTTTTAGTTCCATTGGCTTTTGTAATCACTTGTAATTTCATTTTTTTTTTCGAGCGGTGCTTCGATGGTAAACAAAATTCAAATGATTTGTGTATTAAAAGAATTTATATTTAATCTGTTGGTTTTTGCTGTCATCTTTCTTTTCTTGCCAAGCTATCTCTTTTGTACAAAAATTCAAAACGACTTTGTGCCTAAAAAATATTCAAACTAACCATTTGCGTGTGAGATAATACAAACAAGAATTTTGTTTCTGTAAGATCTATTGGCGAAGCTTTTGAGATCATCCATTAAAAAAAGGGAAAACAACAAGATTTCTGCTGCAGTACGTTTGAAATAAGATGGACAAAGTTTGATTCAATTTCTTGATTGAGTTATGAAAAAATGGCAGTCCCTACCATGTGATTGCGTTGAATTAGCATCATATCTCTTATATATATCTGATCCTATTTCACTACAGAGCTCTTTCATATTGAATCAAAAATTATCAACGAAAGAACAAAAGATAGATGACAGAAATCACTGCAATTGTCCACTACTGCTTGGAAGATGAACGTGTAAAAGAATACAAGGAATTCTTTGAAACCAAGGCTGGGGTGAAAGGGCTTGTAGATGCCGGAGTAGTTAAGGTTCCCAGAATATTTATCCATCCACCAGAGAATCTACCAAAACCATCATCAGAAGACAGTTGCTGTATTGGCCTCCAGGTTCCTATAATTGATTTCCATGGCCTAGAAAATGGACAGCGAGGGGAGATCATCGACAATATACGCCAAGCAGCAGAGACCTGGGGCTTTTTCCAAGTTGTTAACCATGGGATTCCAGGTTCCTTAATGGATGATCTGTTGAATGACGTGCGCCAGTTTCATGAGCAACCTTTGGAGGTGCGGAAGGAATGGTACTCACATGATGAAACAAAGAAGGTAAGGTACTATAGCAATGGATTTTACAATCCATCCATGGCAGCCCAATGGAAGGACGGTTTATTTTGTATTGGAGCTCAACAGCTTGAGGAAGAACAGATTCCTGAAGTTTGCAGGTAAAATACTAGCTTCAAACATGGTTGATGACCTTGTGGCTTCTTCCGTTTGATCAAATTTTATTTGATTTTGTTGTGCAGAAAAAGTCTCAGTGAGTATGTAAAACATGTAATTCAACTAAAGGAAACCATATCTGAATTACTCTCAGAGGCTTTGGGGCTTAGCAGTGATAGCTTCGCGAGAGCTGGGTATATGAAAAGTGTTTCACTCGCATGCAACTATTACCCAACTTGCCCTGAACCCGAGTTGACTTTAGGCATAGCAAGCCATTCAGACCCAGATTTTCTGACTCTGCTGCTACAAGATGATATTGGTGGCCTCCAAATTCTTCACCAAAACAAGTGGGTGGATGTTCCTCCTGTTCATGGAGCTGTAATTGCAAACCTGGGGGACTTCATGCAGGTAGTACTGGTGGCTATTTGGTGGGGTTTTGGGTGTTTTCTCCTATAAATTAATGACATATAAATATCATGCTTGTTTAATTTAAGAATGTATTGATTGTGTACATTTTGTATGTGTAGCTGATCACGAACGACAAGTTCAAAAGTGTTGCGCACAGGGTGGTGGCTAAACGGGGTAGTTCCAGGGTATCAGTTTCATCATTCTTTCAACCAGCTTTTTCTGATAAACTGAAACCATATGGACCAATGAAGGAGCTTGTATCTGAAGACAACCCTCCTTTGTATAGGGCAATTGGTGTTGCTGAATATGTTGCCTATTTCAGGTTAAAAGGACTAGATGGAAGCTCTGCCCTTCCACATTTTAGGCTATAATATTTTATGGTCTTGTTCAATTTCTGAAGAAAGAAAGAACAAATTACTGGTTCCTACTTTATATATGTTTATATGGTGTTACAAACATACATATAGAAGCCAGGGGATAGTTAGGAGACCTATTTAATTAAGGATCTGTCTGAAGAACCATCTCGCCATGCCAAACATTTTCTTTCCATTTGACAAAGGAGGAATTTCAATATGCTTTTTCAATTGCTTAATCAAATATTCTGCGTATTCTATTTTGGTAATCTTTTGATAGATCTTTTGTCCTTAATTAATTTGTATGAGAATAGAGAGATGAGATGGTACAATCTAACATTGACTCAATGATTGATTCATGATCCACTTTTCAAAGAGTAAGGTTGAATCCCTTTTTTTAAATTAAAAAAATAATAATAAAAGGAAATGATAAATGTGAAAAAAATAGGATCCGCTTATCGTATACAGAGCGCAGCAAAATTATAACAAAATCATGCATATCAACGTGCACTAAGCATTCCCCAGACATATAAACAATATATGATTCACACTTTAGTATTTGGTTAAAGAAAGATATTTTCATTTTATCTACGAAAATAAACCAACTGATTAATTGATTTATTAATCATTCAAATAAATAATAAAAATAGTCCTGAGGTTGAGCATCTGTGATCCTTTGCTAATATTGTCTCAAAACCTTTCATCACTGCACTCAAATGATCCAACTAACATATTTAATTTTTATTTTAGGTATTTAAATAAAAAGTATTAGAATTTGTATGGATTATTTATATATAATAAAATTTCAAAAACTTATAAAATAAAAATTTTATGTGAGTGTGTAAAATCATGTGTGTATTATTATTATTAATATTATTATCATCATCATCATCTATGCAGATAATTAGTACATATTTAGGTATCTAAATATGAAAATAACAAAAATTTATTATGGATATGGCTTAAAATTTTAAGATGCATGTCTTGTTTTCAAGTTAAGTTTTTGAGTAAATTTTGAATTAAATAGTAAGTTGACCGTTCTTTCAAATGCCCTACCTTAAGAAAGTACCATTGGCCAATGTGCAATTCAAAATAATATCATTGTTATAATTGTTATCTGTTTTGAAGTAGACAATCAACCAGCATAATGCCAATATTTTGGGCATTGAGAGTGGTTTTAGTGCTGATAAAAAGAATTATTGGAAGTTTTGGCATGGCGCATAATAACGTATAGGTGGGAGTAATATCTTATAAGATATTGTAGTCTTTCCAAAATGCCTGATTTACATAACATCGTATACATCTTAGGATCATGCAATAATATATGGGTCATTGTGCAGGCTTTCTTTCTTCTTTTTTTTTTCCATGTCGACCTTTTCTCCCCCATCATTTTTCTTAAGTTGAAATTCTCATAATATTTTCTGATTACTTTTTCGGGGACGCCCAAAAGGTGTCACTCCTAAGTACAGCTTGAAGCCTCTTGTGCCAAGGCTATCTGAACTTCTTGGAGTCGAGGTTTGTCCTTAAAACCAACACTTTTTCCAACTCAGGATTTCTTTTGCTTATTTTTTCTTTTCTATTAAACATTTGTATTTATCTGGTGACAGGTTAAAATAGCAAATGACTGTATTGGTGCTGAAGTTGAGAAATTGGTGGCCGAATTACCAAATGGAGGTGTATTGCTGCTTGAGAATGTGAGGTTCTACAAGGAGGAAGAGAAGAATGATCCTGAATTCGCAAAGAAGCTAGCTTCTCTTGCTGATGTCTATGTTAATGATGCATTTGGGACTGCTCACAGAGCCCATGCTTCCACAGAGGGTGTGGCCAAGTTCTTAAAGCCTTCTGTTGCCGGTTTTCTTATGCAGAAGGTATTGTGAATATCATAAGTGTGAAATAGAGCATATTTGTATTATCTAGAAGATTGGTTTAAGAATCATATTTGTCATTATGACTTATATGGGTTATAGGAAAATGGTGTCAAATTTTATTTCACAGCATGTTCATTTTGGGATCAGGTAGATACCACTTATCTGGTCTGCTGGCCTGTCCCTAATTGAAGCATATCCTCTATGAAATTTCTTGTCATGGTTTTTGTTCAAGCATGTAGATAAGAACATGCAATGGATATCTGTTGGGTACCTGACATGTTAAGTTCTTTTCTTTTTAAAGGAGCTTGATTATCTTGTTGGAGCTGTGGCAAATCCCAAGAAGCCATTTGCTGCAATTGTTGGTGGTTCTAAGGTATCAACCAAGATTGGAGTTATCGAATCCCTCTTGGCCAAGGTTGACATTCTCTTACTTGGTGGAGGAATGATCTTTACTTTCTACAAGGCCCAAGGATATTCAGTTGGATCATCACTTGTGGAGGAAGACAAACTTGATCTTGCAACATCACTCCTTGAAAAGGCCAAGGCAAAAGGAGTGTCTCTCTTGCTGCCCACTGATGTTGTTGTTGCTGGACAAATTTGCTGCTGATGCTAACAGCAAGGTTTGGGCTGCTGCTCATTTTGTTTGTTTTTGTCCTATGAAATTTTTTGGGTGGACTATATTGCAATATAGACCTAATTTTACAGCTCTACCGTCTACAGAAAACAAACCTGTTCACTCATTTTCTATGTGCCATTCCCCAACCATTAAGCAGATTGTACATAAGTCCTACATCTCCTAGCATATGCTGGTGGGATATGGGGAATTGGTGTATCAGCAGTTTTTCTGTTGATGCGATGTATTTGAATTTGTTTCAACTTTGAATTCTTTTTAATTTTTTTTGCAGGTGGTGCCAGCATCTGAGATCCCAGATGGTTGGATGGGCCTGGATGTAGGACCTGATTCCAACAAAACCTTCAGTGAGGCGTTGGACGCTACCAATACCATTATTTGGAATGGACCCATGGGTGTGTTTTGAGTTTTGATAAGTTTGCTGCAGGCACTGAGGTAAAGTGTGTGATTTACTTTCCAGCAATTAGGTGGTCATGATGTGGAATCGGGTCCTTTATTTGATCATACTTTCAAAATGGGTACATGATTTTAAATCATTTTATTTGCAAGTTAAACCTGAAAGGTTTTTCTTTTTTTTTTTTGGCGGAGGAGGGGGTTATTTTTGCCAAGCTTTTTCTGGATTTATCTAGCTGAAATTTGTATTGTGAACTAATTGTTTTAATACTAATTTCTATACAGGCGATTGCCAAGAAGCTTGCTGAGCTCAGTGGCAAGGGAGTGACAACAATCATTGGAGGAGGTGACTCTGTTGCAGCTGTGGAGAAGGTAGGGCTTGCGGACAAGATGAGCCATATCTCTACCGGTGGTGGTGCTAGCTTAGAGCTTCTTGAGGGAAAAGCACTTCCTGGAGTCCTTGCTCTTGATGATGCTTAAACTTAATTCTTCACCTCTCTGCTTTTTGTGCATTTTATACTGCAATAATGTGGCAGGTTTTTCAGCCCAGAGTGGTTTAGTAGTAGTCTCGTAGAGCTGATCTTGTAGAGGCTGATAAGGTGAAATAAACTAAATGGTTTTTCCTTTGCATCCATCGTAGATGCATTTGGATTGGATCTTTTTGGGGACCATTGTTGAATGTTAATGATGCAATTGCCTCAGTGTTTGTTTTATATTCACTTGGATAGCTTATTGAGTATACGAGGCAGGAGTTGCCTTTTTTTGTCTGTTGCTGAGTTGACAGCTTTTCTATTATTGTTGATTAACAACCAAGTAAGGTTGTTAATTAATTAAGGGTTTACTCCTTTTTGTGGCTGTCCTTTTCATGGATGCAACCCATTCATTTCTTTTGCTATTTTCCCTCTTCTTACCCTAATCTTGTTTAATTAATAACTTGAGCAATCAATTCTCCACAAGTAAATTTTACTCAACAAATTATTTGAATGGTTATATTACTTTATTAATCTCCTCATTACTATAGAAATGGACATGGAACAAATTTATAAACCAATTTAAAAAGTTTATAATTTCAAACATTTTTAATCATGATCTTTTTAGTTCCATTGGCTTTTGTAATCACTTGTAATTTCATTTTTTTTTCGAGCGGTGCCTTTCGATGTAAAAAAATTCAAATGATTTGTGTATAAAAAATTTATATTTAATCTGTTGGTTTTTGCTGTCATCTTTCTTTTTCTTGCAAGCTATTCTTTCTTTGTAAAAAAATTCAAACGATTTGTGCATAAAATAAATTTTCAAACTACCATTTGCGTGTGAGATAATAGCAAACAAGATTTTGTTTCTGTAAGCTTATTGGCGAAGCTTTTGAGATTATCCATTAAAAAAAAAGGGAAAACAACAAGATTCTCTGCAGTACTTTGGAAATAATATGACAAAGTTTGATTAATTTCTTGGATATGAGTTATTGAAAAAAGGAGTCCCTACCATGTGATTGCGTTGAATTAGCATCATATCTCTATTATATATATCATCCATTTCACTAGCAGAGCTCTTCAATATTGAATCAAAAAAATTAATCAACAAAGAACAAAAATCAGATGACAGAAATCACTGCAATTGTCCACAACTGCTTGGAAGATGAACGTGTAAAAGAATACAAGGAATTCTTTGAAACCAAGGCTGGGGTGAAAGGGCTTGTAGATGCCGGAGTAGTTAAGGTTCCCAGAATATTTATCCATCCACCAGAGAATCTACCAAAACCATCATCAGAAGACAGTTGCTGTATTGGCCTCCAGGTTCCTATAATTGATTTCCATGGCCTAGAAAATGGACAGCGAGGGGAGATCATCGACAAGATACGCCAAGCAGCAGAGACCTGGGGCTTTTTCCAAGTTGTTAACCATGGGATTCCAGGTTCCTTAATGGATGATCTGTTGAATGACGTGCGCCAGTTTCATGAGCAACCTTTGGAGGTGCGGAAGGAATGGTACTCACATGATGAAACAAAGAAGGTAAGGTACTATAGCAATGGATTTTACAATCCATCCATGGCAGCCCAATGGAAGGACGGTTTATTTTGTATTGGAGCTCAACAGCTTGAGGAAGAACAGATTCCTGAAGTTTGCAGGTAAAATACTAGCTTCAAACATGGTTGATGACCTTGTGGCTTCTTCCGTTTGATCAAATTTTATTTGATTTTGTTGTGCAGAAAAAGTATCAGTGAGTATGTAAAACATGTAATTCAACTAAAGGAAACCATATCTGAATTACTCTCAGAGGCTTTGGGGCTTAGCAGTGATTGCTTCGCGAGAGCTGGGTATATGAAAAGTGTTTCACTCGCATGCAACTATTACCCAACTTGCCCTGAACCCGAGTTGACTTTAGGCATAGCAAGCCATTCAGACCCAGATTTTCTGACTCTGCTGCTACAAGATGATATTGGTGGCCTCCAAATTCTTCACCAAAACAAGTGGGTGGATGTTCCTCCTGTTCATGGAGCTGTAATTGCAAACCTGGGGGACTTCATGCAGGTAGTACTGGTGGCTATTTGGTGGGGTTTTGGGTGTTTTCTCCTATAAATTAATGACATATAAATATCATGCTTGTTTAATTTAAGAATGTATTGATTGTGTACATTTTGTATGTGTAGCTGATCACGAACGACAAGTTCAAAAGTGTTGCGCACAGGGTGGTGGCTAAACGGGGTAGTTCCAGGGTATCAGTTTCATCATTCTTTCAACCAGCTTTCTCTGATAAACTGAAACCATATGGACCAATGAAGGAGCTTGTATCTGAAGACAACCCTCCTTTGTATAGGGCAATTGGTGTTGCTGAATATGTTGCCTATTTCAGGTTAAAAGGACTAGATGGAAGCTCTGCCCTTCCACATTTTAGGCTATAATATTTTATGGTCTTGTTCAATTTCTGAAGAAAGAAAGAACAAATTACTGGTTCCTACTTTATATATGTTTATATGGTGTTACAACATACATATAGAAGCCAGGGGATAGTTAGGAGACCTATTTAATTAAGGATCTGTCTGAAGAACCCTTCTCGCCATGCCAAACATTATCTTTCCATTTGACAAAGGAGGAATTTCAATATGCTTTTTCAATTGCTTAATCAAATATTCTGCGTATTCTATTTTGGTAATCTTTTGATAGATCTTTTGTCCTTAATTAATTTGTATGAGAATAGAGAGATGAGATGGTACAATCTAACATTGACTCAATGATTGATTCATGATCCACTTTTCAAAGAGTAAGGTTGAATCCCTTTTTTTAAATTAAAAAAAATAATAATAAAAGGAAATGATAAATGTGAAAAAAATAGGATCCGCTTATCGTATACAGAGCGCAGCAAAATTATAACAAAATCATGCATATCAACATGCACTAAGCATTCCCAGACATATAACAATATATGATTCACACTTTAGTATTTGGTTAAAGAAAGATATTTTCATTTTATCTACGAAAATAAACCAACTGATTAATTGATTTATTAATCATTCAAATAAATAATAAAAATAGTCCCTGAGGTTGAGCATCTGTGATCCTTTGCTAATATTGTCTCAAAACCTTTCATCACTGCACTCAAATGATCCAACTAACATATTTAATTTTTATTTTAGGTATTTAAATAAAAAGTATTAGAATTTGTATGGATTATTTATATATAATAAAATTTCAAAAACTTATAAAATAAAAATTTTATGTGAGTGTGTTAAATCATGTGTGTATTATTATTATTAATATTATTATTATCATCATCATCTATGCAGATAATTAGTACATATTTAGGTAACTAAATATGAAAATAACAAAAATTTATTATGGATATGGCTTAAAATTTTAAGATGCATGTCTTGTTTTCAAGTTAAGTTTTTGAGTAAATTTTGAATTAAATAGTAAGTTGACCGTTCTTTCAAATGCCCTACCTTAAGAAAGTACCATTGGCCAATGTGCAATTCAAAATAATATCATTGTTATAATTGTTATCTGTTTTGAAGTGGACAATCTACCAGCATAATGCCAATATTTTGGGCATTGAGAGTGGTTTTAGTGCTGATAAAAGAATTCTTGGAAGTTTTGGCATGGCGCATAATAACATATAGGTGGGAGTAATATCTTATAAGATATTGTAGTCTTTCCAAAATGCCTGATTTACATAACATCGTATACATCTTAGGATCATGCAATAATATATGGGTCATTGTGCAGGCTTTCTTTCTTCTTTTTTTTTTCCATGTCGACCTTTTCTCCCCCATCATTTTTCTTAAGTTGAAATTCTCATAATATTTTCTGATTACTTTTTCGGGGACGCCCAAAAGGTGTCACTCCTAAGTACAGCTTGAAGCCTCTTGTGCCAAGGCTATCTGAACTTCTTGGAGTCGAGGTTTGTCCTTAAAACCAACACTTTTTCCAACTCAGGATTTCTTTTGCTTATTTTTCTTTTCTATTAAACATTTGTATTTATCTGGTGACAGGTTAAAATAGCAAATGACTGTATTGGTGCTGAAGTTGAGAAATTGGTGGCCGAATTACCAAATGGAGGTGTATTGCTGCTTGAGAATGTGAGGTTCTACAAGGAGGAAGAGAAGAATGATCCTGAATTCGCAAAGAAGCTAGCTTCTCTTGCTGATGTCTATGTTAATGATGCATTTGGGACTGCTCACAGAGCCCATGCTTCCACAGAGGGTGTGGCCAAGTTCTTAAAGCCTTCTGTTGCCGGTTTGCTTATGCAGAAGGTATTGTGAATATCATAAGTGTGAAATAGAGCATATTTGTATTATCTAGAAGATTGGTTTAAGAATCATATTTGTCATTATGACTTATATGGGTTATAGGAAAATGGTGTCAAATTTTATTTCACAGCATGTTCGTTTTGGGATCAGGTAGATACCACTTATCTGGTCTGCTGGCCTGTCCCTAATTGAAGCATATCCTCTATGAAATTTCTTGTCATGGTTTTTGTTCAAGCATGTAGATAAGAACATGCAATGGATATCTGTCGGGTACCTGACATGTTAAGTTCTTTTCTTTTTTTAGGAGCTTGATTATCTTGTTGGAGCTGTGGCAAATCCCAAGAAGCCATTTGCTGCAATTGTTGGTGGTTCTAAGGTATCAACCAAGATTGGAGTTATCGAATCCCTCTTGGCCAAGGTTGACATTCTCTTACTTGGTGGAGGAATGATCTTTACTTTCTACAAGGCCCAAGGATATTCAGTTGGATCATCACTTGTGGAGGAAGACAAACTTGATCTTGCAACATCACTCCTTGAAAAGGCCAAGGCAAAAGGAGTGTCTCTCTTGCTGCCCACTGATGTTGTTGTTGCTGACAAATTTGCTGCTGATGCTAACAGCAAGGTTTGGGCTGCTGCTCATTTTGATTGTTTTTGTCCTATGAAATTCTTTGGGTGGACTATATTGCAATATAGACCTAATTTTACAGCTCTACCGTCTACAGAAAACAAACCTGTTCACTCATTTTCTGTGTGCCATTCCCCAACCATTAAGCAGATTGTACATAAGTCCTACATCTCCTAGCATATGCTGGTGGGATATGGGGAATTGGTGTATCAGCAGTTTTTCTGTTGATGCCATGTATTTGAATTTGTTTCAACTTTGAATTCTTTTTAATTTTTTTTTCAGGTGGTGCCAGCATCTGAGATCCCAGATGGTTGGATGGGCTTGGATGTAGGACCTGATTCCAACAAAACCTTCAGTGAGGCGTTGGACGCTACCAATACCATTATTTGGAATGGACCCATGGGTGTGTTTGAGTTTGATAAGTTTGCTGCAGGCACTGAGGTAAAGTGTGTGATTTACTTTCAGCAATTAGGTGGTCATGATGTGGAATCGGGTCTTTATTTGATCATACTTTCAAAATGGGTACATGATTTTAAATCATTTTATTTGCAAGTTAAACCTGAAAGGTTTTTCTTTTTTTTTTTTTGGCGGAGGAGGGGGTTATTTTTGCCAAGCTTTTTCTGGATTTATCTAGCTGAAATTTGTATTGTGAACTAATTGTTTTAATACTATTTTCTATACAGGCGATTGCCAAGAAGCTTGCTGAGCTCAGTGGCAAGGGAGTGACAACAATCATTGGAGGAGGTGACTCTGTTGCAGCTGTGGAGAAGGTAGGGCTTGCGGACAAGATGAGCCATATCTCTACCGGTGGTGGTGCTAGCTTAGAGCTTCTTGAGGGAAAAGCACTTCCTGGAGTCCTTGCTCTTGATGATGCTTAAACTTAATTCTTCACCTCTCTGCTTTTTGTGCATTTTATACTGCAATAATGTGGCAGGTTTTTCAGCCCAGAGTGGTTTAGTAGTAGTCTCGTAGAGCTGATCTTGTAGAGGCTGATAAGGTGAAATAAACTAAATGGTTTTTCCTTTGCATCCATCGTAGATGCATTTGGATTGGATCTTTTTGGGGACCATTGTTGAATGTTAATGATGCAATTGCCTCAGTGTTTGTTTTATATTCACTTGGATAGCTTATTGAGTATACGAGGCAGGAGTTGCCTTTTTTTGTCTGTTGCTGAGTTGACAGCTTTTCTATTATTGTTGATTAACAACCAAGTAATGTTGTTAATTAATTAAGGGTTTACTCCTTTTTGTGGCTGTCCTTTTCATGGATGCAACCCATTCATTTCTTTTGCTATTTTCCCTCTTCTTACCCTAATCTTGTTTAATTAATAACTTGAGCAATCAATTCTCCACAAGTAAATTTTACTCAACAAATTATTTGAATGGTTATATTACTTTATTAATCTCCTCATTACTATAGAAATGGACATGGAACAAATTTATAAACCAATTTAAAAAGTTTATAATTTCAAACATTTTTAATCATGATCTTTTTAGTTCCATTGGCTTTTGTAATCACTTGTAATTTCATTTTTTTTTTCGAGCGGTGCCTTTCGATGTAAAAAAATTCAAATGATTTGTGTATAAAAAATTTATATTTAATCTGTTGGTTTTTGCTGTCATCTTTCTTTTTCTTGCAAGCTATTCTTTCTTTGTAAAAAAATTCAAACGATTTGTGCATAAAATAAATTTTCAAACTACCATTTGCGAGTGAGATAATAGCAAAGAAGATTTTGGTTCTGTAAGCTTATTGGCGAAGCTTTTGAGATTATCCATTAAAAAAAAAGGGAAAACAACAAGATTCTCTGCAGTACTTTGGAAATAATATGACAAAGTTTGATTAATTTCTTGGATATGAGTTATTGAAAAAAGGAGTCCCTACCATGTGATGGCGTTGAATTAGCATCATATCTCTATTATATATATCATCCATTTCACTAGCAGAGCTCTTCAATATTGAATCAAAAAAATTAATCAACAAAGAACAAAAATCAGATGACAGAAATCACTGCAATTGTCCACAACTGCTTGGAAGATGAACGTGTAAAAGAATACAAGGAATTCTTTGAAACCAAGGCTGGGGTGAAAGGGCTTGTAGATGCCGGAGTAGTTAAGGTTCCCAGAATATTTATCCATCCACCAGAGAATCTACCAAAACCATCATCAGAAGACAGTTGCTGTATTGGCCTCCAGGTTCCTATAATTGATTTCCATGGCCTAGAAAATGGACAGCGAGGGGAGATCATCGACAAGATACGCCAAGCAGCAGAGACCTGGGGCTTTTTCCAAGTTGTTAACCATGGGATTCCAGGTTCCTTAATGGATGATCTGTTGATTGACGTGCGCCAGTTTCATGAGCAACCTTTGGAGGTGCGGAAGGAATGGTACTCACATGATGAAACAAAGAAGGTAAGGTACTATAGCAATGGATTTTACAATCCATCCATGGCAGCCCACTGGAAGGACGGTTTATCTTGTCTTGGAGCTCAACAGCTTGAGGAAGAACAGATTCCTGAAGTTTGCAGGTAAAATACAAGCTTCAAACATGGTTGATGATCTTGTGGCTTCTTCCCTTTGATCAAATTTTATGTGATTTTGTTGTGCAGAAAAAGTATCAGTGAGTATGTAAAACATGTAATTCAACTAAAGGAAACCATATCTGAATTACTCTCAGAGGCTTTGGGGCTTAGCAGTGATTGCTTCGCGAGAGCTGGGTATATGAAAAGTGTTTCACTCGCATGCAACTATTACCCAACTTGCCCTGAACCCGAGTTGACTTTAGGCATAGCAAGCCATTCAGACCCAGATTTTCTGACTCTGCTGCTACAAGATGATATTGGTGGCCTCCAAATTCTTCACCAAAACAAGTGGGTGGATGTTCCTCCTGTTCATGGAGCTGTAATTGCAAACCTGGGGGACTTCATGCAGGTAGTACTGGTGGCTATTTGGTGGGGTTTTGGGTGTTTTCTCCTATAAATTAATGACATAAATATCATGCTTGTTTAATTTAAGAATGTATTGATTGTGTACATTTTGTATGTGTAGCTGATCACGAACGACAAGTTCAAAAGTGTTGCGCACAGGGTGGTGGCTAAACGGGGTAGTTCCAGGGTATCAGTTTCATCATTCTTTCAACCAGCTTTTTCTGATAAACTGAAACCATATGGACCAATGAAGGAGCTTGTATCTGAAGACAACCCACCTTTGTATAGGGCAATTGGTGTTGCTGAATATGTTGCCTATTTCAGGTTAAAAGGACTTGATCCTTCCACATTTTAGGCTATAATATTTTATGGTCTTGTTCAATTTCTGAAG
This sequence comes from Durio zibethinus, assembly GCF_002303985.1. The sequence goes on along the minus strand of NW_019167860.1, from coordinate 1,944,041 downwards.
AAAGAAAGAACAAATTACTGGTTCCTACTTTATATATGTTTATATGGTGTTACAACATGACATAGAGAAGCCAGGGGATAGTTAGGAGACCTATTTAATTAAGGATCTGTCTGAAGAACCCTTCTCGCCATGCCAAACATTATCTTTCCATTTGACAAAGGAGGAATATCAATATGCTTTTTCAATTACTTAATCAAATGTTCTGTGTATTCTATTTTGGTAATATTTTGATAGATCTTTTGTCATTAATCAATTGTCTGAGAATAAAGAGATGAGTTGGTGCATTCTAACATTGACTCAATGATTGGTTCATGATCCACTTTTCAAAGAGTAAAGTTGAATCCCCATTTTTAAATTAAAAAATAATAATAAAAGGAAATGATAAATGTGAAAAAAAATAGGATCCGCTTATAGTATACAGAGGGCAGCAAAATTATAACAAAATCATGCAAATCAACATGCACTAAGCATTCACCAGACATAAAAACAAGATATGATTCACACTTTAGTATTTGGTTAAAGAAAGATATTTTCATTTTATCTATGGAAATAAATCAACTGATTAATTGATTGATTAATCAGTTAAATAAATAATAAAAATAATCCTGAGGTTGAGCATCTGTGATCCTTTGCTAATATTGTCTCAAAACCTTTCATCACTGCACTCAAATGATCCACTAACATATTTATTTTTTATTAGGTATTTAAATAAAAAGTATTAAAATTTTTTTGGATTACTTATATAAAATAAAAACTTTATGTGAGCGTGTAAAATCATGTGTGTATTAAATCAGTGTACATAACATTTTCTTTTATTTAATGAGTTGTAATGAAAAATCCCTTACAATAATCTATATTATGTGTAATTAAAAAATACAAATTAATATTAAGGGCAGGAAAGAATATCATATAATTACATTTAATTTAAATAAAAATTATTTTTATTTTTATTTTTAATAATTCCTAGTTTGGCATTGATACAAAACTGTGTAACAAGATTAAAAACACTAAGTAGCGTGTGATTTATAATTGTTCAGCGAGTGATTATCATGTTATTACGAGGTTAGGCTAGCTATTACTTTATGATCAAGAATTGATTGCAAGCAATTCCTAAGAATTTGCATCGCCCATAAAACATAGATTACATCTATAGAAGAAAAGTTTTTTTTGTTTACACTTACAAGTGTTGGTAAAAGATCAAACAAAGTGTCCTTATCATCATTTGATTGAAGTTCTTTAAGCGTCACTTAGGTGAATGTTCGTAAAATTTCTTATATACCTGCTGGCATGATTTTTTTCAACATTTTAAATTACTTTTATAAGTAAAAAATATTTTAAAATGTCGATGAAAATTATTTTATTTAAATTTCTTATATTGATTGAGTGATTTTTTTTAACGTTTTAAACTATTTTTATAATATAAAAACCTTTAAAGGTATTTTAAAATATCGATAAAATTATCATTTCATCAAAATAATTTTTATATTCATTGAGTTATGTTGACATTTAAAACCGTCTTTAAAAGTTTTATTTTATTTTTTTATACTTATACTTTTCATATTGTAATTAAATTTACTCTTATAAATTAAGGAACACAAACAAATTAAATTTCAAATTAACAGTTTCCTACGTAAAATACAATGAAATTTACGAACTTATAAGCTATCATTTTCCATAAAACAAACTTGTAATCTCTAATATAATTTTATTTACACAAGTAAACAAAATTAATAAAGAGAGTACTACTGTGTAATCAAGTTGACAAAAGAGTAACCTGATAAGAAAGAAACATATCATTGGAACCTAATTTTAAAGTAATAAAAATGAACAATATCTTAATTTTCGTAAAAGAAAAACCTTAAAGATTGTTCCAATTAAAAAATAAATAAAAAAGTTATCAAAATACCAATTATCAACGTCTAATGTAGGACCAATCTCAATCCCTCATCTACAACTTAACTGTAAGTACACATTAAGAATTTATATGAGGCAGTCCACTGAAATTGTCGAAAAGCTTGCTTTGATCTATACAACAAAGAAAACACCTTCACAATAGTAGTTCTTAATTTAATATTGAACCACAAGAAGTGAAGTGGACGGAGACATCATATCTAGAAAGTTATAATTGCTTTGAATCATAATCTTGGATTCAAATAGTGGTGCAAATGTGGTGTAGCGGCCGCTATCTTGCAGTATCGCTATCATCCGTCATCGTTATTTGAAAAATATTGGATGAGAATTTAAATCTCATCGATATCGGAATGTGGCAGCCACGAAAAAATACTATAGTGATGAATAGCAGTCTTAACGGACTGTTATTGCCGTTATTCCATTTTTTTGTCAAAAAATCAGAATAAAAAAAAATTGGAAGCCCCGAAAAAAACTTGACATCAACCTCAATTCAGCTTCAAACAAACTCAAATTTAGTCTTAAATCAGTCATCAATCCATTACAATCAACAGTTCAACACAAGTAATTACCTTTGTAGAAAATATTGCATATTTTTGTTGAATTTTAATGGGATTGAACTGATTGGTGAAGTTAGCCTCTCCATCTTACATCTTCTGCTGAGTGAGGGCTCAAGCGACTCGACTGAAAAGTAGACTCTTCTGGTCAACAGGAGCGGCTGTAGCTTGGTGGTGCGGGCTTCTTTTATGAGCGCGAGCCCCCACTCCCCCCTCGTTCGGTGTCTTGGCTCTGGAGATGCAGCGCGGGTCAGCCCCTGCTTGGAAGAGATTGAGTTGGTGGTTCGGAAAGGACTGATTCCCTGGAAACGGAGTCTCTATTGGAAGGAATCTGGGATCGAATGCCGGTGGGTCCGGTCAGGGGCCAGCTGGAGGGAGAGGAAAAAATAGCTAGGAGAAAGATCAGATGGCATTATGGTGAGAAAAAATTAATGATATTTTGTTTTGATATGTATTTTTAATTTTTTTAGTATTAGATTAATTATTATTATTATAATTTTTGTGTACTTAACTAAAAATTAAAAGTTTGATCCCTTGTATAATAATTGAAAAGTAATTTATGATAATAATTTTAAATTAATTAATGTGTAAAAAATTAAAGTACTTAATAAAATATTGCATTTCAAAATCATAAAATAATAAATATTTAATAGATTATTACATTTAAAAATCTAGTAAATAAAATATGTGATATCATAAATTATTTTAAAAATAATAAAATAAGAATTTTTATAATTATAATTATAATTATAATATTTTATAATATGTTATGTGAAAATAAAAAAATTCACGATTGCGATAACTGTGATGATCGTAATAATTTTCGTTATACTCGTAATCACGATAAACGTTACGTGATCGAAAATGTGATTACGATCGTAATTTAAATTTCTAATCATAATATACTAAAAGAAAGTAGAATGATCAAGAAACTTACTGTGTGTTTCCCGTCAAGATAGTTTAGATCATCACGAAGTGTGAAATAGAACTGGAAAGCAAAGAAGGTTTACAAGCAGAAACGTGAGCGGTTTCCATGAAGCCTAGCTAGAGCTACAACCAAACTAAGAACTGGTCTTATAGAAGCCTTATTCTTTGTAGAACATGAACAAATTTCTTATAATAATAAACTAAAACAAAAGAGAGTTTAGCTAACCATGAATCCAGTAAAAGAACCCCATACCTGGGAGGCATTAAGATTCTCCCCTGCGCTAGCCATTGCAACAGTTCCTCTCTTGGAATGCTTTAAATCAAAATGAATCTTATCACTGAAAAACGAAGCCTGATCACCAGATAGGAATCTCAATGGATACTACTGAACTAGCAACCTAAACAACTGGCAATCATGTTAATCCAATATAAACTATCAAGAAACTAAACTATGAAATTGTGGCATATTCAAGCGAAAACTGGAAAGAGAGAAGAAAGTCAATTACCAAAATGCACCTTGTTTTATCCTTTTCTTACTTATACAAGGAGTCTCCATCTGAGCCTGTCCTAGTTTGCTCCCCTGTTTGGGTAGTAAAATCCTTCTGAACCGTGTGAAACAGACACCCATTATAGTAATTAATCCTGCACCGAAACGCAAAGCCCTAAAGAATTATTATAATGTAATATCACTCCGTTAACAATGAAAATCTGGAGAACTGAATTGCGGGAAAAAGAAAATACGGTTCCAACAGTCTATATCTATAATATTAATTTTGTAGATTTTCGAGGAACGTGAGGGTGTCACGTGCCATCCCAACTTTCTTTTAAAATTTATATTATTTTTTTATTTTTAAAATTTTTTTATTTAATTATTTTTTTATTAGATAAGTTTTGTATAAAAAATTAATAAAAGTAGGGTGATAAAATAATTTTTATTCAATAAATTTTGATTCGTCTCAATTTAATTAGTGCGTTTTCTAAATTAAGATTACTTCAAAAAAAATTTTGTTTAAAAATAAGGATGAGATTGAAAATGAGTTTAAGGTGATCTATCCCGTTTTAAATATAGATAAAATATTTTTTATTTTTTATTTAATTTTATATTTAAATATACATATTATATTAATAAAATTATTATTTAATATTTTAATTTAATAAATTCATATGGTAGCTTAGTTGACTTTATTTTTGCCATTGCAAAACTTTTTTTGCCTTTTTTTTAAAATAAATTTTGTAAGAAAAAAAATTAATGAAAATAAAAATGATAAAATAATTCATATTTAATAAGTTTCTATTCTCTTCTATCCAATATATACGATTTTTTTTTTAAGTGAGATTGAGTGGAGATTTCTTTTAAAAATCAGGCTGAGGTCGAAGACGGGTTTAGGGATCATGTTCGGGGTATATACAAAAAAATATATTTGATTACTTATTAAATTTTATATTTATATATATTAAATTAATAATATTTTTTTTAATACTATATTTTAATAAAAATAAATTTGTACATATTTAGATGTAATTTATATTAAAAAAAATATTTATACATATATATAAATATTACAAGCCAAAATATGATATTAATAAATAATAATTCAATATCAAGTCGAAATTAAAATTGGGTTGAATTATTAAAAAGTTAGATTAGAGTCGGGGTGAGTTTAAACATGTCCTACAAGTTGTCATCCTTAAATGAATGTGTCAATTAAGCACCCTATTAATTTGGTTTTTTTTTAATTTTTTAATTACCTATTTTAGTATTTCCTATCTATATTTGAAAAAATAAATTGATAATAGAAGTCAATTCGATGTAAAATGGTTTTTCCTTTCTAAATGTTGAGGTCAGATTGAAAGTAAATTTAGGATGATTTGTCCAACCCATCTTAGGATATATATATATAAGAATATATATATTATTATTTATTTAATTTAATTTTTATATATATTATATTAATAAATTTATTATTTAATATATTTATTTAATAAAATATTATATTTATATACAATTAAAATGTGATTTATATTGAAAATTTATATTTCATGAATGTTATATTATTGAATTGTTTTTTGTCACGTCTAGCTTGATGTAGATTATATATATATATATATATATGTCAAGTCAGGATCAAGTATAAAAAATAATAATTTGATATTGAATCGAAGTCATGACGAATATAAACTGATCCCTATCCGATCGATTGCCATCCATAAGTGGAGGTGTCCACATCCTCATTCAGCTCTTTTTAAATTTTTTTTCTTTTACTTTGGGCCTTTTCTTTGTTAGTTTTAGCTTTTTAATTATTTATTTTAATATTTTTAAATATATTTAAAAAAATAAATTTGAAAGAATGGATTTATATTTGAATTTGTTATTCAAGTTATGAAAATGAAATGTATATATTATCCACAAATTAGTTTATATATTTTCACTAATCATTCTTTTATTCAAAAATTATAAACAAAATTATACTCACAAATTTATTAAATTCAATTAAATACAAATAAAAAAATTTGGACCCGCAATAAAATCGAGGGCATGTTTTTAGTTTTATATAAATCTTCTTAACAAATAAAATGGTTAATTTGTAAAATATCCATTATACTATATATCTTCTATCAGTTTGGTACTTAAAGAAATAAAATTATCACTTTGATATTTTAACTTTCATTCCTATAAGTACTTTAGTACTTCGCACTGTTATCGTTAATTAAGTAATTGACTTGATATGAATATTCAATAATATCATATCATATGCCATAAATATCTAGTTATCGTCACATCAACTATTACCATGTTAGTAAAAGGTATTTTTTCTCTCTCATCAATTTTTTATTTTTTTCATTTTTTTAAATCTTGAATTAAATTTTTTTTAATTTTTTATTTAAATCCTAATGTGAAAACTAAATGATGTGACAATGACTAGATATTTACACCACATGTCATGATTTTATTTAGTATCAATACCATGTAAGCAAGTTAATAAACCATGTTAAACTAAAGTATTAAAATGCTTGACAAAATAAAAATTTACTAAAATAAAAATTTTAATTCTTTAGATAACAAACTAACAAAAATTATATAAAGTTAATAGTACGCGTGATTTCTTAACTATAGGCCAAATTTTATATTGGTATCTAAACTTTAAAAAGTTCTAATTGAGTCTTCAATGATTGAATGTGTATTAATGAGGTCCCTTCATCTATTGAACCGTCTAAATTGATGGTAACTCTTACATGGTATGACACATAATTTGAACAAGCTATGTTGCATGAAATTTTTTAAATACTAACTAAGCAAATAAAGAAAGAAAAAAAAAACTTTAATGTCCACTTAAAAAAGTTAATCATTTAAAAAATAGAAACTTATGAGATCTAGTCAATGTTTTTGAAACTTGTGAAATCTTATCAATGTTTTAGGTGTTGAAAAGAAATGGAGGAGCTAAGGGTTGAAAATGAGGAGCTACGAATTACCTTATGGAAGATATAGGCTTATAAGAAATCTATTTTTAGTCTTTAAGATGAGATGATTTGGTGACCATGGAGGACAGCTCATTTTTTTAAAACCTATTGTCAATCCCCTGAAAATTCTCGATCTAAATTCGGTCATGGAGAAGCCAAAAAATACCATGGTTGAAGTAAGAGAAGAGCTTATAGTTTTTCCAACAAGCCAAAACCAAAACGATTGTTCAAGAACAACCCATTTTCTCAAGTTCATTTTCAGTCCCCTTGAAAACCCACTTCCCAACCTTCCTTCCCAATGTCTTTCTTCTTTGGAACAATTTTCTTTTGAGCCTAAAAATTTGCCTTTGAATATCAATTTTCAAGGGTGAAAATGCAGGGGAAAGAATTAGTCCATATGGATTGAGAAGATGGCCGCTTTACATGAATCGACTTGGAAGAAAGCTAATATATATGAAGCCATCATGAATTCAGCTTATCAGATAAAGAGAAACAATGATTTCATTCTCGGTTTAGATAAGAAATGGTGTTGTCATTTTTTCTTAGGGTGAAGTTAGTGTTACACTTAAAAATGTCATGATCTTGGGGGGTTTCTCTATTATGGGTTTAGGATTTAAAGACATTAAAGTTTCTTTTACTTAGTTGGCATTTAAAAAGTTTTATATAATACAACTTGTTCAAATTAGGTATCATGCCGTCAATTTAGACAATCCAGCAGATGGAGGCACTACATTGACACACATTTAAGTGATTGATGATTTAATTAAAACTTTTTAAAATTTAAAGATCAATATAAAATTTAACCCATAGTTTAGGGACCACGCATACTATTAACTCAATTATATAATATATGTGCCATTTTGTATTTAACCCCAAGTAAAAATAGTAAGGAACTAATATACACTACTGGTAAATTGAAAATAAAAAATAAAATAAAATTTAATCGTATAAAAAAAAACTCTTATATAATCGAATTGGAGCAAAGAAAAAAAATCAATGAATCCATTTCCAATGATGATTAGAAGTGATAATGGTTCGATTCGAATCAGATTCAATTTGATTTTTTTGGATATTATGTAACATTATAAAAATTCAAAATTAAATTCGAATTCAAACCAAACTTTCATTTGATCCAAATCAAGTTTTACTAATTTCGTTTAGTTCAGTTTACCGATTTTTAATTTTTTTAATTTTATATATTAATTTAATATATTTTAATATATTTAAGTAGATTTTGATATACAATTATTATTTTTTATAAAAATTTAAAATATATATAAAAACTAAAAAAATTATATAATTCGGTTCGGTTTGATTTTTTTTTTTTAGTTTTTTACCACTTGATCCGAAATTCAATATGAACTTAATATATACATTTAATATTCGAACTTAATCTGAATCGAATAAAAGAAAAATCAATCCAAACTGAACTGAATATTATGATTTTGAATCGATTTTTCAATTTTTATTTCTCACCTCTAACAATGACGAGCTTGAACTTGAATAATTAGCAATCTATAGGTTAGGCAAAGCCTACACCACAAAAACAAGAAGAAGCAAAAATGAAGAGTTATTACAAACTAAAACCACATATTATTATTCACACTAAAAATGAGTGAGGCATTAATAATTGATTACGAAACGCAAAAGAGAAAGCAAGACAAGAGAGAATCTATGAATCTGCATTCTTTGGGGGAAAACGAAATGATGTTGGCAGTGACAAGATGAATCTATGGTGACGAAAATGACAATCACATTGGTGAAAATGTAAATTCAAAAGTTGGGGTTTGATTTTAAAAAGTTGGAGAAAATAACTTGAAATCTTATTGCAGAAAAAGTGATTTGAGAGAGATTTTGACTTTGATTTTCAAAGGTTGGTGGTTGATTTGTAATTTTCTGGTCCATAATAAAAAATTAAGAACCAGATATTTGCAAAACAGAGGCAAAGGGAGTAAAAGGGGAAAAAGAAAATAACGTGAGAAGAGAGAGGGAGGCTAATACTAATAGTGAGAAAGGAAAGTTTCTTATTTGAACTTAATTGTACCCTTAAAACCTTAATCAATAGCGGCAAATCTATTTTCGTCGAGAAAAGACAAAAAAAATAAAACATAAACATTTTCCTACACCGTCAGAAAATAAGTGTCCTTAAAATTATATTATTTTGTGGTGCTTGTAGCCATTGCTTTTCAATGAAGCTATTAAATCAATAATTTTTTTAATGATAATAACCTTTAATATAGTGTCTTTTTGAGGACTTACAACTTCATCATTCTATGGAATCTTGAATGTTTCATTTTATCTAATTAAATTAATTATACGAATTGAACATGAATTTTATTAAAACAATAAATTAATTAATTATTGAACAAACGAAACAATCTTAAATGAATGCTATTGATTTTGTTAATTAGCGTTTTAAAATATTTTTTAAGGTTATCATATTAAAAAAAAATCTTTTTTCAATGTATTGAAACTATCATAATAACTATCAATTAGTGCATTTAATACAAAAATATTATTATACATAAAATGTTAACTGATCTTAAAAAGTTTTCATAAACACTCATTGGCAAAACGTTATCATAATTTTTTCATCATTCTCAACATAATCTGTTGTTGAATTTGAGCTGCTAGCTATGCATGAAGGTAGTTAGCTGATGATGTAAAATGCCGAAATGGGTTTGAAGGGCTTCACCTTCTAAAATCTGCAAGTCCAAATCAGCGATCTTGGGACAAAACTTAGAATCAAGCAGAACATTTGCAGGTTCAATTAATATCGTAATGGATTATTCTTCTGTTGCTGAAATGATGCAAATACTCAACCAAACTCCTATCTCAGATAACTTGTTCCACTCAATTCTATGTTTCGTCTCAAAACAATATATGGCTTGTCAAGAGATCCATAATTTCCCATGGATTCATAAACTAGAGCTTTGGTCTTTACTTCAAAGCAGAAGCCGTGCACAAAATCTTGGTAGATGCCGGTGATATGTTCTTCCAATAGTGTTGACTTCAGCAAATTGTAAACAGCTCCATATATACCATCCCTCACCTAATTTGCTAGAGTAATTTGATGTGATAATTTCAAGAAACTGAGATGAAAAGCTGGCTGCAGGTTTTTCTTTGAGCATGTAAGAACTCCATGAATATTTCTACAGTCTGTTTCTCTATTCCTTCTTCCTCAACTTTTGGCTCTGGTTGTTTGTTGTTATATGCCAACAACTCCCTCAAAATTCCTGGTAGTAAGTAACTAATTAACTCCATGACCGTCTCTGTTTCTTTGTCTTGTTTTCCGTTTTATTTGTGTCTTCTTTCCATTCTTGATTTGGCTATATATGATGGCAGGACATTTTAATGTATATTTTAAAGATTTTACACCTAGAATACTTCAAAAAAAAAAAAATTGAAACCCTACTGGTTAATGGAAAAAAATTTCTTCTCTTTACTAATTGATACAATCAATTGCATAGGAAAAACAAGAAAAGAAAATGTTTTTTTTGTTTTGATGTTAGTTGATGCAATCTTATTTTATTTAAATTTAAGGTCACTTCCCTACTTTTTATCGTCTCCCATGTCCTTTCCATACTCCATTTTATATATTTTCCTTGGTTGCAGTTCGGTTGTCTCTTTCTCTAGCTTTTGGAAAAAAAAATAAAATCTTTAAGTTTTGCCTTTGAATTTGGAGCCGGCTTTTGTCAAACTAGTTATGATGGACGGCCTCTAAAAGTCTATTATAATATATATCAGGAGCTAGTTTCATGATACAAGAAAAAGAAAAGCAATCAAAACCAATTAAAGAAAAGGAGCTTGGTGTAGAAGAGAGGTTGAACAATGTCCATAAGCATGATCAAGGCAATTGGGTGCCTTGCACGTTATATTCACTGGCCTATCCCAATTGTCTTTTTATTCTTATAGTTTGAAATTCCTTTCCTGTCTGTCTTTGCACAAAACAGAATATGCTATAGCTTTATTCTTCGTGTAAGTTTCTTTCTCTTTTATTACATATATACATCATCACATCCGGTACTCTACACCTTTGGAAAGATATATCGTATGGGGAATTGTCTTACACTCCCTTCTCTAAGAAAACAGAAGGCTTTGCCTATTGAAACCGTCTTTAGGCTTCCCTCTCCTTTACCATCATGGCCGCCAGGTATCTCTATCTGATCTCTATCAAGAAAATCTTATATTTCTTGTTTTGGCCGCGCAATTTAAATGTATAGGACATCAATGATTTTATTTATCATTTTATTTTCTTCTTAAGAATTAAAAATTTTTTTTTCATTTACGATCTCTTAGAAAAATTTTAAATTCATTTATTTCATCAATCATTAATAAAAATTTAACGAAATATGTCACATAAACATTTGTATGGACATACACGAGTTTTGAGTGGCAATTTGTTGGCAAACTCTATCCAAATTTGATGAAACGTGATGAGTTTATAACATTTTAAAAATACTGTGAATGAAAATTTTTTAATTTTAAAAATAGCTTATGAAAATGAAATATTGAACAAATGTTATAGGCTGTTTAATTCACTTCATGAATTACTACAGGTGACGGGTTTGCAAGTGGAACTATTGATCTCGGTGGAATACAGGTGTGCCAGATATCATCATTTAGTAAAGTATGGGCCACACGCGAAGGAGGGCCGGATAATCTTGGGGCTACATTTTTTGAACTATCGTCAACACCTGATGGATACTACATGCTAGGCAGCTATGCCCAGCCCAACAACAGAATCCTTTCAGGATGGGTTCTTGCAGCAAAAGATGACACGAACGGGTCCTTGTTAAAACATCCAATCGATTACAGTCTTGTTTGGAGCAGTGAGTCTTTGAAAATCAAGCAAGATGGAATTGGCTACATTTGGTTGCCCATAGCCCCGGAAGGATACCAGGCTGTAGGCCATGTGGTCACCAACACCCAAGACAAGCCTTCCCTGGAGAAAATACATTGCGTTCGATCTGATTTTACTGATCAAACCGAGAATTACACGTGGATATGGGGACCTAGTAAGCAATTGAATTCAACAGAATTCAACGTTTTCGGTTCAAGGCCAATCAATAGAGGGTCTCAAGATATGTGTGTTTGCGTGGGCACATTTGCAGCCGAAAATCCAACCTCTGGCTCTACAAATCCTTTACCTTGTTTGAAAAATGTCAAATCTAATATGTCTTGTATGCCTAATCTACCCCAAATTCAGACATTGTTTCAAGCATACTCTCCTTGGATCTATTTCCACCCTGAAGAAACTTACCTCCCATCATCAGTCAATTGGTTTTTTGTCAATGGAGCATTGCTATACACAAAAGGAGAAGAGTCCAAACCAGTTCCAATAGAACCAACGGGTTCAAACCTCCCACAAGGCGGTTCAAACGATGGTAACTATTGGTTGGATCTCCCCATAGACGAAGCAAACAAGGAAAGGGTAATGAAAGGAGATTTGCAAAGCTCCCAAGTTTATTTGCATGTAAAACCTATGTTGGGCGCAACCTATTCGGACATAGCGATATGGGTGTTTTACCCCTTCAATGGACCGGCAAAGGCTAAAGTACAACTCATCAATATTCCATTAGGAAAGATAGGTGAACATGTTGGCGATTGGGAGCATGTGACTTTGAGGGTCAGCAACTTTAATGGAGAATTACATAGTATGTACTTTTCAGAACATAGTGGAGGTTCATGGGTGAATGCGTCAGAGCTTGAATTTCAAGGTGGGAATAAGCCTTGTAGCTATTCATCCTTGAATGGCCATGCCATGTATTCAAAACCTGGACTAGTTTTGCAAGGAAATGGAGGGATAGGAATTAGAAATGACACTGCCAAGAGTAAGATTCTCATGGATACTGGCCTTCAATTTTCACTAGTTGCAGCTGAGTATTTGGGTTCTACCATTGTTGAGCCGCCATGGCTAAACTATTTCAGGGAATGGGGTCCGAAGATTAGTTATGACTTGGCAGATGAGATCAAGAAGGTGGAAAAATTATTGCCTGGAAAGCTTAAATCTGCTTTTGAGAAATTTGTGAATAGCCTACCAAACGAAGTGTCAGGACAAGAAGGGCCAACAGGTCCTAAGATGAAAAGGAACTGGTCTGGGGACGAGGTTTAAAATATTGCTCAGAATTTATGGCATCATTATTATGAAATGTATGCAAAAAATCATGCTTCTTTTATACAAAACTTATCAATTAATTTAATTGGAACACATTGGTAAAGGATTTCTCTCTGGTGTTTTCTTTTATCAATAATAATGAGCTGATACGCACCTAGATACAAATTTTGCATCCTAGAGTTTTTTATGGATAAAAGAAATATTCATTTCTCTTAAATAAAATGGAATTATCACTGGAGATCAAAGGCAGATGGGGAAAAATGAATAAAAAAGAAATACAAATTGAAATATAATGACAGTGGCTGCCACAAGCAGAGGAGGCATACATACTAATTCCATAGCAATCTGGTGGATGCATGCTTCTCAATTTTCAAAGCAACATCTGGTCTTCCCTTTGCATATCTCACTCAGTACTTGAAAATGTGATGAATCTACTGAATTTTAAAAACTAATTATGAATCATGATTAAAACCTGAGGTCAGGTAGATGAGCTATCATTCTTGATTTTGAATCGATAGAAAGCACGCTTCTTAGTCTTGAACGCTGCATTCCCTATTATGAGAACAATCTTTCCAGGCTCATTGTTCCTGAATGAATTCCGAATTGAGCTTTCCTGAATCCCCATTTTCTTTTCCTTTTGAACGATAACGGTATAAGACTTCTCATCGTGCGGGATAAATTCCTCCTTATAGCTTACTTCCCAACCCAGCACGATCAAATCCCAGATTAAAACACTCCCAGCCTGTTTTTTTTTTCCCGCTAACTTGTAAGAAAGCTTTCAACTCAAATAGCTATATATAATTTGCAATATAATGGTCTCAAAATAGAACTATAAGTGATTCAACTTTCAAGATACTTTCACTTACCTCTGGTGCAGGGATCTCGATTGTTTCTGTTGAGCTTGCTTTGACTAGAATTTCCTCTGCATGGTCTTCGGTAGAGAAGTCAGAATCGTTGTCACGTTTAAGCCCACCATAGCTAACTGGTATTTCTTCTGCGTCAATATACCTAAAACCAAGCACTAGATCGGTTGATTAATCTCCAATGAATTGAACTAAAATCCATATGTAGGATGACATTGAAAATATTGATGATCAATATCTTACTTGAGAAGGGTTTCAGTGACCTTTGCTGGCCTAGCATAGACAAATTTGCTCTTGGTTCTTTGGGTTAAGAAAGGTGATAAGAGGGCAGCAAATGCGTAATACCAGAAAGGAACATTGATAAAGATCTACAAAGGAAAAAACTTGTGTATCAATTATACACATACATCGAGTATGTAAAATTTTATGTATCAGAACAATGGAGATATATAAAAAGGAATAACTGGGAATTAAATTAAGATAAATTATTGATATATAGTGAAGAATTGCTTACATTTTTAACAACAAATTCAGGATAGTTATCCTGGAGAAGACCAACGACTTGTTTCATGATAAGACGAACTTCCTTCTTTGAGGGTCCTGGGGTGTTCTTGAGATCACTGATTTGCAGCAAAGATGAGACACCACCATAAAAATCAAGTTTTTCAATTCCCTCCTCCATCAGTTGCAATCTCCACCTTAGAAACTTCTCACGATTCTCTTCAGTCCCCAATGTTTTATTATACATCTCCTCATCACTAAGCACCCCAAAAACGTTGTAACATACCGGATGGCCTTGGCGATCGCTGCCATTGAGGTATGCTGTGGAGTGAAACTCGTTGCCAAGATCTTCATCTAAGATCGAATCCATATTATTTTCTTTTCTCCATTGAAGGGTGTTCCTCAACATCTCGAAGGCATCAATCACTTTAAAATCTCTAGCCCTCAAGAATTTCAAGAGCACAGCATCGGTTGCATTCCATCCCTTACTTGGCGATAATGGTACACCCCAAAGTTTAATATCTTTATCAATACAATCCTCTTTTCCTTCAATAGCCTCTAGCATTTTCTTCTTTTCAGCCTCTGCAATGACCCTTTCTTTTTCCACGCCTTCCTGCATAACATCTCTTTCCTCTGCCATGTCATCTTTCACGGATTTTAGATTTTTCTCTTCACTTTCTTGTCCAATATTTTTCTCTTTCTCAGGTTCGTCTATGGATGAATTTGCCTTGCTACCCTCATCTTTGTCATCTTCTCTACCTTCATTTTCTTTTGGTTTCTCCATTTCCTTTTCAGCATTTTCTGATGATTTTTCCTTATTTTGCTCTTTAATATCATTTTCCTTTGCCTTGAACAACTGATTTTCACTAATTGCTTCTTCAACTTTTGATCTAAGCTCCACCAACGCCTTCTTTTCATTCTCTTTCAGATCAGAGAAGAGATTGCTCTCTTCCTTGAATGACAAACGACTCACATTAACATTACATGATGAAACATCCTGTCTTTCAACATCATTCTTCTTCTCATTTTTATTCAATTCACTATTTTCCTCAACAAAATTTGGATTTTGATCTATTTTAACAACTCTTTCTTTGACATCCTCAGAAATTTTATTTTCCTGTATTGCTTTAGCTTCATTTTTCTCATCTTTTTCCTTTGCTTCACCACCCTTCAGTACCCCTTCATCTTCTTTTTCTGCGACACTCATATCAATCTCCTTTATTTTTATCTCATCGCTCGTATTCACCTCATTTACTTTCCCTTCATCTTCTTTCTTTCTTTCATCATTCACCAATATCTCATTTATAATAACATCTCCTTTCTTTGCTTCATCATTTTTTATCTCAGTTATAGCCGTAACATCTCCTTTGTTTGCTTCATCATTCTTCATCTCATTTATACCCTTAACGTCTCCTTTTTCTGCTTCACCAATCGTTATCTCATTTATTGTAGCCTTAACATCTCCTTTCTCTACTTCAATAATATTCTTCATCTCATTCATTTCTTCTTTCTTTGTTTCATCCTCAACATCTCCATTGTCTGCTTCATTATCATTCTTCATCTCATTTGTAACCTCAACATCTCCTTCCTTTGCTTCATCATTCTTCATCTCATTTATGTCTCCTTTCTTTGCTTCATCAATCTCCATCCCCACGTCTATTTTGTTCAAATCTTGTTTCTTTTCTTCACCATTCTTCTTTCCCTCATCTGTTTTCCTTTCATCTTCTATCTTTCCTTCATTGTTGCTCCCTTCACCTTTTACTTTCTGTATGTCAATGATTTTTTCTTTGTCATCCACGGGTAGTTCTTCCTTTTGATCATTAGTTTGAACTTTTTTGCCCAAATGAGAATCTTCTGAGGTCTCTAATCCACTTGCCATTTCTTCAGATTTCTTGAAAAAGATTGTATGAAAGTTTAAGATTTAATTTAATTTGAAGTAAAGAGGAAAAATGATTTTTGAGAAACAGAACAAAAACAAAAACAAAACCTGTCAATGATCCTTATTTTTCTCCATAGTATTCTCAACTTCCATCTTTGAAGAGCAATAATAGGTCTTTGCTTGGTTGTGTGGCAATTTGTCTTAAATGGCAACAAACATTTGTGGTATAAAAAAAAAAGTTAAATTTTGATTTAATGTTGAGAAATTAAGAGAGATAACTCTTCCTTTTGAGAAATTAATTATTATAGATACTTTTCTTACTACATTAATCATATATGATGCATATAATATAATAATAAAAAGTTATCATGCAAGCATGCATGAATTCTTACTTTTTTAAGTACGTATAGAAGCTCAATAATTAAAAGTTATCATGCAATTATCAATAACTAAGGATGAACCTATAGAAGCTCATTAAAATTAGAGTATAGAGAACACAAGCACATAATTGAGATAAAAAAAAAAGGAACCAAATTAAAACTTTGGCCATGAATACACATAAAAATGATGAAAAATAGCAAATTTTTTTAACAAAAAGTAGTATAATAAAACATATGCTAATTAAATTCAAATAAATTAGTAATCTTATTCAATAAAATGTATACATTTCTTTTGATAAGTAAATATATATCATATATTGTAATTCATATTGTTCATATAAAATATTGAATAAAAAGAAATTTTTCGTATTATATTTTTTATCTAATGGATAAAGCTATTTATAATCAAATCGAGCCGGATTCAAGTCTGACCTAAAAATGATATCAACAATTTACATAGCCATGATTTTTGTTTAATCTCTAGTATTTTGTTTTTTTCCTTTTATTTAAGTTTAAGGAATGGGATAGTGTAATATATTTTTTAATGTTTATATTATATATATATATATATTTGGTACAAATAAATGGAAAATATCACTTCCAATCTGAAAGCTTTAAGCCTAACTACTGCTAACATGTTTTTTTTTTCTTTTGCACGAGTTGGACAACTCCAACAAGAGGAACATCTATCACAAAGTTGGACTCGTGCCTTTCAAAAACCCAACCAACCATATAATTAACACAAAAGTTTGCTTTTTATATGATGAATTCTGCAATCCCAATCTCTGTTAATTAATTGTTAACATTAATAAATAATATAATTATATTAAATTATATTATATTATATATAATCATATATATTATATAATTATCGAATCGGATCAAAGATGGAACTTTAAATGTTGATTCAATACTTGAGATTTTTTAATGGGCATCATATTTTTGTTTAAATCCATTTAATTGGTTTAATATTTCAAAAATTAAGTGAACAACTTAACCTTTAAACAGTTCTACTATGAGAATGAAAATGTCAAAAGAAAAATTCTTTCCTCTTATAATTTGTACTTTAAAATTTTTAAGAAAAAAATGAAAAGAAATTTATGTATATATTCATCTTTTAACAAATATATAAGCATGTAACTTACATAAATAAGCTATTAAATGAATTTTTTTTGGGTTGAAAGAGAGCTACTGTCTTTTTTTTTTTAAAAAAAAAGATTATATGAAATTATCATATAATACATTAAGTTTATATTTGGTACACAAGATTATGATATGATATGATAATATGGTATTATTAATATAATTAGATTAAATAATATCATCATATCTTATGTTTGATATATACAATGATTAAAATATGATAATTTATTTATTGATCAAAATTATATTTTTTCAAAATTTATATAATTTAAATTATTGATATAATTTTTAAGTGTATAACATGACATGTAACTTTTATCCAATGGATTAAAAATAATTTTTTTCACTTTGAGAATATTAAATCATCCTATATAAAAAAGATGATAATATTTTTTATAATATTATTCCTTTCAATTAAATACAAACCAAATATAATAAATAATGATTATGATATTATTTTATTTATTATCTTATATACCAAATATGACCTAATATTTTTATATCCAACTGATGTTATGTCTTAAATAAACAAATGATGCTGCTTAATAACAAAAAAGTTAACACTTCAGCATTATTTTCTAGGATGTTTTCCTAAGATGTTAATATCAAAAAATATAATATAGAATTTATGTAATTATTTTTAAAAAATAAAATCTAATAATATTTCCAATTTTTTTATCCTCAAATTGTAATATCTTTTATATAAAAAATATATTAAAAAGCATAGTATATAAATTATATAGATTCGTGACGGATTAAGCTTATGCAATGTTCCTTCGCTCCGAAAGAATGATGCATATACATAAATATATAAATTAATTAAATAAATAATTGGAAAATGTGTTTTACTTTTATGATAACAAAAAAAAAAAAAAAAAAAAAAGAAAGTTCACCATTGAATGAATAGAGGTTAAGAATATCAAAGAGTCACAATGAGTATGCATGAGGCAGCCGCCAATGTGAGAAAGGCCCTTTCGTTAACAGTTTTTCAGTTTCTTTTGTGGGAAGCAAAAAGGCCCTACCTTTACTCGGAAACAGTTAACTGTTCCTAATCCCATGTTCCCTATTTTTTCTCAACCCACCACTTTCTCCTCAAATTCTGTTTTGTTTTTTTTTTTTTTTTTTCTTGCTTTTATAAAGTTCGGTCTTATGAAAATCTTTTGGGTCGACAGGCTGATCAGTTCAATAAGCAGCAAAAGGAAATTGACAGTTTTCTTCTCCGAATTCAAGTATTTTGCCCATCTAATCTTTCTCTCACATTTTTTCTGCTCTAAAACCTTTACTGGAAACCGTACTAACTTGATGAATGGCTTCATGTTCTCATATTATTCCAGGGTTTTTGACAGCTAGCATGGTTTTGAGTTCCTACTCCGACTTCGGAACTGATGTTCAAAATGTTAACTCGGAGCCAATCATTCAAACAAAAGCAGCTCAGGATCAGCTTGTTGCAGGAGATCATCAGCTTGAATATTACTGCGATGCATTGGAGCTGCCTTATGATTTTCTTGATCCTTATATTAACCTGAATAACAATTTGCTACACCCTGAAAACTACACTCCTTTACTTCCATACTTCTCCCCATATGACCCTTTAGTTTCCTTCTTTCCAGAAACCATCCCATGTGAAAATTTCGGCTCCTATCCTTGCCTCAAACGACAAAAACTCACTGAAGATCACTACTATTGCTCAGATTTGGTGCCTGCAGCTTTCTTTGATGGGGTTGCTGTGAATTCTTGTCCCGTGCCTGAAGATCAAAGCATGCGTCAAAATAACTTGGAAGGAAATGTGGGAAATTACTGTAAGAAGATTGGTGAAAGATGCGTGTCAGTGCAAAGCATTGCAGCGAGAGAAAGGAGAAGGAAGATTACAGAGAAGACTCAAGAGCTTGGGAAGCTTGTGCCGGGTGGGAATAAGATGAACACAGCTGAAATGCTTCAATCTGCCTTCAAGTATATCATGTATTTGCAAGCTCAAGTTGGAATCCTTCAAGTTATGGACTCCTTTCTGGTAATTTTCCTAACTGTTTTAAATCATTGAAAAAAGTTGCCTTTAATTCACAGTGATTTCTTGTTAAAAATGTACAATCAATATTCTCTAGCCCAGGGAAATTAAAAAAAAAAAATCCAGATTTTAGTTATTTTTCAATTTTTACTACTATGAATTAATACTAGTTATATCATGTTGCAAGCTTGGTAAAGAAAGTTGCATACATATGGAAGTCCGACCTTAACAATTTTCAAAAATAAAATAAAATAATTAAATTGAATAAAAAATTTTAAAAAAGTTTTTTTTGAAGCCAGTAGATATCTAGGTCACTAGGTGCTATATTTTCATATTTTACAGGATATTTGATGATGAGATATCATATTAAATATTTTAATTACTTTAAGGGCTAAATATGACATGATTCCAAAAATATATATAAACTTTGATGGTCTATTTGTTTTTAATTTTGAAAAAAAAAAATGAATTTCCAATATCATTAAGAATTTAATTTTGTATGTTCAATAAAAAGTTTATCCAATATCCAATATGCTAATATCTTAAAACTTTAACTAAGGTGGATAATGGTAAAAATTAATAAGAGAAACCAAATGGAAATTATTATATATTGTCAGGTACATAAAATTGTTATAGCTTTCTTTGGAATGAGATGCAGCCTTTCATTTTTTCCAATAAATGTAAAAAAAATGCAGGAAAATGAGAAGGGGAGTTGCAAGGAGATGATGCAAATTGTAACATCTCCAAAGGTACAAGAAAAGCTTTACATGGAAGACAAGTGCCTGGTTCCAAAGAATGTTGTTCTGTCGTTGACACCACTTTCTAAACCTCCACTCTCTCATCAACTCAGTCGGCTGTTAGCACCATTAGCACCTTCATCATGACTGAATAAGCTCTCAAATGTTTTTGTGTCTTTCATCTCCATCTCTAATCATCTTTCTATTTATGCTTTTTTTTTTTTTAATATGTAATTATCTTTTAACTCAATACAACAATTCCACAATTACAAATGAAATTTCAAGTTAAAAATCTCGAATTTGAGTCATGAATATTGAACTTAAAAATCTCGAGCTCAAATCATGATCAAAACAAAGATTTCAACTTAGAAAATCTCAAATTCAAGTCATGAAATGAGCAAAGTGAAATTAATGAGATGGAAGAGAACTTACCTTTCATCTTGTAATTCATTAGCACATGTACATGCTATTATCTTCGTTTCGATTGTGTCTTGGGGGCTTCTAAACGCACTTCCAAAAACTCTCTTTACATTTCAACATTTTTTTTTTGAAAGTATCTATATATAAAATATCAATTTTATTTTTTAGTAAATTATAATTTTACCATTTTTACATTACAACTTTAAAATTTTTGAAAATGAATTTCTAAGAGCCTTTAAAATCCATTTCCGAGAGTTTTAAAAGACTCTCAAAAACTCATTTCCGATAAATCTTTAAAACTCTCGAAAATAAATTTTCAAGTAAATTCTCAAAAATACATTTTCAAATCTAATTTTAAAAAACCTTTAAAACTCTTTAAAAATGGATTTTCGAAAGTTTTAAATTTTAAAAAATCTTTAAAGCTTTCAAAATTTTAATTCTAATAACTTTAAAGGTTTCTCGAAAATTTATTTTTAAAAAACTTAAATTTGATGGAATATTATTGTAAACTCTAGACAATTTTCATACCAATTTAAACCAAATTAATCAACAAACATGTTGAAATCTTATCTGCAATCAATGAAATACTTAAACAACTTGTGATTTTAGGGTTGGTTTGATGGTTTTAGAGTTAAGTTTGAATTGAATTTGAATTAAAAGTGAAAGAATGAAGAAGTTGAAAAAAAAAAAAGAAAAACAAGTGATTTTGTTAGATGGAATGTATTATAAAAAATAAAAATTTTTATTTTGGAAATGAAGTATATTTAATAATGGAATGTAAAAAAAATTGTGAGTGCAAATAGAATTCCCTTGCCTCTTTGGATATCTAGCCATGCTTGATCGACCTGTTTTTATTTGCCCTGCCCTTCGCCCAGTGTTGCATTTTGTTTATTTCATTTTAAAATGCTAAGTGATCTATTCAACAATCACGATTCCTTAATTCTCAGACCCTTTCCTGAACATAAAACCTTAACCAAAAACACAAGGGTCATGGAAATTGTTCATAGCACATGTCAACGGTGCAGATTTTAGCTCAAGGGAGCATAAAACAAATAACCAGAAAATTCAAAATTAAAAATGAATTGCAAAGAAATTCATGATATTGTTTATTTATTTATTTATTTATTTATCTTGCACTGTTCACCACCCCTTGATTTCCTATTGAGTCTTTTGCTGACAAAAAGGTGACTGCAAGAATCACAATACCTTTGTGTTGTCACCTCATGTAAACCCACCAGACATGTTTGGTAAACATCATAGATAAATTTTAGAACTCAACGTTTCTGTTTTCAAACAGAAGTGTGGATCTTAAGTTACCACTCATGCAGGTGCATATTGGAACTCAAAAATGATGAATGATACTCAAGACTGTTTTAGACACAAACCCTTTTCATCACAATCTGAGAAGTGAACTGGACAATTTCTAGTTGTATTTCTTCTTAACTTTTTGACAGGGTTGTGCTAAGATTCACGATGAAGTTTCAACAGGTGTATCAGATTGTTCACCCCATTCGGTCCAAGATCCATCATACACAGGAACCTCAGGCTTCCCAAGACGATGAAGGCCCTGAAAAGCATCAGCACGAGTCACTTATCTATTTTTGAATATTAATCCATCTCTTCAACTTGTCCAAGCAGAAAAGGAAAAAAAAATTTATAGAACTCGGTTTAAGAAATGGTTTAAGAAACTACATTATATTTTTTTCCCCTCCTGAGGTTTACAGGGAAATTGGATAAATGTTGAGCCTAAAGGTAGAGATAGAACAGTAAGACATAGTAAGGGAAAGTACCAATGCCAGAACACAAGCAGTTACACCAGTGCCACAAGAAGTTACAACAGGGCGTTCCAATGAGATGCCTGCAGAAGAGTAAGTTATTAGGCAGCATAAGTTTGCAAGGACGATGTAATCAGTGAACAGATTTCAAGATCAACCATAAACCTTCATATAATCAAACATGAAATATAAACTTCTTTAAAAGCTAGAAAGTTAAGAGACAGGCGATGGCAAAGCAAGATGATTCATCAAGAAACGATCAGTACATTGCTGGGATCATAAACACATAAAATCCTATTGAAAGATTGATTTAACCATGAACTGATATAAAAAAATTATGAACTGTGTGCAAGTCCCCTCACCAAGTTGAATGTGACAACAAAGGCCTCGGTGTCTAATTTTGCTATATAAAATCAGTGAAGTTACAGCGTCAAATATGCTTTTTATATTGCTCAATCAAGAAAACTTGCAACCTTTTGCAAATGAACGATTCTTCATGTCATTATGTAACAGCGAAACTCAATAAATATTCGCCATTTCACAAACAAGTTATTGGCATAGCTAATAATTAAGTTTCAAATTCTAATTATCAGATTGCTCAATTGTTAAACCCGTTAACTAGTATGCCTCTAATGGAGCAAATATGAAGGTTTGACAAGGATGTTGATAGGTGAAGTGGAAGAGGGTGGTATTGACAATCACATATGAAAAGCTAATAAGATAGCTCAATCCATACCTGCTGAATTCAGAAAGAATAAAAAGCAAGAGAGAAACAAACAACGATAAAAAGGAAGATAAATAGTACTCACCCTCTTCGTCAAATCGTTTCTTAATCTCATCAGCAGGTAAAAGTGTCTGTGAAGCATCCAACATCTGCATAGAAATGCCAAATGGCTGAATTAATAATCTATTATACATTTGCGAACATTTGAAATGAGAGTGAAAAATGCAAAAAATAAATAAATAACAACCCATATCAGGCATACCACTTTCTTTCTCCCCTTTTTCTCACAACTACAACTCCATCACAGGAAAAAAAATCAAGAGAACTATAGAGTATTCAACCACATATTCAACAGGAACTACATCCTCTCTTGAAATTCTTCAATCCTTGAATCTATTATCTCATTTCTAATAGTCTACATAATGGCCAGTCAAGGTCATGCTCCAATCACACTATCTAAATCTGCCACTCAGCAACTTCATTCTTTGTGCATGACAATTTTGAATTACCAATCAACAATTTCATGCAGCATGCGCCACCAAGAGATACATAGAGATGCCCTTGAACTCCTAATTTGAAAGTAAATGTTCTTGCACCAAGTGCAACTCTCTCTCTCTCTCTCTGACAAATTAAAAAAATATTAAAGGACTTCAGAAATTTACATACACTTCATCTCTTCATAACATGCAAGTAAAATATGAAAACCTTTTATCTCTTACCTGTGGAAAAGGAATACACTTGCTGCCAGGTACATGGCCGCTTCTGATTCCTTTACGAGGTTCTGGTGCAGCACCATCAAATCTGCATGAAACCCCAAACAGGAAAAAAAAACCAAATTAGATAAAAAAAGGATCTCATATACAAGGAGTTCCAGTATCATATCACCCCAGCTAATATACACTTCAATTTTTAGGCCACACGGCCTGACTCCCTGGGCCACACGAGGCACTTACGCTTCAACATTTAAAAAGTTAAAAGGCAAAATCCTGCTAGAAAGTAGAAGTATGTTTGCATGTGTGTGTGTATTTAAGGATGAAATTTAAAAAAATAATAATAATAAAGAACAAAGCAACCCGCTGAAACAATAGAATAGATAGGCTGCCAAGAATCAGCCCACATAAGGACTGCTCTACTCCAAATTTGCTGCTATTTACCATTCTCAATAAATGCATCACATTACTCAAGCAGCTAACTTTTCTAGTCAAGTTTCCTACCATTCATTGACCTCATCTCTTACTTCCAAAGTCTCGTTCCACCTAACTAATGAACATGGTTCTCTTGATACCAGCAGTCAGCCACACGCCACAGAAAACAACAGAAACCTCATTATTTCAAATCAACATCCAAGATGTTGGGACAACCAAATCTACTTAGATTACAATGATGAGAGAAACAAACCCAAAACTGAAATTTGATAGCAAAAGGGAAGACAATAAAAGAATTCAATGAAAGCAAAGAGATCAATTACACAATGAAAGGGTTGGTCTTCTGATTTCTAAGAAATAAGAACATAATAAACATCTATTTCTTGTGCCCAATTTTTTTTTTTTTTAAGAAAAAACAAAAATGTATCAAATCTAATTGCATAAAAATTTTCCATGGTGTATAAAAATATGATAAAATTAATCCCAGCCCTTAAAAAAAAGTTAAGAATCAAGTCTCATCCATCCAAAATAACCAAAAGGAAAAGAACTAATAACAAAAATAAAAACAAAAACAGTTGAAGAATATAAAGTTAGACTACAGTAACATGAATAGAAGAGATAATATTAGGAAGCTCAAAAGAGTAACTACTTTCAGTATTTAGTCATGACGGTTTCTATATCAGGAAGTGACCTTCATGAAGAAGCCATTCGTAGGAGCATAATAAGCTGATGGAATCGAGAAGTGCAATTAAGAATTTAATATCATGTGCTCACAGAGTATTAGCAAGTTTAATAGGAAATGCAATAACACCAGTTTGACGACAACTCATCTAAAGTGAAAGAAGGGTGTAGCTGAAATGAAGATGGTGAGATAGATGTGAATCATAAAATGGATCACGCTGGCAACTAGGATCACCTAGATAGGCAAACCAATCGTATCCATTTCACTCAGGATCTAGTTTAATTATAGTTCTTCCAGGGTTCAGACAGATTCCCATACCATTAAAGCTGTTCAAGAGTTTTATTAGTAATGACACAGATATGAGTTTACTGTGAAGTGTATTGCAAAAATTTCATTCAGTAGATTCAATATTAGACTCTACTTTACAATCTAAGAAGCTTATTACGCTTCATGGACTCAAAAAAACAAGAACAAAACCACGCTGTATGTCCCATGCACCTTACATTAATTATTGTGAAAAAAAATTCATTTAGGTCCAAAATTCAGTTTATTTAAGATTGTATTTACGGCATTTCCAAGGCTCTAAAATAGCAGACATGCTGGTTCTGCTCATTATCAATAATAAAAGGATGATGAATTGAGCTACAAGATCTGAGTACTAAAGGAAAGCAAAGATACCTACAACCACAAGCATTTACCATATTAAATTCATATATATCATAAGAAAATTATCAAAGTTAAACATACTCAATTAACTAAGACTCTGCAGTACCTGGGCTTGGAACGAGCATCTATATGTTGGTGAGTTTTTTCCTCAATGTTTCTTCTAACCTGACAAAAAAAAAAAAAAAAAAAAGAAGGTAGGATCTAACATAACCTGAGAATGTATTCAAATGATAGGGAATTTCTATCCACTGATGGACTGACATCACAGCCATGTCCAGAAAGAGCACCTAAGTTGCTGATTTGAGTGCTGGACATGGTATATGTCCCAACAAAAGCACTTTCAACAGTTTGTGAGCATTGTCTCATTCGTGGAGTTTCTTAATTTTATAACCATGTATGCTTTAAAGCGTACACTATATTTCTGATGCAGCCATGTTAGGAAAAATCAAGTTGGATTAACATATAAAATCACCAACTAGACACATTACATATGCCACCTTTTACTTCTACAGAAATAATTTTAAATTGCTATATATTGGATTCCAAGATTTTTCTTCAGTATATTTCAAAATGAAACAAAGATATCAAGCCCAGGTAGGCAAGTACATATAAACAAGACACCAGACAGCTAATAAATTCAGACCAATGTGTATGAAGATTTTACCACTTTATATAAACAACTGCATGTTTTAAATCTTGTAATACATTTATAAACATGCTCTTCCTTTATGCCACCAGTAAAATCAAATTTCTACGATTCTTTACTTGTAACAATCAGCTTGAAGCTTTTGCCAAGTTTTTTTCTTCACACCATAATTTTGGTATGATGTCTATGAAGGCCAATATATTTTCACATAAGTGGATCATAACATAATAATCATGCATAAAGGATCTAGCAAGGTCACAACAGTATTAGTATAAATCTGGTTATATGGAGGTGTATCAACTATAAATTGCATACATTATCAGGCATCATTTCAGAAGTTGTACAAAACATTATAGCAAAACAATAATTCTATATGAATTACATTAGGTTAGCAATTCAACCTGATCAATTGTCCAGACAAGATGTGGCTGAAATTTTGTCTGAAATGTGACTGGTCCAACCTGCAAGACAAAGATACATTCAGCCAAAACTATTGAGTACAATATTGTAAAAATTAGACAAGAGGCTAAAAAGTTGTAAACGTTATTTAGATA
Source organism: Durio zibethinus (assembly GCF_002303985.1). The sequence goes on along the minus strand of NW_019167860.1, from coordinate 1,916,955 downwards.
ATAGATGTTCAACTTAGCAACTGAACTGCCAATTGCCACTGAACGATTTCCGTAGCATTTCCAATAATTTTACTTGCTTCTTTTCAAGAAGCATCACTTCAAGAACACAACAGCAATATTTTAATAACTCCCTGACGACAATAACATCTTATGGCACAGGAATGTCCCCCTTCCCACAATTGATAACTTCAAGATTTGCAGATAAAAATGGAATTAGAAATGAGGAAAAAACTATGCTTACTGTTTGTCCTAGATAGACTTTCTCTATTGCCTCACTGGCAGCACTAGCTTTCAAAATAGCATCACTAGAAGCACTAGATTCAACATCATATCCCGATGCACGCCACCTTGGGAGGCCTCCATCTAACACCCAAATTCTGTCATGCCCAAAGACTCGGAACATCCTTTCAATTATCAATGGAATAAAGTCTTTTAGATTTAGAATCAGAAAAATAATGATCAAGGATTTCAGAAAAGACTGAGACAATATCATATTATCAAACCGGCTACTCACCACCAGACACGTGCTGCACTGAAAATTCCCTTCCCATCATAAACAACCAGTCCATCATTATTCTGGATGCCAAGAGCAGACACAGCAGCTGCAAAAGCTTCCTCAGATGGCAGCATATGTGGCAACTGATAAAAGTAACAATTTTTAAATAGAGAAGTCACTTCAGATAAACAAACTAGTGCAAATATTATACGACGGCTCATTTACCTAGTATATTTTCAATATTAATACATCATGTAACAAACTATCAAGAACATTTGTTTGTATCACATTACTGAGAATATTCAAGGAAGCCATATACAAAGATATAAAGTTGATTCTAGAATTGTGAAAGCACCTTCTTTTACTTTTCTAAGAAAAACAGCAATCTTATGGCATAGGTAAATTTGCCTAATGCTGGCCAAAGAATACCTAGAAAAAGAAATTTTTTCAAATCTTCCTACCACAAAGCACAACTTAACAATAAAAAGAACATTTTAGTAATATGCAGCTGAAGAGAAGATAACTGCTGCTAGTAAAACCCAGAGGGGATAGCAGCAAGATATCAAGAGAAAAAGAACAGTGAGGCAATTGTTGTTAAGCGATCGAGCATTATGTAATTATTTTCCTCTATCTAGGTGGTCTAGCAACCAGAGAACCTGAGAGATCAAGAAGAGAGACTAATCAATTAATGGGAGGCATCTCACCTTTGTAGTTCGATCCACTATTCCATCAACATCAAAGAATAGAGCACCAGGAAGGTGAGCAACCTGCTATGACGAAAGAAATCTAACAGAAATGCATTTGAAATTGAAAATATTGTAATTAAAGGAAAGAAATTGAGGAACCTAAGTAGCATATCTCAGTTTATATTAGATAAGAAATACAATTTTAACATTCAAAAGCATTTAACTGTCTTGAGAGTGTGACACCAAAATAGATTGTAGAAAAGAAAATAATCAGCACCTGATACTCTTGAATTGGATTCCTCTGCTCATTTGGCATGTACCAGGATGCATCCAGTACCTGATAAATAATAAAAATGTGGTTGACAAATAAACAAGCATAAAGTGTTTTTCAATTTTCATAATTCTTCCAAAGACACTGTATGATAATAAACTATTCATAGGCTTTAGGCAAAATTCATAACAATGTTTTCACAACGCTATCTCATTCTCAAAAAACAAATTGCAAAAGTTTTCTTTTCTTTTAGAAACTTCAGGAAAACTGTTCTAAAAGTATCACATATCTCAGAGAGTACCAGTTTTTTGTTTAAACCAATTTTTACCTACTACTTTTTTTATTTTTCTTTTTCCTTTTAATATGGTTGCAAAGATGTCTTGTCAACAAAAAAAAGGGATTTCATTTGTATCCCCAACAACAATTTTATAACAAATAATGCTTACAAGTGTTAATGGTCCATATATAAATGCAAATACCTTCATGTCAGGCTCTCTTAGATTAGCATGAAGCCAATCAACAGAAACGACTGGATCACTGCTGGAAAGAGATTGTGTTGAAAAACTAGTTCTTGTCTCAATTGCTGAGGAAGCCATTAAACGAGAAAGCCGACCAGATGTTTTATATGCTGAATAGGTAGGCTCGGCTTGTAGACGAAACTGTCTCTTCTGCAAGAAATACAAAAATGCAATATAAGACCTGGGCCAGATGACCGTAACAACTACAATAAGATGAATGGTTCAAAGTTAAAATTAACCCTTTCCAAACAATAAGCAGCTCAAAATTTAATGTTAATGTCATCAGCAGAGGTATAAATGACAGAGGGTGAACTTCAAAATATCAAGCAGCTGCATGCCCAAGATAATGAATTATTCAGAGTAGCCAAATTTCACTCATAAACGAAACGAAAAACAGCCATTATAGCACTAGATACTTGTAACGCATAGTTTATGTTCAAGAAACAGACAAAAAATTTTCCAACTACTAACATTTTTATAAGAATCAAGGAAAAAAAAGATAGTAAACGACCATACAAAACATCACACACACCATATACCAAATAAAAAACAAAAGGTAAAGAAGAATTATACACAAACTGAATGATAACAACCAGAAAAACAAAACATAGGGCATAGATAAATTCGTTGTGCCTAACATAGCTGAAACAAACTTAAGTTCCAGTAGGTTTCCAGAACAAAAAGAATTAAAATAAAAATTACAATTTTACTAAATAAAACATAAAATTCTCCATAAAAATAGTCAAAACCCTATACCCTTTGGTTGAAGAAATAAAATCAAAAGAAAAAAAAAATCATAACTCAAAACCATGGTCCAAAAGTGAAAAAAGTTGGTCACATGCAACAAAAGAAAACAGATTAGAACAATCAGGAAACAAAAAGTAAGAAATCCCCAAATAATAACTTAAGCAAAGGAAGAGAGCCTACATTGAAAAGAGAAGAGAAAATCAAGGGTTTGTTAGGGAGAGAGGATGAGAACTGAATCAAGCGGTGACCCAAGAGAGTTCTGGAGAACAGTGATGATGCCATTTATGCACAAAACATATAGAAATAAAGTTTATGAGAAAGACTCTACTTTGTTTGTGTTGTCAGATTCTTAGGAGAAAGAAGCCAAAAAAAGGCCCGACTTTGATATCTATGTATTTTTGCAGCTTCAATGTTTTTGTCGCCGCTGAAAGTACTGGTTGTGGAGGCTGTGGAGAATGTGCTTTAACTTCATTTGGAAATGGGATGGACATAGAAGTGGAGGGCAGGTTCGGGCCGGGTTGTTTACTGGGTTCGAATTCACTTTCGGATCGTTTTGAGTTGGATTCAATTAGAGTTGGATCGTGGGTTGTCCAGCGGCACAGGCATGTTGTTTCAGAAACGGGCTTGTTATTGTCACAGTTTGTATCGAAGTGCCAAGTTGGGTCGAGAATGCTTGCCCATTAGATCAGTACGGCTGGCCAACAACGAATTGACACATAGCACGTGATCACGGCATCCTATCCATTAATTTTCATCAGTTTGACAAAGGATAAAACCAGCAAAGTGTAAGCTCCTTTGATTTTTTTTTTTTTTTTTTTAATTTTCATTTCTGTTTTTATTTTTTAATTTTTTTCCTTCGTATATTTAGTAATTTATTTTATTTTAAAAACAATCTTACGAGTTATATTTGATATTATTGATTAAAAATATTTTTAAAAATAAATAATTTTGTAAGAAAATCATGTCTAAAAATGTTTATATAACATCTAAATTTATTTTTTTAATTTTTGGGTTTTTAAAAAATTATACATTAAATTTGATTTAAAAAAAGATTAATGGAGGTGTAAACGTGACACTCCATTTGGTTTTTTTTTTCTTTTTTTTTTTGTTTTTTAATTAAATAAATTTTATAAAACAATTAATGAAAGTAAAAATAATAAAATGATTTATTTTCAACGGATTTCAATACGTCTTAATTAAATATGAAATTTTTTTAAATCAAAATTTAGTTGAAAACAAGGAGATTTTTCTTTATAAAATCTTAGTTGGGGTAAAGGTATATTTAGAGTGCACCATCCGAGTATGTATAAAAATATTTTTTTATTTTTTATTTAATTTTATATTTATATATATATTTATTATATTAATAAATTTGTTTATCTATCAATACTATTAATTTTGTTCTTGACTTTTAATTGACCATTATTGAAAGTGTCTATGTGACATTTTATGGTTCTTTTTTTTTATTTTTTAAATTAGATATGTTTTGTAAAAAATAAAATTAATAAAAGTGTTCACATGATATTTAAATTTTTTTTTCACTTTTTTTAATTTGATAAATTTTACAATAAAAAAATTAGTGGATATGAATGACAAAATAATTTATATAAATAAATTTCGGTGAGTGTATATATTAATAATTATATATTTTTATTAATTTAAATTTATATATTATATTAATAAAAGTATTTTTTAATTTTTATTTAAAAATTAATATTTAAACTTAATGAAAATATCTAATTGCCATCATTGAGTTCTATTTTTTTCCTTTTCTTTTTGATCTTTTTTATTTTTTTTCAATTTTTTGGGTTTTCTTATTAGATAATTTTTATTAAAAAAATCAATAAATGTTCACATGTCACCTCATTTAATTTTTTTTATATTTTTATATTTTTTAATTAAATAAATTTTATAATAAAATCAATTAATAAAACAAAATTTTTAACTCGCGATATCTCGCGGGCATTTATTTAGTTTAGATTGAATATGGAATACATCAGAATTTTTAAATTTGTCAAGTGTCCATTCTAATCATGAACCCAAAGACAATGATGTGGCATTTGTTTGGCCACATGACACGTTGTGTTTGATACTATATTGGCTTGTCATTAGATATTTTTTCAATGGATCTCTGGAAAAATCGGATTAAGTAATTCAAGTGAAATTTATAATTTTTTTTATTAAAAGTATTAAATAAAAAATAAAATTGATAAATTAAAATATTTTATTAGATAAATTAAATATATAAATTTTTTTAAAAAATAATTAATAAATATTTTTATTAAACATGTTGATAAATTTACATCGTTGAATGAATACGAATTAAAATTTGAATTATAAATAATAATTTTATTAATTTTTTATATTATTAATCTTATCATTAATATTATCAATTTAATAGAAAATAAATTTCAAACTTGGAAGAAACCATAACTTGTCTTTAGTTTTCTCGTCACAAACAAAATCGACCCATGGCTTCAAAAAAATAATAATAATAATAAAAAGTTTTCTCTGAGAGTAAAAGTTTTAAATTATAAAATCTTGATTAAAAAAAAATGGGAAAGGGGAAAATGGGGTGGGTGAATCTAGCTAGAATCATTCTTGCTTTATTCATCAAAAAAAAAATATTTTTTTCTTTTACTTTTCTTGTTTTAATGTAGTGGCCTAGTGCCCCCGTCGTATGGCCTCTCACCAAAGGAAACAAAACAAAATAGCCTTAACGTTCAACAAGGAACATAATCAATTATCAATTGATAATTACTAATCTTCTCTAGGCCATGGCTCTATGGAATATGTCTTTTATTTCCTTGAAAATGATTTGAGTAATGGATTAATCATTGTTTTAAATTTTTTTTATATATAAAAGACGTTATAATTTAAAAATAAATAAAGACATTATATATAAAAAAATTATTAAATATATTGACAGTAAAATTTTTTAATTTCACGAACAAGATTAAGATGATACCTCATATCTTTTATATGTTTTAAAAAATAAATATAAAAAAATAAGATATGTGTTATCATCTTAATTCAGCTTGTGAAGTTAAAAAATTTTACTATCAATATATCAAATAATTTTTTTTACATATATTAGATATTACATCTTAAAAATAAAATATATCAATCAATTAAATTAAACTTGAAATTTCATTATATTTTAATTTATGATAACGTTTGATATCTTTTGAAAAATCACCATAATAATATAATCATAGAGATGATTTTATTATCAAAGTAATCTTATCATTTATTACTTAAAATCACTTTATTTGATCAACAATCATTAATTCGTAAGAAATAAAGATCACTATGTTTTGTTTTATTAAAAATTAAATATTAATTTGTTTAAAAGTATGAAAATAACTATGCATCTTTTAATAATTATACAAATTATTAATTTTAAAGTTATTTAAAGATAATAATTTTATAAAATATTAGCAATATTTTATCTATTTTATAATAAAAATATTATTATTAAATTAATAAATATATTTATTGATAAGTAAGTTAATTTTTATAATATAAATTATATAAAATACTTGAATTAGAAAATAAAACTAATCTATTAAATTTAAAATAAAAGTATTATTATATATAAAATATTAAAAAATACAAATACAAATACAAATTATTTTTTGAATTTATTTCGATAAATATTAATTTGAAAATATAAAAATTTATAATATAAGTAATTACAGTTAAAAAAAAAAACAAATTTTTAATTCACATATTAAATAAGTAATATTGATTATTATTAATGTTACGTATCACTTCACATTAATGATAAAAATTTCTCATATTTTTATATAAAAATTAAATCATTTTTCAAAACAATGATTTGATTACTATTAGTGATATAAGAATAAATTCACATAAAATTATTAAATACATAGCAATTTAATTAATATAAATAAGTTATCATAATTTTTTTAAAAAAATATTTTTATTACATCAAGAGGACAAAGTTCTAGTACAAGTAAAAAGAAAGAGAGAGATTTGATTCGAAATCAGACGCTTGATTTTTTCTTAAACGACTTTAACCATTAAATCAAAAGCTTGAGAACAGTTTTTAAAATTGTAACTTCATACCAAATTCTTTCTAAAGGAATTTGAACTAAACACTAGACAGCCACCCGATGCCTAGCAAAAAAATTCCTATAACAGCTAGCCCATTTCATACGACACACGAATTTTCAAGAGCAAACAAACACATAAACACAACCTAATACCCAGCAAGAACCATCAACCTAGTAGTAGCAGCAAATCTAAAAAAACCCAACCCTAATCATTAGGCACACACAATCAACGATCAAACAGAATTCAATAAGCAGTGAAAATTTTTTGGCAAAAACATAGGCATAGTTTTAAGATTTGGGAAGCAATCGGATCAGCAACAGTAAAGGTATAATCATCGAGTTCGAATCGATATAATACTAAACTCAAGCTCGACTCTAAATTCAATGCTTGAAACTCAGTTCGAATTCGATCGAGTTTTATTTTTTTAATTTAAGCTCGATTTAAGATCGAGATAGAAATCAAGCTACTCAAGCTCATTCAATTAGGATCAACTAACATATAAAAATAAGTTTAATTTTTATATTTAATAAAAGTTCGATTATTTATGCTTGAATTCAAGATATTTTATCAATTAAAATAATTAAAAATATTAAAATATCAAAGTTCAATTAGGCTCGCGAACAACTCGAACCGAATATAAGAATATTCGAACTCGACTTGATCGATAATTCAAGTTACTTGAGCTCGAGCTCGAGCTCGATTCGATAAAATCAAATCAAATTCAAATTTATTTAAATCGAACCAAAATAACTTACAAATACTAATGTATCATTTATACTCTTAAACACAATTTTCAAAGCACAACATAGAAGCAATTGCATTTAAAAATACAATTTCAGCAAAGCACAACAGCAATCAAGAAGATAAGTAGTGGACCCAAACTCAGCAAAGACTCATACATACTCAAAGCACAAGCACACAGCAACCATAGCAAGCAATTCAACAAGAAAAACAGAGAAGAATAACAAAAAGGGCAGTTAGGATTTTGGGTTTCATTGATGTTCTTGGTGTTTTGAGGTTAAGAAATTGAGTGGAAGATTAGGTCATGGAAAAAGATAGAATCAAAGATGGAGGAGTTTGGACTGTTACTCGGGAAGAATCGAAGGGTATATTTTGAGATTTCACTAAAATCTGGTAAATTTTTTACATTGTTACCCTCTTCTGCTAATGGAACTAAATACCAAAGTTATAAGTGGAAAAAAAAAATTCTACGGTGGGTGTAAGTAGGAAAGTCACAAATCATATGAGATGTATGTAGAATTTACTCATAAAATTATACAACAATGATGTAGCAAATAAATATTTATATAGACAAAAAAATACAACTAAAGTAAAATTTTCTATGCATGTCAAATTTGTGAAACTATTTCTAATGAAAATCCTTACAATTAAATTTTTCTTATAAAATAGTTCATAGATGAGGATGAATAAAAAAATTATAGATGCTAAAATTTAAAATTTAAACTTATTGAATATTATTTTTTAAGAATGATTATTTAAACCAATTAAATTAAATTTCGAGTTTAACTTATGATTAAGAGTTAATTTAGCTTGCTGCTGCGGCTAAGTGTTTGATATTAGTGAAAAAATATTGTGACTAATTGTAATGTTTAAAAAAATATGTATAAAATAATAAAATATTAAAAATATGGGAATAATATAATAATTTTTATTTTAAACATATTTTTTTATCTCAAAAGTATGCTTTTTTATTTGAGTTGAAAAATCAAGAAATTAAAAAACCAAATTTTTTTTTATTGTTTAATATTGTGTTTGAATCAAAAGTAACTTTTAGATGTAAAACCTACCCTAAACAGCAATACGAAACAAGACCTAAAATTTAATCTAATTCTAAGTACACATGAGAGGTCCCATTAGACAAAAATTCTATGCATAAAATTCTTACTTTATTTTAAAAAATCTGAAATTGTGTTATTGTAAATGTCGAGGCTAGAGTTCCTTCCCTCTATTGAAAGGGGTCTGCTTCCGAGGCAAAAGTACACCAACAGTAGCAAAAAAAGAGATGATGGCAAGCTCATGGATTGGTGTGTTTATTTTTGTGCTCGTGGTGGTAGAGGGTGTTTTTGAGGTTCCTGCCGCAAGTGGAGGCATGACTCCTATCCAGTGCAAAGAGGAGCAGCGCCTGCTCGTGAATGCTTGCAGTGCCGTCATGTTCGGCCACACCCCCCTCATCCGACTGCTGCACACGTGTCAGGGTCACCCATGTCGAGTGCGTATGCCCTGCCGTGACCCATAAGTTGATGACCCTCATCGGAGTTGAACGCACCATTAAGCAGATTGAAGGTTGTGGAAGAACCGTTCCTCGCAACTACAAGTGTGGAAGTAAGATTGAGCATGATCAAGCATACATCTGCTGGTTTCTTTAATTGCATAAATAGAAATCATAGTAGACCTTTCCTATCACATTTGTAATAAATCTGACAAATCAAGAAGTGATAAGCAATAAAAAATCACCAAATATATATATGCTATAAATATCCAATAAAACATTGAATCTCTTTAATCTGTCCTTGTGCGGTACATGCATGCATGCCTGGAAGAACGGTTTTAGCTTTGTATTCAAATCCAATATGATCTGCTTCTGCTCTTATGTGACTATGAACTTACCAAGTAATTAAAAGTATGCTTTAGTATGGTTGTGATTAAAATCTCTCTTTCTATCCAAGTTTTCGTCACAAAAATGGGTTGTCATGACATAATTAACTAATCATGTCAAAGTTTTTCACATAAACACGAAATATTTATCACACAGAGTATAAGACATAATCCGATTAACACATTTAAGTATAATTAACATGTTTAAGTATGACACAATTAAACATGTAACTATGATTAACCAATTTAAACATAATTAAAAGTTATTTTACTTATTCTATTAAATATTAAAAATTCAATAAATGACTTTAAACACGTTAAATATGTTTAATAAAGTAGATTAACTTGTTAATACGATTAATTAATCATGAATAAGCAAGTCATTTATGGGTTAAACAAGTCAACAAGCATAACATACAAATATTTCCGCAACATAAATGATCATGACAAAAAGTCTTAACAAAAGAATTTTAAAAAGAAGTTAGAGAAGGAACAAGAAAAGTTTCAGGAATAATTTTTTGGTCAAGGAAAGAAAAAAGAAAGATATTTGATAAAAGGGACAATCAGACTGCCAGAATGAAGAAACAATAGTCTTTGGCACTGGGAAGCAAAAGTGAGACGCCAAAACAGTGGAATTACACCTGGGGATGCAGTCAAACATGAGAACTTGAAGTAAACAAGCAAGTCATTCCACTTGACTTAGAATAACAAATTACCTAGATAAAAGAATTAATGCATTGAATTTCTACAAGAATTTCCACAATCGAGTAATTGAACAAGAAATTACTAGATATGATAATTTTAGATATTATATGATGACATGAAAATGAAATGAAAAAAAATATAAAATGAGACAATTTAAAATTAATAAAAACCATTTATATGTTTGGTAAAAATAAAAAAAGATGTTTCATATTTAGAATATCGGCATAAATTGTGATAATAGTAATTTTTGTGTTTTACACATGTTGGTATAAAACAAACATGACAAGAATACACATCAACCAAAAAACTGAGACAAACAATCCTAGCTAAAGTTTTTCTTCTCATTGAATCTGCAAAGCAGTCAACGGAAAAACCAGCTTATGTTAAAATAATATGTCAGGTTACAACATACAGTAACATGCTGAAACACCCAAACTTTTCACTTGTTAGACAAGAAGGAAATTTACCTTATCACGGGTTTATGCTTCCTCAAGTCCCAAACAACTAGAAAAATATAAACATATAGTTAAACTTAAATGACAAGATAAAATAGTCTCGACTCCATTAATGTTCTCACAGTTGTTCTATTCTAAGAAGTGGATGCTTATAAGTATTGGTTGAGCCTTGCTGTTTCAAGAAGAAAAGAGATTTCACCTTGAGTAGCGGAATCACCACCCTGTATGACGAATGCTACAACTACATTAGATGCCTTAATATATACATGTAAAGAAACCAACAGCATGATTTAACTTATAATAAAATAGTAGTCAATGTATTATACCTAAATTTTAACTTAAAATAATAGTAGTCAATGTATTATAACTAAAATTTATCTGAACACACATGATAAGAGATGATTACAACATGCACTGGTCATGAACCATTGTATAATGGTGAGACAGAGAGCAGAGAGCAGGCTGCAAATTGTTGTTGCTAAATGTAGATTTCACCATCATAAACCACAAATTCTAGTATGTTTGGAGCTATGGCATTGAACTCGAGACCACCGAACCGAGAAAGATGGGTAAAGGAAATAGGTAAATGTACCATGCAATCATCAAAAGCCTGAGAACAGATTATCACGTCTGTTAAAAGGAAAAAGTTATATTACAGAAAAAAGGAAAGTCACTTGCCTCAGAACTGAACAAAAGGTTAAACAAATCAAATCAGTGCTACATGATGCAAAGCACAAATTTTTACCACTTTAACCAGATATAATAAGATACATGTGCATATTAGCAGTATGCGTATAAGCACAAATTGTCACCTTTTCACGTATAGTCTCAAGCGTGACATGCCAATGAGTGCAACCACATATTTATACATCTTGGCACCTTTTGAAACCTCTGTTTTCTTTATATATACCATCTCCTCATTAAACGAAGTCCTTGGAATCAACGTGGGAGGCAAGATGAGCACAGCAATCAAATCATTTCTGCTAACACCCATTTCTTCATACAATGCAATGACTGGTCTGATACTATTGTGGAAATCATACGTCAAGAGGGAAGGGAAGCATTTCTCGTGAACCGAACAGGGTCGTGAGAAAATCATCCCGCTCATCAAAGTAATTATTGATACGAGAACAAAAGAAACGAGGCCGGCAATTGATTATCTTAACGATGTCGGAAGTGGTGAGTCCCAAGCTACTCAGCAACTTGAGTTTGGATAAAAGGGGAGTTACTTGAGCATGGCGCAAAGAAGGCTGGCATGAAAAAATCTTCAACAAATCATTTTCGCTGCAACCCCATTTCTTGAAAAGTTCAATAGAGTCTCTCAGATACTCTAGAGCTTCTTCCGTCAGGCTTTCAGCTTGGTTTTAGCATATTGTAGAATAGGTGGCGGTAATTCGAAAAGCAGCGCTTGAAGCCGTTAACTGGCGGTTCGAGGCGGATACAAGAACCCGGATTTTGAGTAATAGAAGAGATTTAGGGAACATGTGAGAACTCTTCTTTTTGCAATTTTAGCGAAGCAAATTTGTCAGAAAGAGGAGGAGGCCGGAGTTGGAAGAGGGAGAACAAAGAAGCGAAAGCCCAAAGGATAATGTTACAAACTACGTAATTATTTCGCGCAAATTGCTCATGCACGTATTAATTTTCCCTCAAGTTTTACTCTTCTTCAATTTAATCCTTATTTCTATTGAACTATTCTTATCTCCAATGGCAAACAATATATGCAAATTAAATTTTAACTGTAATTAAGACTAGAAAATAATATATAAAACAGCATAATTATTAAATCTGGATTGATCCGATCAATCGACCTTGGATCAATTTTATATTTAAACCGTTTTTGCAATTTGATTTGTCATATTTACAAAACAACTCGTGGTTTATTGAGTTTATTATTGACCTGAATTACTTAAATATATATTTGTAAAATAATTTAAAAATTATATCTAACTTAAGTTTTGTGTACTAATTATTTATTTTTTCATCTTTTTTCATTAAAAATTATTTTTTCTTAAAAAATAAAAATACATTTTCAAAAACTAGAAAGTAAAAAAATAATCTTTGAACGCTTAGGGTTTTTTTTTTTTAATTTTTAAATGATAATAAAAATTTTGATACATATATCATAATATTTAGTTTACAAAATTAAGAAAAATATTTATATAATCTATATCATATTTTTATTAAGAAAAATAATTTAAAATATTTAAACCATCCCTCGCACAAATCTCTCTACTGTCTTATTTGAAACCTATTATTATAGAATAATAATTTAGGACAATCCTTGTCAAATTTAACATATGCTCAAATAATTACAACTGCCATTGCAATTTCTATCTTTCATCAGTAGGCTTGAATTACAATTCACCAATCACAATTACAATCACATCAAAAGTTGAGGGAGCTGTTATTAGTTATTACACTTATGTAGAACTGGCAATGGCATGAAAGACAAATCTTTGTTTAGAAACGAGGAAAGCTATAATAAATGATGAATGTCACGGATATTTCAAAAAAAAATTTATACATGTAATGTTTTTTTCAATCAAGTATGTATAAGAGTAGAAGATTTAAGGAATAATTAGAAATTAAAAAAAAAATAATAATAATCTCATGTGAGTTGGATCCTGGTCCAAGGATTAATGCTAGCAGCATGCTTAACACATTTAAGACTTAATTTCCTTAAAGGAAATGAAAATGTGATTTATGCAATCTGCGTTGTGTAGAATAACTTCACAAAAGGGGGGTTCTCTTTCCAATTTTCTTTTTCATTTATAAAGGTAATGTCGAATATCTTGCAAGGATGAAAATTTAGGCAAGCCATGCTGAACCCACCATATTAATGGGAACCAAGTGCATGGAGAAAAGAATAACATGAAAAGCAGGCAGTCTCATTTTTTCTTAAATTTCTTCGAAGACTTGCCTTTGATGCCTAGGTATCTCCCTATGTCCTCGTTGTCTTCTTCTCCACCCTTCCTCTTCTTTGTGCCTCCAATTTCTTTAAGTTTCTGCAAATGTTCAAATTTTATTGATTAGAAAAATTTGTTATCCAAGAAAGTAGTTAAAAAAAAATGCTTTATATAAATAGAAACACAGAGCAAAAGGGTGACTCCACCATAAAGGGGCACATTCTACATAGGATTTAAATAGCAACTCTGAGGGTAAAGTGAAAGAAGCATGAAAGACTATATATCTTGAGCTAAATATCAAACCCTAGAAACATATAATATAAGCACAAGACCAAATTTATATAGCTATTACTTCTACAAACCAAATGGTTAGACCAGTAAAAACCAGATGACAAAACAGAAACAAGAAAATAGTGCTTTCAATCCAGCTTGTGATAAGATAAAAATATAGATAAAGCTAAAAGGAACTTGGATTACCATCTGCGATAGTCTTTTTGCTTCAGTGACACTTTCCAACAGTAGCAAGACTTCCTCTTCTTGAGCAGGATACTCGGGTAACTTTTTGCCTGGAATACATAAAACAAAAAAGTTTAGTCCGCTGGACAAGCTACTCAACCGACATCCTAGCAACAAATTTAGCTACTGCAACATACCAATAAGCTTTTCTATCTGCAGGTACCACTCCAGCTCATACTGATTCACTAGTGAGATTGCAACACCAGATCGTCCTGCACGAGCTGTTCTACCTACTCGATGGATGTAATCCTGTTCCCACGTGAAATTAGCAAAATGAAGAAAAAAGGGCAGCAAAAGAACTAGCAGAAAACTTTTATTCACTCTATCCTTTTAAAAATCCAGACCATTTCATAGAATAACAGAATGCATAGTTTTTTTCAAGGTCTGACATATGCTGCAACAAGTTAAACAAAAAAGAGATAGTGCAAGCGTAACCTTAGAGTTTGTAGGGATGTCATAATTAATAACCATATCCACAGATGGAATGTCGAGTCCTCTACTAGCCACATCAGTGCAGACAAGAACATTACACTCTCCAGACTTAAACTTATTCAAGGCTCCAAGCCTCTTTGACTGTCAAATACATTACATCAACAAAGTGAGGGCAAATAATAATAAAAAGGAAACAAAGGGAAAAGTTCATGGTGTGGGTTTGGTTTGCCCACTGGGGGGGGGGGGGGACTCTGCATTTGTAGAGAAAAAGCATAAATCAGTACATCACCAAAATAAATTTCATGTACCTGAGTCATTTGACCACTAATGGGAATGGCCCTTATATTAAGATTCCGAAGAATAAAGGACAAAAGGCGAGTTGCATCACATGTTCGAGTGAAAACCATAGATGTACATCCAGACATCTCAGTCAAAATATAAACAAGATAGCAATCCTGCAATTAGAGCAAAATAAAATATATAAATAAAGACATCGCACAAGATATAGAAGTGTAAACAGCACCATATAATAAATGAAGAGAAAGAAAACAAAACAAAAGGCACGAGCAGACAGAACTCAGATCTAATCTCTAAAATATTAAAGCCCCAAATTCTGCATGCCCCCCCCCCCACCAATCTTGTTGATGGATATTTCCCTGTTTCTCTCTTTTCTCTGTCTCAATCTCATCATTCTTTCCAGATTCTGCTTCATTCTTCTGTGACTCTTGGCCATCGCAGTATTCCAAAAATAGAATCTCTTTCTGTCTTTGTTTTTCATTTTCCCTAATTGACAATAAATTGTATGTGTTTGTTGTATGGGTGAATGCAATTGCAAAGAGGCGAGGAAAGAAAACAAGAAAGATCTTAGTAGGACAACAATTCGAGCCAATTTCTAGCTTTTTGTTGCCTATCAGAATCTGGTTAAACTGAAAGACCCTGTACCATCTGTGTCATCCGTGTCATGCCATGATTACACAGTACTTCACCAAACATTCCAAAACTGAGCAAAATATATGTTGACTATTAAAAATGAATGGTCCAAGCACGATATTAGACTACTCCTATAGCCAAAAATTCCATGACCAACCCTTTGAAACTTTCTGATTACTCAAGGGTATATAAAGTAGCTGGCTGAAATATTAGTTTTCTATAGTACTGCTGCTTGCTAGAATTTATATCATCCACCGGAAACTTCATCCTACTTTGTCAGAAGCTTGCTAGCTTCCAACCTGTGCCAGAAAATACATCCTAGCTTTAACAAATAGATCCTAACTATGCTCTATATACCTCCATAAGGCCCTTCTTGAATAATACAAGTCCATTTTGCTTTTCATTTTTAAAACTATCAAAATAGGCTCCGGCAAGAAAAAACCGTATGAATCGCAAGTGCTTATCATCTAATTATAGAAGGTGAAGAGATGACTTAAGAAATAAACTGAATTTAGAAACCATATTTATTCCCACATCATATTATGTATGTGTGCGTGCGTGCGTGTGTGTGTGTGTGTGTGTGTGTGTGTGTATAGAGTCGTCACCACCAGCAGAAGAGAAGAGAGTGTGAGAGTTTAGACAAGCTCAGGCTGAGTCAGCCTACTCCTGCCAAGCCTTGACAAATCAGCATGCTAATGGATTTGGTCCTGAATAGCCAGCTATAACAGCACTCAGTGTGAGTGGCTGTGCAACACAACTTTGTTGCATAGCCTGTGATCCCCATGTAGTGCGTGGACAAAACTCTCTCAAACCATCTAGAAGGCTTACCTTGTAGTCCACACAACAAAAGGATCTAGAAAGCCCAGGTGTGGGCAATATAGCACTCTTGTTTGAGAAGGTTCTTGGATAGAGTTTAGAAGTGTTAGCCTAACAGCACTCACGTGTAAAATCTTGTATAGCACTAAGAAGTTTCCAAACACTGCAGACTCTAGAAGGTTTGCAGAAGATCTAAGAAAGGCTCTACTCTGGGTTATTCTAGAACCTTGTATTACTCAACCACTTGACTTACCCTGGCCCCATATTTAAGGGGCCTCTAAGAGTCCTCTCTTTACATTGGTAAAACAACTAGTTCAATAATATACACTTCCAAGTAATCAACACTCGCTTGATTGTATTTTGCTCTATCAATCCTCTAGTTTGAGTGCAAACATCATTTAATGGTGTTGGCCTAATAGAACCTACTTGAAAATATCTTCTATGGTACTAGGAACTTTTTAGACACCCCAGGCCCTAGAAGATCTCTACAAGACGCTTAGGAAGTCTCTAGTGCTAGAATGTGTGTTTTAGAACCTTCCCGCATAACGTTGCTACCACGCCCTCATCTTTTAGATCATTTTGTTGACCAGACTGCAAGGTAGGCCTTCTAAGGTTTTAGAGAGTTTTGTCAATGCACCACCTTGGAGTCACAGGCTGTGTGGCAGGTTTTGCTATCCTAGCACCTACAATCCAAATAGTAGAAGAATCTAGAAGGCTCTGGGCACAGGTATAATATCACCCTTATGCAGGCATTGTTGCACCCAATGCAATAACTGCAGGCAAGCTTAAGTTGCCAATACAAACTTATGCTAAATACCACACCCAAGTATTATGCCTAAGTCACCCGTTGTTAACCACACGCTAGACATCCAATCAAAACTATAGCGTGTTGGAACACATACTAGATGACTGAAAAAAGGTAAGCAGTGTGAATGCTTGTAAGTGTATATTTGCTAAACTAGTTGTTGTAAAAATGAAGGGGATCACATTATATGAGAGGGTCCTTTACACTGTATGACCAGGGCTATGTCAAGTGGCTGAGTATTATGAGGATCCTAAAGCACTCAAATCCTAAATTCATCCTAAAGGTCTTCTGTAGACCTTCTAGAGAATGGGATGTCTAGAGACTTCCTAATATCGTACAAGATATTGATAGTGTGTGTTATCAAACAGCACCTCCAAACTCCATTCTAGAACCTTCCTGCACAAGGTGCTATCGTACCCACTCCTAGGGCCTTCTAAATCTTTTTGCTACCTGGACAGCAGGATGGGTATTCTAGAAGGTTCCAGAGAATTTTGATTGCAAACTGCCCTAAGGTCACAACATGTGCTGTATGGGCCTATGGCACATGCATTACCATTCATTAAGCCAAATACTCGAGAATATAATTTTCATAAAATTACTCTAACAAACTCAATGCCATTCACAAGACTAGACTTAGAGTCCATCTAGTTTGGCAAGGACCAAAAAGTTTTGCTCAATCCTTTTCAGTAACTTGATCTCTCTCAAAAATAGATAGATGACAATCATCAAAGCCCAATGATTTATATGACATTTACATCTTTGAAAGAAATTTAATGCGGAGAAAATTAGGAACCTTGTACTTTGCAGGTATAAAGCGATACTGCTGCTTCAGTGTGTCAACGGTGGAATATTTAGATGCTGCTTCAATCTGAAAAAGTAATGAACATGCCAAAAGCTTTTAAAACATTAAAAGTAAAAATTGGTGAATGCTGAAAATTTTTGCATAAATATTATCATCAAACCTTCACAGGATTTCTCAGACATGCCCTTTGTAGCTTCTTCACCTGCAACATCAACAAATATTGTGGTCAAGCTTTCAGCAAGTAAAGCCATCTTTTATGTAAAATCAGGTCAAATTGTGAAAATACTGTGCAATAAACACACTTCTTTCTTATGTGTGCTCTAAACATGATTCATTGCTTCAATTTTTTTATTTCTCCAATTCTCCTCATAAAAAATAAATCATCTTATATAGTTGGACCAATCCAAATAAGTTTGATTAATATGGCACTGATGCTTCATGTTAGATTTTTGCATTAATACCAGTATATACAGTCTCAAACTTTAGATAAAGGATTCCACTTGTCTTTAGCACCAGCTTTGCCTCAATAAATTTTCTATCTGACACTATGGAATGAATGCTTTACTTTCTGAAAGTGAGAATCCCTTTTGGGTCAGTATATTGCTTATTCAAAAGGTTACTCAAAGAAGGATTGCAAACTAGCTAGAATGTTGGCATGTTATTTATAAGTATTGTACATCTAACAGAGGTAATGTTTCTCCTGTAGATTATTCACAAGTAGGATAGAAGTAACTAGAGGCTACAGAGCATTGTTTATGTGTAGCATGGCACATTATTCACATATGAATATCATAAAATCTAACAGAATTAATCATAAGCTCTCAAATATGCATGCTCATTATACGCCTAGCTCCTTACCAAAGCCCAAGATGGTATCACAACATCAAGTTTTAATTTTGTCTGACCTCTTGTAGAAATTTTAAAAAGAAAAAAATTCAAACTAACAGAAAAGATATTAACTAACAGCAACCAACAACACCAAACTAAGCCTTTTTACATGGGTTTTTAGCTATATAGATCATATTGCACAAATGTGCTCTATTCAAGATCGTGTTGTTAGTAAGCATGACAAAGAGATGTCTTTTTTACTTTTTTTCGTTGTAGTTTTCAACCATAACCACAATGGTAACTAATAAAGTGAAATGGAAAATGGCATATGAAGGAAATGTTTCTTATTGAATACATATAATTTTTTTTTTTTTTAACTTTCAAGACATACCTTTTTGGTCATGGTTGCAGAAAACAAATATGTGTGCCTATCACGAGGAATAACATTCAAAATATCATCAAGTGCTTTCTCAAAATCCTCATTCAGCAACCTATCAGCCTCATCTAAGACCTGCCAAATACATGCGCATTGTTTCAGCAGTACAAACAGTCAATTATAAATTTAAGTAAGGAAATAGGTATTTTATAAATCCTATCCAGGTCAATTATATGAAACTATATCAAGCAACAACTCTAACATGGCTACATTGACTCTGTTTTAAAGTGCCATGTGAGGCAATGGCATTCATATAATGAAGGTGAAACCGACCAAAGTAGAATTTAGCAGTTCAACAATGGAAAAGTAATCTAACAGATGGTGTAACCAGCGAAAACACTCATACCAAGGCAAAAGGGAGTTTGAAAAAAAAATTGAGGAAAAAGGAGAAAAAGCTTTTACCAAATATTTCAGCATGCGGAGGGAAAAACCTTTAGTATTAGTCAGGTGATCCACAAGGCGTCCAGGCGTCCCAACCTACAGGGTAAAGATTAAAATTCAGGTATCATACAAAAAATAAGAGATTCAGATGTATTCCTTGTTCTAAGACACTTATTTCATTAATTTTCTATGTCCATCCTAAAATTGTAGCTACTTAGAACAACAGGATAATGATATTTTTCTCTTGGGGTTTTCCTTTTAAGGAGGGTTATTACCATTAAGGGAATATCTTTTAAATCCTAAGTAAAGTTTTTCCATCAAAGTGAACACCAAAACACATAATATCATCTAAATAAAGTCACAGGCATACCAACACAGAAGCTCCATAGCCCTGATCCTAACAATTTGCAGGGAAATCGTAAAAGAAAACTGAAGGCCCTTGGTTGCCTAGATGAAACAAGTATCATAAAAGAAAGGGACTCATATAGGAGTCAAACAGTAGACCAAGATTAAAGAAAAGGACTATAATGACCATAGATCAAGCATATGTATAGTGGAAACCACTTACTATAATCTTTGTCACTAGACTCACTACATCATAGAACATAAAAAACTTAGAAAAGGCATCAACAAACTTAACATATAGACTAGCAATCAATTTTTGTCTATCCTTCTGTTAAATGCAGTTTTATAATTACAACAAAGTCTTCTCTCACAGGTCTACTTAGCCTGGATCCTTTAGGCTCAAATTTGCTTCATTGCACAATGACTTTTAGATAAGAATGGAGGGAGAACAGACGAACTTACAATGATGTGTGGCCGCTTTCCAATGGCAATTTGTTGTTGCATTAGGTCCACCCCTCCAACAAGCTTTCAAAATTAAAGAACCAAAATTTAAGCAACCAAAATAATGAAACTACAAAGCAAAATTTTCAGAGTCAGCAAATAGCATATCACTCATACCAAACAAGTCTTTCAGACAAAATCTTCAACAAGCAAAGCGTAAATTAAGAACCAGTCAAAAGTGAAAATCTCAATCATATTAAACAGCTGACAAAAACCATTTTAAAGTAACTAACTAGCTAAATATTTTGATTGGAAGCTTACCACAGCACATTTTAGGCTAATCCCAGATCCTAAGGCTTCAAATTGTTCTGCAATTTGAATTGCAAGCTCCCTGCAGCAACAAACTATCAACTAAACTAAAAAATATTCAACAACAAGAATATTTCCTTTATAAAAAGAAATTAAATAACTTTTTAGATATCAGACCGTGTTGGGGAAAGCACCAAAGCAAAAAATGCAGGAGCGGATTTGTATCCTTGTTTCGAATGGCACTCTAAAAGAGCGTGCAGTATAGGAAGAGCAAATGCCCCTGTTTTACCCGAACCCGTTTGGGCAAGTCCAATCAAATCCTTCCCTACAAAATAAAAATCCATAAAAAAAAAATTTTAGAAAAACAATAATATTTCAATTAAACATAGTTTCTTAAAACAACTTAAAAGAAAAGGAAAAGCGGCGATTTTAAGAAGTGAACCTTCGACAGCGTGGGGAATGGCTTCGACTTGGATTTTGGTAGGGGCTTTCCAACCTAAACCATCGCAGGCTTCCACTAATTCGTCGCATAAACCTAAATCTTTAAACGAGTTGATTTCTTCCTTCACTTCTTCACCCATCTTTGTTGAGGTTTGAAGAAGCTTTTACTTGACGGCCCGTGTAGGAAAGAGAGTTAAGCGGTGGAGCGTGGTTAAAACGGCTAGGGTTTTTCTGTTTGGCCGTTATGAACTTGTGAGACACAGAAACAAAGGGTCTTGCTCCATCTTGCCGCCAAAGGTGTACTAAATACTCTCAAACAAAACGCTGCGTTTTAATGATGTTCCTTTTTATTTTTTATTTTATTTTGAATAAGTTTGTTTTTCTTTTTATTTCTTTTTTTTTTTTAGAATGAAAAAGGAGAAATAAATATTATCATTATTATCCCATGAACTCGAGCCTATAAAATCATTGTTAGTGGAAAAATACAAGAAAATTAAATTCTTTTTATGATTATATAAAAATCAACCTTAATTCTCAATTAATATTTCAAAAAATTTCTCTAATTAATTGTTCAAAGGGAAAAAGAAAAAAAAAAGTGATATTGAATCATTAATATTTAAAACCTAGTAAAATTGTGAAATTAGACACACATACACTAATATTTTTAAAAAATAATAATAATCTATAACAACTATGACATTATATGAAAGTAGTCTTTGGATTGTAAAAGTGTTTGTAATATGTAAAAATATATATAAATAGTTTTAAAATTAAACGTATTCAAACAAAATAAAATTTCTAATAGTAATTGCGGCAACCTTTCTCTTATTCCCAAGCTGTGATCTAATTTGTAAAGAAAAAAAAGTTAAGGATGTAGCAAGAGGATGTATTCTATAAAGAAGCAGCACATTTACTTGCTATTCCTGTTATAAGATCCTGCTTAGAGCTCAAAAATAGCTATTCTTACCACTCACCAGTAATCAGAACAAGAACATTGGCCACCACTAAAATGGTGGAACCGGTAAGGATCCCTCAATAAAATTTTTCGGCTGATAATTCCGCTGACAAACTTGTAAAAAGAATGGCAATCACCACAAACACGAAGGTTCTTGAACACTCTAATGGTTGAACCATCTGGAGTATTTAATAATCCAAATGCAAGGGCTAGTCTCTCACTGTGGTTCCAAAGATTATGCTCTTTTTGTTCTTCATCTGTATCTTGCAATGCATAGCTGGTATCAGGAACATAACCTGCTTCTTTAATCATCTTCTTAAGCTCTCCCAACTTTGCATATATTTCATTGGCCTGAGGATGTGTTTGATCCCCCATTCCAAACAATCCCACCTGGTTCTTCAACTTCACCCAACTGCATGCAGGTTTCTTCTTTATGTTGTATGACCCCATTTGTCTCCTTACATCCTCTACATCATCCCATTTCCCAGTAGTTGCACAAATATTAGAATATAGAACATAAGCCGAGTCATCTGATGGGTCCAACTCAAAAAGATGTTCTGCAGCTTTCTTCGCAAGCTCCAAATTGCCATGGATTTTACATGAACCCAACAAGCTCCGCCAGAAAAGATCATCTGGCGGGACAGGCATTTCGTTGATAAAAGTTTCAGCCTCAACAAGCCTTCCTGATCGTCCAAGAAGATCAATTATACATACACAATGCTCTTTTCCTGGTGGGACATTAAACTCTTTGCTCATTTTAGTATAATATGTAAGACCCTCATCCACCAGGCCCCCATGATTGCAAGCAGAAAGAAGAGAGACAAAGGTTACATGGTCAGGCTTCTGCCCCATTTCCAGCATTTCATTGAAAGTTTCTCTTGCCTTTTGGAAATGCCCATGTCTGGCAAAAGCTGATATTAATATGTTCCATGTTAATCGAGATCTATTGAATGGTTGGGGAAGTATTCTTAATACATCGTCCATTTCCCCACATTTTCCATACATATCCATTGCAGCATTAGTAACAAAATCATCTGAGTCAAATCCAAGTTTAACTGCAAGACAGTGGAGTTGTTGGCCTTCCTCCAAGGCAGCCAACTTAGCGGTAGCAGCAAGACCTTCAGAGAAGCTGAATTGATCTATATCTATACCAGCACTTCTCATCTTCACAATAACTTTTAAGACCTCTTCCTCAAGATGATGATAAGCATTTGCTGCAATAATTGCATTCCATGAGACAGAGTTCTTATGAGGCAATCCATCAAAGATATAGTTACTTGATTGGAGATCACCACACTTGGCATACATTGTGATAAGGGAATTCTGCACATATTTGTTTGATTCAAATCCTGTTGAAACAATATGTGAATGGATGGGCCTCCCGTATTTCAGTAAATCATTAGGGGTCATGCAAGCACCTAGAACATTTGATATTGTAATGTAGTCTGTTTTTATACCTTCTTCTCTCATAAACTGAAAGGCTTTTACTGCCTCATCTGGTTCTTCATTTTCTGCATGGCCACCGATGAGGGCATTCCAAGTGACTTTGTTTCGCTTGGGCATCATCTGGAAAACCTTTTTTGCTTCAACCATCAAACCAGACTTTGCATACATAGTCACTGATGCATTTCCAACAACCACGTTCTCATGCATACCTGACAGAATTACAAGAGCATGCACTATCTTCCCTTCATCAATAAACTCAGAGTTAGAGCAAGCTGCCAATGCACTCGTAAAAGTCACATAGCTAATTGCCTTTTTCATTTGAAGCATTTTGATCAATAATTTTAAGGCATCTAGGCTCCTCCCGTCTCTAACATAGCAGGTCATCATGGAATTCCAAGAAATTAAATCCGTCTCCAACATTTCTTTAAAGACAAATTCTGCATCATCCAACCTTCCAGCTTCATAATACATACCTAAAAGTGAATTGCATATACAAACGTTTGAATCCAGTCCCAACCTAAAGACTAGACCATGCATTCCTTGTCCCCATTTTAAATTATCTACGGAACTGCAGGCAGAAAGCAAAGTTGCAAGAGTAGTAGAATTTATTTTCTTATGAACATGACGCATCAGATGAAAAAATCTCATTGACTCCCCACAAAGTCCATTCTGAACATGTGCAGAAATTATTGAGTTCCAAGAGATCGTGTCACATTCATTCATGCAACTAAAAACATAACAGGCCTCTTTTAGTCTCCCTAAACTACCAAACATAGATATGAGAGAATTAGCAACAGAAACTTTATTTTCAAAACCAGACTTTACAACATGACCAAGAACTTTATGACCCAATAATTCATCTTCAAGCAACGTACAAGCAGTTATCACGGTAGCAAATGTGTTCTCATTACAACTAACCTCTTCTTTCATCATTTCCCGATATAAATATATAACATTCTCCAAATCTCCACTATCTAAATATCCAAACATCAATGAAGTCCAGGAGACTACATTCCTCTCGGGCATCTCCTCGAAGAGCCTTTGCTCATCAAAAACTCTCTTGTAAGCTCCATAAAAATGCAGCAAACAAGTTCCCACAAACACATCACATAACAAACCAACTTTAACAACAAAACCATGAACTTGAATCCCTTCACTAAACATACAACCCGACCTATCACAAGCAGTTATCAAGCTTGAAACAAGAAACCCCGAAGGCCTGACACCAAAACTCTGCATTTCACGAAACAAAAACATCACGTCCCCATATAAACCAACTCGAACAAGCCCCGACATCATAGTGTTCCAAGAAGCATCATTTCTAACAGACAAATTATCGAACAGGTAACGAGCGTAATCAACAAGGCCAAACTTTGAGTACATATTAATCAATGTATTTGTAAGAAACACGCTTAAAGGGACTAAACCTTTGATGCAAAGCGCATGTAAGGCTTTGCCAGTGGTTTCTTGGGTGATTTGAGAGAAACCCTTTTGATAAAAGCAAGAGATTTCGGGGTTAGGGTGGTTTGAGAGGGCAATGGTGGCATGACTTCCGGGTTTTTCTTCTTCTTTTTCTGGCCATTGGATTGAGGAGATGACGTGAAGTTTGAAGTGGGTTCGCGAAGGAAGGTTGTAGAGAGCAGTGGGGAGTACTGGAAGTTTGGCTTTGAGAAGGTTTCTGCAACAAATAGCCAGCTCTGGTTATTGGTTTTGTTATGCTTTTGTTCCGAAGAAAGTGGCTAGAAACAACGCCCAAATTCCCTGGTTT
Source organism: Durio zibethinus (assembly GCF_002303985.1). The sequence goes on along the minus strand of NW_019167860.1, from coordinate 1,891,824 downwards.
GAACTTGGAGGCAAAGGCTTGAACTTCATTTCTTCGTTTGTTGAAATTTTAGTAGGGTTACCTTCTCCTTTCTTTTTTTTTCCTCTTTAGGAGCTTTTTTCAATGTGGAACAGAAATTACTTCATTATTTTAGTTTGGTTAATGTGAAAATATTCCCTAGATTATATTATTTTTCACCATTTAATATTTTAATTTTGATTTCATCAAGTATTATATATTAACCCTTTTAGTTTTGGTAAAAATAAACTTCAAATTATTTTTTGTGACAAAAGCTTTACAAAGATAATATTAGAGGTGTGACAAAAGCTGTTTTAGTCATCACTCTTGCTTTCCAAAACATATACTAAAAGCAAAGCCAGAAGATTGATAAATGAGCTAAGCAATGCAGGTTATATAACGTCTTTGCCATAGCTTTCCTAGTAATATCCATGGAAGAACTACGAGCGAAAGATCAGAAATATTTCTACTGATGAAACCATACAAGTGCACAATGTAAAAACTAAAAAATTCATCCCATAATAGACTGCAGACCAGCGTGTACAAAAGGGAAGCAGTAAAAATAAACGAAAACAAGTAGGGATCAAGCTGCTGAAGGATTCTCTCTTCCCTCCCTACTGTTTGATTTTCCAGTTATGCGCAGTCCGTGGCCCAGTTGCAATGCCTTCATAGTACTGAGATCCGAGCTTCTGGTTATTCCAGTCTTTAACAAAGTCTGAGAATAATTCCCGAGCAGACTCAGACGAAAGATTGGAGAAAAACACATGTTTCTCTTCTTTCAGCCAGGTAGCGAATTCATTGTTCTTAGAAAAATAGTCATCATTGGATAATTCTAGGAACCCATGTTTCTGCAGGAATGAAGACAACAGCATGAGCAAATTATAAGCATAAACCCTGTGTTTACTCCCACCCAAACCGCCAGCTGCGTAGGGAGGCAAATGATGTATAGGCATAAGATATTCATGTGCGTTTAGTTATCACCATAAGATTTCAAAATTTTTACTTTAACACCCTATAATATTTTAGAAGTCTTTTCCCCTTGATTCCAATAGAAGAAGAATGGAAAAGTTAGATGAAAATCCTAACCTCAATTTGATAATTTTATTGCTTTTTTTATTGTTGTATATATATAATTCTCTTTGTAAATTATTAAAGGTGCGTGTAAGATAATTATGTCATTCTTATAGAACAAGTTAAACTATGTAACGCCTAAGAAAAATGGAATAAAGTACAAAACATGTTAAATGAAACATTTGAAACCACAAATGTTCAGGGATGAAAAGGGTAATTTGCCCTTTAAAGTTTGGCAACATATGGCATCTTGCCAACTCGAAAAACCAAAAAACCTGCATCATGTAGCTATCATAATCGACCAATACAATATATACAGAACAGTACCAATACGACATCTAGCAGCTCAGCTGGTTTCAAAGCATCCAGCATTTTACCATGATACATATTATGGCATCAAGCACTACAACAATTCCTTCTACATGCAGTGAGACTTCATGGTAACTGTGTTTTTCATATTCCTTAAGAATGACAGTATGCAGATAATCAGAATCCCCAATGCTTTAACAGTGAATTATCCCAACCTTCCACACAACAAATAAAAAAAAAAAAAAACCGGCAATATGACCAAATTATAGAGATTGCATTCCACCAACACACCTCCAATTTGACATCATGGGCCTTAAGAAGTGATCTAATTATTGCGTACAGCAGTATGGAAACTATGACTTAAGACTGCAATTTGATAAATATCAAGGTAAGCAGAATAAGAGGACTCACAGAGTGGCGGTAATCTTTGTGATGTTTACTTCTGTGCTTCTCCTTTGACTTCTTCTCTGATTCAAGCAAAGTTCATCAATGTGATATAACCATTTCATATAATGTATGAGACAAGCACTGCAGACGAGGTGCAGTTCTTGAGCATTATCAGAAAATACTGCTGCTAAAGTTTTAATAAATACTGTATGCATATCTCAAAGAATTGGCATGAAGTGAAGAAAGGAACCCAACAAACAGAACGCATCAACCTTTAGATGCAATAGAAAGACATATTTGGATATTCATTACAGTTCTCAAAAAAAAAAAAAAAAGAATTAATCAGAATTTTATTAGTGAATATTCTAACTATAATATTCATGCAAGTAAAACAATTCTTCAGATTGAATCATTGGAAGCAAATTACTGAGGCAGTTTCTCACTGTCAACTTACAATTTTAAGTCGTGAATCCAATAAAAAGTTAAAGATTTTGGATATTATACTTTCTTTTAATGGCACTAAATCCATTCACATTCTCTCAACTCATGTATTCCCAAAATCTTATATGCTCCAACTTGCAGCAAGAGCAAAGAACCTAAAAAACATGTCAAAAACTTAATGCAGATGAACACATTAACTGAAGCCATTTAAAGAGTTAATATAGTTAATACATCAACACCTTCACAGCTAAAGTTTTACAAAACACATTTAGTGATGGCACTGATTGTAGAGAGCTTGTATTGCTATCTCAATCCAATTGGAACTTCTAGAAATTCCATGAGATAACTACCACATTTATACAAAGAGCTGCCCCAGAAATCCCACCTTCATTAAAAGGCAGAAAAAACTTGAACTAAGGTATCATTTGGATGCAACTGAACCCCCTGTGGAGGTGTGGTTTGCATCAAAAACCATGAAAAACACACTGATTTTGTGTTTGGGCGATACCAGTTCAGTGCCCCACTGTGATAGAGCTTCAGTTGCTCACTGGAATCTCACTGGTCCAGTGAAAATTTCTTCGCTTCAACTGTAGTTTTATTCCATTTTTAGCCTCATTTGTTTTATTTTTTAAACTTTATTCATTTTTTATTTTAAAGTTTTCAAAATGATTTTTTTATAAGATAAAATTACTAATTATTAATATTTACTAACAAAACTATTATTTAACATAAAAATAATTTTATAATTTTATAAATATTTAATAATTTAAAGTTTTTATTACATCCAAATTTTAATCTAATATCCTCAATGGTCATTTCTCTTTTCATCATAATTCAACTCACCGCCACCGTTGCATTTATATCCAAAAGCATATTCTTACTATTGATTTTAAACTCAGCGCTATAGTAACCAATCTTACCTCTAATACTATTTTCAATTTCACTGAAACCAATTTCACTGCCCATCCAAATAGACCCTAACTTTCATATCAAGCAAAATGGCATGTGCTCGAAGCTAATTCAAACAGCAATATAAACATCTCAATCCATAATTGTATATTTATTGTTCCTTCATTTTCCCCCCTCCTAAGATGCTTTACTGTTCTCACTTGAATTTTTAAATTTAAGTCAACAAATGCAATATATACTATTTCATATATAGGCTATAACCCAATTCTTCAAGCTTTTGCCTCGTGAAGAAAATGCTACTCATGCTCAACAAAGACTCAAAACTCAAACCCAAAAACCAAAATAAAATAAAATAAAATAAAATAAAAATTTGAACTTATAAGCTTAAAGTTAAAACCTTTATCAGAAGAGTGGTTGTGAGGTTTCTTGTCTTTCCTTTTCTCTCTCCTATCATTCTTCTTCCTGCTTTTCCTTTCCTCTTCCTCTCCTCTCCTTTGCCTTTTTTCCCTTCCTTCATCTGTAATTTGACAGTAAACCAAATATAATCACTGTAAAAAGAAAAAGAAAAAAAAAAAAACCCTTCTATCAAGTAAGAATTTTGAATAAATCTTACTTGAAGCCCAAAGTAATTTAATTGGCATTTTGACGTTAATTTGGAAAATTCAAAAAAAATTCAGCGAAGAAAATTAAAAATTAATTGATTATTTTTTGATAAATAGAAAATTAGAGCCAACCTTCGGAGGCAGAAGAAGAGTAAGTTGATCTCTTCTTGCTCTTCCTTTCCTTGCTCTTCTTTTCCTTCCTCTCGCTTCCCATTTTCCTTTTTCTTTTTCGTCTCCTCGTGGAAATAAAAAACGCTGCGTTTTATACTATTTGGTAGTCAAAGAAAACGTTTTGGTCAAGCAAAGATAAAAATAAAAAATAACCCCACCCTAAAGAAACCTGAAAACCTTCTCGCCTTCAGCCCCTGAGAGAAACCCAAACCGCCAACCTCTCAAACCCGGCAACCATCACCAGAATCCAGCGGAGCCTCCGGTTAATACACTTCCTGCACTCAGTTCAAATGGTGCTTTACTTTGATTGAGATTGTACTCATGAATAATAGTAATCTAGTGCTCTGTTTGGCTGTAGGAAAAATCTTTAACAATGCCTGAGTTTAGCGCAAATTTATTTGACAAAATTTAACATTTTTTTTGTCAATTTCAATTTCTTGTAGGGATTTTCTTGAGAAAAGTGTTTCAAAGTGTTGCAATCCAGATTTTAATATGGAAGATTCTAATTTTTTCTTGGATGAGCCGGTTGTAACTCAAGGTTAGAAAAGCTTCAATTATTTCTTTTTCTTCTTATTTTTTAGAAAAAAGTTGGTTTCATTTTTGAGGCTGTTTGAATTAAATTTTGAATGTTTTGGCAGCTCGTGCTGGTGCTAAGTTTCAACCCAAGGCTAAACGTAAAGCGAAAGATGAAACCTCTGGCTCAATCGCTTCAAAACTTCCTGATGTTATGAAGGAAGAGGCAGTTAAATTAGCATCCGCTGGCTTAGATGCAGTTCAGGTTGTCCAGCCTGACGATGTTTTTGATGGCACTAGGAGCTCGCAAGTAATAAACCCTTCCCAAGTAGCTGTCTCAGATTCTCTACTTGCCGAGGTTCTAGTTTCGAATTCTTGTGATGATACAAATTCTAGTTTTGGAAGATCAGTTGGGGAGGTAAACGACAAAAAAAAAAACTATATATTTCGTTCATAATATTGTTGAATTCAGTATCTTTTCTTTTTAAATTGGATACAAATTATTCTGTGGATTTGGACACATTCATTACATCTGAAGGGAAAAGAAAAAAATGGTAACATATTTATGTTAATTTTCAGAATGCAGATTTATTTTTTGGGTTGGAATGTCTTGATCAATTTCTTACTCAATCTTCTAATAATGACGGAGGTATTCAGATTGATTTTGAAGAAACCGGGACACAGGTGAGTCATTACTTCCATAAAAGTTACAGAATTTCTTGTCTACAGTTACTACCTGTAGTAATTTGGTTAGAATATTTATTCATTTCAGGAAGCAGGGGCCTTTCCTGATGTGGAGACTCAAGATATTTTGTCTGATACGACCATTGGCTCTGGTTTGTACTAGAGCTACTAAGTCATTCTTAATTTCTTGCATGGTGTTTTGTGTGTCTTTATGAAATACTTGTTGATATTTAGGAAGGCGTGCTGGAAAATTCAAACCCAAGCCCAGGTTACAAACTAGTGTAGTCACCACACAACCTGCTGTGGTTGAATCTGTTATGCATCCTCCAAATTCTCAGTTTGTTGAAACTATGTGTGGAGAGAGCTCAATTCCTGACATTCCAATGGATGATTTTCCTGATTGTTCACCAATGGATTTAGGTGCTTTTATTCCTCCAGATCCTTCTACCACCAAATATCCAATGAATGAGGAACTAGCAGACCTCACAGAAGCTTCTAACCCAGGTGTTGACCTTTCTGGAGATATTCCTACCATGCCTCAAAAATTGGTAAATCTTTTCATCAACTAATTTCTTTCCTGTATTTGATCTCGTTCTTGGGTAAAACTCTTTTTGAAATTGCTTTACCTCTTGCTATTCTATTTATATTTGTCTATTGGTTCGCAGAGTTCTAATATCAGGCCAAAGAAGGCCTCTCACGTATCAAATCCTTCTCCAAAGTCCAAACAGTCTTTCACTGGAGATGAGGGGAATGAAAATGGAAAAGCAACAAAGCAGTTGAGAAAGTCAGTGACTAGTCCTCAGATTGTTGATGATCCTAAGGATGACACTTGTAATGACGATGGTATAGCTTCCGAACTTCCACATAGTTCTGCTATAGATGAGGATAAAGATGATGAAGATGGTGAAGATGACGATGACGATGATGAATATAATGTGGAGAGTGCATATCCGAAAAGGAGAACCACTAGGACGTCAAAGAAAAACGTGAATGAAAATGAAAAACTGCTTCGAAAGCGTAAGATAGCTAATGAAGCTCAAAAGCGTAAGAAAGCCAATGAACCATCAGATCAGCCAGCAAAAGAACAACGGAAGAAATTTTCTCATACAACTCGTAGAAAGAGAAGATTTGGTTGTTACAACTTCTAGACATTAAAGTTGTGAGGTATTATTCTTTATCTATTTACTAATAATTTCCTTTTTCTTTTCTAGTGGATGAGTCTTTGCTGCACACCCCAGAGGATGAAATTGACTTTGCAAAGGTGGCCTTGAAGGATATCATTCTGTTTGCAGATTATAAGGAGCGGTTAGCGGTACATATTCTGTTTTTCTATAAAAGTTACCATACTTTCTCCAGCCATGCAAAGGCTTTTTGCATTAGAATATCATTTATATTATCCTTGCTGATTCATTTCTATTGTCCTTTCTCTGACCTAAATCTGTCATATTATGCAGAAGAAAGAGGCAAAAACATCAAAAATACCTTTGCCCAATCAAAGGTACATGAATCTTTTAACTAGAGATGCATATGGCTAGAACTTTGTGTCTATTAGTTCTTCCATTTTCTTACTTTTCCTGAAATGCTTCTAACTTGCTGCAAACTTATGTTTTGGCATTTTAAGGATATACTCACTCTCTTTATCTCCCTCACCCGATGCATCTGTGTATATATGCCAATGCTACGTTGAGTAGAAATTTTGTTAAGAGTAGGTTGAGGCTTCACTCATAAACTTCACCATGCTTTGGGTAAAAATTGCTTCCATTGGTATCATGATATTTCTTTAGCTGACAAGAAATTTGAAATGTGAGGGCACTTGTTTGCTCTTTTTTTTTTTTTTTTTTCATTTATGTAATCATTTTGGCCTTGTATGCAGTACTCGTCAGACATTTGATGAGGAAAATGCTCATGATGAAGAAAGCTTCATTGCTTCAGAACAAGACCAAGGCTTTACAGATGATCAAGTGAGTGGTAGGGCTCAATCAAGTTCCTTCTGCTTAAATTATCAGTCTTACATGGACAAAGAACCGAGAGCAAGATGGTCAAAACAAGACACAGAATTGTTTTATGGGGTATGTGGATGAAGAATTTTATATCTTTTTTGATTCCATTAGAAACCAACTATATATCTGAAAACGTAATAGAAAGAGAAAAATGCATAATATGTCTTTCTTCCTTTTTGTGTGAGTGGTTTCAAAATTGTCTCAGTTTGTACTACAAAAATTTGTGTTTGAACCTTAGTTGGCATATTTGTTGGAAGGATGTATCACTGAATAAGTGTGGTAAAGTTACTGTGAATCCCATTTTAGGCATTATGAAGAGACACAGGTTAGGTTCTTAGGGCTCTTTCACCACTTTCTAGAATGAGTTTATGATCTGATTTTCTCTTGATGTCTGCTGTAATATGTGTTTTAGGCCATTCGGCAGTTTGGGCCAGATTTTTCATTGATACAACAACTTTTTCCTGGAAGAAGTCGTCATCAAATCAAGTTAAAATTTAAGAATGAAGAGCGTCGATGTCCATTTAAACTTTCTGAGGCTTTAGCAAGTCGTGATAAAGGTGAAGTTCCTTTTTGGTCGTCTTTTCAATCAAATGCTTCACTGATCTAATTATTGTGAGTTCTGTCATGCTTAAAAAATATGGTGTCGTAATATTATTAACTGTTGTGCAGATCATTCCTATTTTGAGAAGGTGATCAAGCAGTTGCAACAAGTTGCTGGGGCAGAGCAGGAGTCTCATGGAGATGTTTCAGTCGATTTAACACGTGAAGAAGCAGTGTTGACTCCTAGAACTAATGTATGTTTCCTTTTTCTTTATTTTCTTTGTCATCTGATGATAATTTGCAGTGATACCATGTTGATGAGGAGATATTTTGTGTTGAACATGTTGAGGAGTTGTTATGCCCTGCCTAAGGATCTGAATCAATGCGTGGGAATGGCTATATGCATTTTCAAGAATTTGCTATTACAACATTGTTGAGAAATTAGAAGGTGATAAGCAGAACGAATTATCTAATCGAAAACTATCCAATCCCAACAATGCTAGGCTTATTCATTGAATCTGGACAATGTCATTCTGAGTCTCTTACCCTCTTCATGTATTCACACCATGGCTCAAATTTGTCCTACATGCTAATCACAACCATGTTCCTTTTTTTTTCTCTGGATGGTGGTGGGATAATCACAGTTATGGGAATTTAGATGGATTAAAATTTGGTTATGTACTGCTTATCATTTGTAGCTGTCATTAAATTTTGCATCTTCCTTTGCTGATATGCTTGCAGGAGGAAGTAGCAAAACCTGAGCAGGATGAGGATATAGCAGTCAGAGATCAAGAAGCAGATGTTACTGAAGATCATAGTACTTTGAAGCCTGATGAAACTGATGATGATCATGAAATATTGAGTTCGTATAGAAGTTCATTTTAGGAATCAAGATCAGAAGAGGAGTGGTGTAGATTTTTTTACCATGTGGTGACTTTATTGATCACCCTCACTGAACCAACTTGAATTTAGACTATGATTCTTCTCAAGTTTTACTGAAATCCGATTTCCTTATCATGCCATATGCTTTTAAGAAAAAGCTGAAAATGAGTGTATTGCTTATTTCTAACGTATTTCTATGTTTTTTTCATTTCACTTTTAGGCAATTTTTTAATCTGCTTTTGCAAAGGGCAATTTCCGTAAAGGGGATCGAAGGTGGGATCCTTTTTCTTTAAGAAGAGATAAATAATCATCAATTACATTATGTCCTATTCAAAGGATGTATATATTGTAAGAACTCTATTTATAACTATTTGTATGTACCTTATTCCTTTAATAATTCCGCTAGTCTTGCTGATCATTTGACATGTATTTTTTGTGTTGATATTATATTTGTTCATATATACCATTTGAAAGTCTTATTATTACACCAAAGTGCTATTGGACATCAATTTCTTGAAGAGCATTACCTGTGTTATTGTTTTAAGGATTCTCACAATACGATCACTTGCTACAAACAGACATCAGATTAGTGTAGCTCTTATCAGATCTGCCTCACTAAAAGTTTTCTATTTCTTGAAATTACTATTGAGTTTGCTGTTGGCATGCATGAGGGCTAATGACAAGGTCGGTCCCTCTACTGAACGAGTCATACTTTATTTGCATGCAAGTTGATTTCAGATGAATGTTATGGCACCATATACATCTCCAAGAGGACAAGAATAGTACCAATGATGTTCATTGATGCTTTAATTCTTAGTGTTTCGAATTTGCCTCTAACATCGTGTGTCTGCATGTACATATGATAAGAGAAACTTGTTCCCAGCTTGTGGTTCCTCTTATTATGTACATATGATAAGAGAAAAAGGTTATGTGTTGAATTTATTAAATTATTAAATTTTTTTTTTTATAAAGGAAGTAGCTTTTTGAAAATAGAAAAAGAGGTTGTATATGTTGAAAACCTATTAGATAACATCTTTAAAAGGTGATTATATGAATTAATGCTCTCTTATGTCTATCTTTAGCTTCAGGCTAGTTTAACAGAGGGCTTCCTTGCAAGAAGCCTTATAGTCAAGGCCCAAGGGTGAAACGGTTTATTTGGACTTGCCCGCCTACTGCACTTGAGATATGCATAAACTTTATTATTTTCATACCCCAATCAATCCTCCAAGAAAATCCTTTGTTAGCAAAAACTTCCGAGTAAAAACCCTTTCTTTTAGTAAAACCATGAAGAAAAAATCCGGGGAAAACAAGTCCAAAGCCATTGAGAATAACAGTAATGGAGGGTTTTCAACTAAGGAGGATTGCTCTGCTGCTTTACTTCTTGCTTCTTTAAAGCATCAAAAGTTAGACAAAGAAACTGCTGTTACTTTGGATAATCTAAAAAAAACGTTTCTTCGTCCAAGTAAAGGCAAAGACAAGCAAGAAGAAGAAGACTCTTCTTTTCAAGAGGAACCAAGATCAGTTATTCATGGAAGTAACAGAAATCTTGTTTCAAATTCAACTATCTTTGACGATCATCAACCCCCAGATATCCCTCCCATAGCAGCTCTAGCCGGCCTCATTGGCGAATGTAGCAGGCCTTATGAAAAGCGATTGACGGAGAGTGATTTGAATGACGATAAAATAATGTTGAGTTTGGACAAGAATCACGTCCAAGAATTCATGAAACCATTGTTGAAAGAAGATGAGGATGTGATAAGGGAATCCCAGTGATCACATATGATTCGGAAGGGAAGGAGTACTCGATGAAGTTCGTGTTCTGCACTTTGTATGTGCTTACTACTGTTGGGTGGAAAAAGTTTTACAAAGAACATGGGCCTGGAGAAAGATATCGATATTGTTACTCTTTGGATGTTTCGCCATAGGCTGACACAGAATCTTTGCTTTGCAATCATTTGGAGAAGGTCGCCAATGGCAGTGCCAATGCAGTTGAATTGAAGAAAGGGTCAGTAGTTTAGCAATACTACTATCCATCAAAAAGTAGTTGAATGTTATTCTAGGAATATCATCTTTGGAGTTTCTGCAATCTCATGAAAACTTGAAGAAAGTGTTTAGAAAATCGATTTTATAGAGTATAATATTCACAATATTTTGTATTACATTCAAAAAGGCCGCAACTCTCTTGGGTCAATTTGAGCTTGTAGGGGAGGATAAATATTACATTAAGTTTTATAGTTGAAATTCGTGAAATTTTTTTATAAAAAATAAGTAAATAAAATTTTAATAAAAAATTCATATAAATAAATTGATAGAGTTTAATAAAGATTAATACTATGTAAAAAAAATATTAAAAATATTATTTATAATTCAAATTTGATCGATTTTATTCAACGATAAAAATTTTAATAACATTTTTGTTAAAAATATTTATTTAGTAAATATATAAATTTATTAAATTTTTTTAAAATTTTTTACATTTAATTTATGTGATGAGATTTTTTAATATATTAATTTTTATTTACTTATTTAAAAAAAAAAAAACTTAAGAAACTCCATGAAATTTCATGCAGGGGAAGAGAATTTTTACTTTGATTGAAACAATCTTAAATTGCTTGGGTAAATCACTTTCATGATCTCTAAGCTTTAAGCGAGTATCATTGTGATCCTAAAAATTTAAAAAGTAACATATTAGTCTTTATATTTCAATAGTCCTAACAAAATGATCCTTCCGTCAATAAAATCATTAGTTGAATTATTAAATGCTAAAATTACAAAATATATATATGTTAATAAAAATTTTTTACTTAATACTAGTAATTTTGATAATTCTATAAAAAATAAAATTACTCTTTACCCTTAAATTTTTCAGTAAATATTTTTTTGGATTCATTTTTAAGATAAAAAAAAAACTTGTATCTTGAAAATGAAAATTACCAAATTTTCTTCAAATTTATTTATTGTTTGTTTAAAACACAATTAAATTATAAATCATCATAAAATATTTTTTTCATATATTTATCATTTATTTTATAACATTTCACCGTCGTAAAATATTTTTTCAAAAATCAAGTTTTTTAGTTATAAAATATTATTATACAAATTTTGATTAAATATTATAAATTTTACACTATCACTTATTAAGAGAAAATAAAATTTTTAATAATTTGAATCACAATTAAAAAATTTTGTTAAAAATTTTTATAAACCGAGTCAAATTTTGATGACAATTTTAAGGTCTCATTCAATACTCAGTTTGACTCTTCCATTAAAATTTGAATAAACCCATTTTACCATTAAAATTAAAATATTAAAAAAATAATTCTATCTTAATATTTTAATATATTTTAAAATAAAAATTAAATAAAAATATTTTATTAATAAATAATAATTTGATCATATCAAACATAAGCTTTAAAAATCATATCTAAAACTTAGTCCGTGTGAACCTCACTTAGTAGATCTTATTAACAGCTTAATTTATGAATAAGTTTAATTGCAACTTAATAAAATTTTTCTTGAAAAATAAAAATATTAATTAATTTAAAAATTAGAATTACAAAAATAACAATAAAAATAAGAATTAATATACAAAAAAAAATTATAATTATTTTATCTCTTAACCTGAAACTTATAATATTATTAATATATTATCTTACTTTGTAATTTTTCTTTTATCTTTTTATTTAACTGTGGTTCAACTAATGCTTTGACTGACGGTAAGATCATTTCGTTATATTCATCAAAAGTATAGAGACTAATATATTACTTTTTAAAATTTAAAAACCAAAATGACACTTACCTCAAACTTTTAAGAGTAAGAAAGTTATTACCTTAAATTGTATCCATTCAAAGAAAGAATAAGGAATGGTAAAATTTGATTATCAAATTAAATATAGTGATTAAGGAGAAATAAGTTTCTAATGCATTAGAAGTAACATATTAATATATTAGAGTTTTATAGTTGATGTCTGATGTATTGTCAATAAATTAAATGATATCATCTCATTAATGAGGTAAATCAGATAATATTATCTCATTAATAAATAAATATTTAAAAAAAAATATTAATTTTTGTATATTTATTTTAAGGGCTGATATTTATCTATATAGGATATATCATATGTAAACTCAATATGTTATGGCATTTCTGTATAAAATGATTGATTAAAAAATTCAAGCAAGTTAATTTATATAAATATATTTAAAAGATGGCATTTAACAAATTTTAAATTCAAAATTTAATGCTTATAATCTATATTTCTATCTCAAATTGTGATATATTTCATAAAAAAATTTTTTTTGAAACCTTTAGATCACATATATTAAGGTATATGAATTTAATCTAATTTTAAGTTAATTTAATCTGATTATTATTAAGGGAGCTCAAAGTTGGACAGATTTGAAATTTTGTATAATCCTAATGAGATATGATCAAAATGAGAATAGTCTAATTTGCATCAAAATCAATATCATGTGATAAAACGTGAGAATACCACCTTGTGTAAGGCTAACAAAAGTAAAAGATTTCAAGATGATTGAATTTTTTTTTTTTTTAATTTAAGAGCAAGATTTATCGATTTATTGAATTTTAACTTATAAATTTTCTAAATTTATAAATTATTTATCACTAAAAGATCGTGAGAGATTCGAACCTCGGGGCTAATGCACCTCTTGCACATGATTGATTGGAAGCGGCGATTCAAGCTTTGATTACAACCCATTATTGAAACAAAGAGCCTAAATCTAATTCTGAATGGGCCAATAGGCCTGCTCTGTCCATAGTGGGCTTGACCCGTTTGGTCTTGTTGACCAGGAAAGTTATTGGGCTTTATAAAAAGACATGAATAACCTCGCTTTTACCAATTATTACGACATCGAATTTAAAGGGTTGGCTTTCAAACCTTCATCAAAATTTCTTGCTGTTGGCAACTCTCTTTTTAAACGAGAAATAGAAAAACACCAGAAACAGAATATCTTCGATCCGCAGGCTTTAATTCCTCAATTTACTTCACAAAAAACCCAGGTAAGCTTATTTCTCCTCACATTATTCTGTGTTTTCTTGGTTCTGTTGTTATATTTCCTGCATGTTTTTCTTATTACAACTTTCTTCTGTTACTGAAACATGTTAGTAGGTTTTTTCATGTTATATATTTGTTTTTCTGTTTGAACATTGTTCTTTCATTTTGTTGAAATTTGGGTTGTTTTATTTGAAAAACTTTTGGGCTTATTTATGTTTTGCAGGATAAGTAAAGGAAAGGAAAAACTGTTTGCTTTATTTCATCTGTTTCTTTTTTTAAGTGTAAAAATTCATTGGTGAATTTGAAAAGATGAGTGGTGCTCCAAAGAGATCTCACGAAGAAGGTGGTGGTCATTCTTCTTCTGCTTCTAAATACCCACATGAGGATACTGGTACTTACCCTAAGATGCCCTCGTCTTTGGTTCCCACTGAGTACCATCATCCTGCCCCTTATGAGATGGGGCAAGATGCTAGAATGCCTAGGATTCCCAGAACTGAGCCTCGTGATTCGGATAGAAGGTCACCTCTGCAGCACCCCTTGTATCGAATGCCTTCATCTACTGTTTCCAATGATTCACATATGGATTCCCATCAGGGTGGTTCTGAGAGTAGGATGGAGCCGCGGGATGCCAAGGAAAATCGAGAGGTTAGGGTTGAAAGTAGAGAACCAAGGGTGGAACAGAGGGAGTTTTATGGTGAGGCTGCGAAGAGGGAGTATCAAAGTGGGAAAGGGGAAAAGGATGGTAGGTTTGAGAGTAGAGGGGATGAGAGTAAAGAATTGAAATATGATAGGGAGAATTATGGTGAACCAAAGGGTGATGTGAAGGTTGAGAAGGATCTTTATGGTGGGCCAAGTATTAATTCCAGTTGGAAGGATTCAAGGGATTACCATAGAGGAAAAAGATATTCAGACCCCCCGGGTGGAAACATAGATCCATGGCATATCCAACGCAGTAGTTCAGTAGGACCTGTTGAAGCTGGAAAGGAGGGTTCTGCTACTGAAGAAAGAGATTTTGCTGAAGCACATGAGGCTGTTGGTGAGAACAAGTTTGATTTGAAAGGGGAGGATAGGTTTAAAGACAAGGATAAAAAAAGAAAAGATGGGAAACATCGGGATTGGGGAGATAGAGATAAAGAAAGAAGTGATCGTAGGAGCAGCATGCAAGTAGGTAATAGCAGTGGTGAGATCAAAGAATCTGCAAGAGAGGAGAGAGAAGCAGAGAGATGGGAGAGAGAAAGGAAGGATTTGAAGGAAAAAGAAAGGCCAAAAGAGAGGGAAAAGGATCATATCAAGAGAGAATCATTGAATGGAGCAGAGAAAGAAGGATTGAACAATGAGAAGGAATTGGGAGATGGACCTGTTAGAATGCAAGAGCAGGAAAATCAGGCATCTGAACAGAAAAAGCAAAAAGAGTTGGATGCCTGGAAAAATGTTGATAGAGAAGCAAGAGATAGGAGAAGAGAAAGAGATGGTGACACAGAAGGAGACAGACCTGAAAAGCGCAACCGGTGCTATGACAAAGAATCTGATGATGGATGTGCAGATGGTGAAGGGGCAGCAGAAAGAGAAAGGGAAGCTTTTAATTATGGAGTTCAGCAGCGTAAAAGGATGCTTCGGCCAAGAGGCAGCCCTCAAGTGGCAAACCGCGAGCCTCGTTTTAAGCCCCGACCTCAGGACAATGATGGGTATGTCCTTCTATTCTTCTTAGTGATCATTTTAGTTGCAAGCATATTTAGCTTAACATGTCATTGTTTTATATGTTATGTGGATTTATTCTCTTTAAAATCCCCATGCATATCGTAGCCTTTGTTATTAAAACTCGATGAACAAGTTCCTAAGCAGGTTCCTTAATTGTTCCTTGTTACTTGTTAGTTAGATCCAGTGGCCTTTTTTAATTATAATTTAAGTTAAGTAAAAAGGTAAAATCTTAGCTTTAGAAAAATATTTTACAAAAACTTGCATTTTTCTCAATCTCACAGGGGCAATTAAGGGTTAGAAGTTTTTAGTTTCATCATATATTAGGAGCAAGTTTTAGAAATTCTAAATTAATTTGAGGGACAATATCGGTGCAGTTAAGGAGAATTTGCTCTGTTCTTTATGTTTGATGTTCATATTTTGGTGTGGATTGGTACTTGTGATGTATCTTTCATTCTTTAATAGTATTGTGGAGGAATCTTGACTAATTGGTAAAAGACTTTAATGCAATTAAATTAATAACTTGAAAGGAACCTGTTCAAAAAGGTCACTAGTACAGTTTTTCAGATATTGAAATCCTCTAGTCCACTTCAGAATACAGTTATACTTGGATGATGCTTGCTCTTATCTATGTGATCACTGAATTCTTCAAATTACTTATTTTCTCATTGAGAAAGGAAAAGATTATCTTAGATTTAAGAAGGGAAATTATGAATTCAAAAGAGAGGCTAAAGTTGGGGTTTCTGAAGGTTAATATAAATTAAAGATTAAAATGCTAAGAATTGACTGAAAAATTGTGGTGGTAGGATCTGCCAGTAATGGCTGGAAAATTTGGGTGTGGGATGGAGATAAAAAAACATAACAGCCGGGCCTTAGAAATCTTCTCCATGAAAGAAATCTCTCTCTCTCTCTCGTTTTATCAATATGCATTCCCTCTCTCCAGCACTTTTGTTTTGCCTCCACTACCTTCAATGTGCTGGCACTTTCTATATAATCCTTTTTCTAGCATTCCGGTTTAGATATTGGTTTTACCATTGCTTGCAAATTGATTGAGGTGTCTATTTGTATTGGCTATTTTCATAGGTATTTTTAAAGTGTTTTGAAGCATCATACTGTTAAAAACAATGCTGCTGATATTAATAGTACGACATCTTATTTTATCTGTTTGTATGGTATGGAATTGATGCCAATTGTTTACAGGGATATGCGTGTTATGATGGCATCTCCAACCTTTCTATCAGTACACAAAATGAAATTCATATAAATTAACTCTTACAAGGTCTTTTTAAGTGAAATGATTTAAATATACTGAAAATTCTACTGACGTCTAGTTGAGGCTTTGACGGCTGGTCATTTTCTTTTTCATGAAGTTTTGCTCTGGTATTTCACTATTGTTATTTTTGTTTTGCTAACCTTGGTTTTTGTTTCTTTAATCTGCAGATCTCAGGGTAAGATGTCATTTAATGCATTCTGGATATCAAATTTGTAGATGGAATTTTGTTTGCATGTTCGATTGAAGGGGACATTATGATCTGGTGAAGTAAGACTGATCTGAAAGAAATTATTTAGGTTGCAAAGCTTCTCTCAGCCTGTGCTTAACATGTGGACATTTATGTTTTGTATGTTTGAAGTGTTGTGTATAATGGTAGTTTAGGCTTGATCTTGTGCATTGACATTTGATTTGGTAGATGAAAACTGGAAACAATGTATTTTCAGAGATTTTCTCTATATGCGATTTGGAAGCTGTGGTAGGATGTATATAGGCCTTTCTACATTAATCTACTCAAGCTTTAACTTAGAAGAGGCAAGGCTAGGAATAATTAAATGGGCAGCATCAATATAGATGATTATTGCTCCATTCCAAGTGGCTTATCTGAAGTTTCTAAACACTAAAGTTTATAATTATTTTAGGATTTTTGGATTTCAAGGATGCTTAGAAGGAACTATGGTGACTTATAGATGACA
Source organism: Durio zibethinus (assembly GCF_002303985.1). The sequence goes on along the minus strand of NW_019167860.1, from coordinate 1,874,640 downwards.
GAAACTCTAAACTATTTGAGCCTCATGAGTGTAGGGAACTGTGGTTATCTGAGTGTTGTCTTGTTTATAACATGGTTATCTAAATGTGATCTTGTCTATAACAAGTGACCAGATATCTGTTGTGAAGCATGCTGGGTTTTGAAGCCCTTAGACTCTGATCACTGAATGGCTTTAAAGATTTTATTTGGCTCAGACCATGGCATGTTGAAAATGTCCAGAGAGGCTTTAAACATTTTACTTGGTAATCAAGGTTGTTTGATTAAGTTTTTGTTGACATCTCTTATTGACAGCGGTGAAGTAAATGGGCATGAGCAGGTTTAACCATTTTTATTGTGAAAAGTTGAAGGTGATGGTTTGCCAATGATCTTTTTGTTGAAACTTGAGTTGATTATTTTGTTTCTTCTTTTTTCTTTTTTTTTTTTTTATTAAGTAGGGATAATTTTCAATCTCCTTTTCAAAATGTTTTACTCCAAAGTGAGAAAATTAATGTGGTTGCCTCGATGTAGCTAAGTAAAGTCAAAAAATTAAAGGAGTACATGAGATACTAACTGGTTTCTGAGAACTCTTTAAATTCTTTTTTCTTTTCCCTTGTAACTATTGAGTAGGTGGTTGTATGTTCAACTTGTCATTTTGACTAATTAGTGGCTTAGATGAGGGAGTTAATCTCATTAATCACATCGTTTTAAGAAACGAAAGTTGAAGATGGTGTTCCCTCTGAGCTTTTCAAACTGTGAGAAGTTTCTCTTGTTAGTGATGAATACTTTCAGTTGATTGTTGCTTCTTCTTCTTGTACTCACCCATTTTATGTGACTTGTTCAGTGCAAGTTTGTAGTGGATTATTTGTGTTCATAGATGGAACAGAAAGTTTTAGGAAATTCACAGCGGTTATATCCTTTCTTTTCGTCATTATTTAATGTTTTTGTGGTTCAGGTAAACCTGAAGTGTCTTCTGTTGTTTATAAAGTTGGTGAATGTATGCAAGAGCTAATTAAGTTGTGGAAAGAATATGAAAGCTCTCAAGCTGATAAAAATGGTGAAAGCTCTCAAAGTGGCCCTACTCTTGAAATTCGAATACCTGCTGAACATGTTACTGCTACTAATCGCCAAGTAAGATCCAAGATATGTCGTTTTTTTAGATTTTATTCTTTTTTCTCGTGCAATTAGTTCACAAATTTTCTTAATCATGATTTATTTTTTCTGTTTTGATTGCATTTTTTTTCCTTGGAAGGTCTTTGTTATGAGGAGATCTTGATGGTTTTATGTCTTGAAATTGAATGAAAATTCTATGCACCTTTCTATTTTCTTGTCAAAGCCATGATCATTCTTTTTAAGTTTTATAAGTGATCATATGCAGGTTAGAGGTGGCCAGCTTTGGGGGACTGATATATACACAGATGACTCTGACCTTGTTGCTGGTATGTGGTATTGGGAATATGGAGGCTGTGGGGTTAGCTTTCCTTGGCCGTGTAAATTATTTAACTTTTAGCAGTTTACACAATTTTTGTATTGATATTGGGATGTTGCTTTCTAGTTCTTATGCATACTGGTTACTGCCGCCCTACTGCTTCTCCGCCTCCACCGGCTATCCAAGAGTTGCGGGCTACTATCCGTGTGCTTCCGCCACAAGATTGTAAGTCCAAATTCAGTTTTATCTTACTTTTCTACTATTCTAGTATTGAGAAACATATGCCTCAGTAGCTCAGCTTTGTTAACAATAAACTTAGGCACTGCATGAGTAAAATAAAGCAGCATCTGAGCCGAACTTTGTGGTTTGACCTATTTTGGACAAACAAAGAATTAATTTTAATGACGAATAAGCATTTAAAATTGATTAAAAATTCAATTAAGTTTACTGTCGACTATTTGGGTTTTCTGGTAGCACAACCCAGAACCATTAGGTGGATCAAAATTGACTTGAGCCGAACCGACATCATGGTTTGATTTGTTATTTCGGTTTCTTCATTTTTTTTTTTTTTTGCACAGCTCTACTGGCTAGGCATGGTTATAATCTCTATTCTCTGGTACCCTATTTGTGATATTTTCCATAGGAAAACCCTTTTTATGCATCGTTCTTACATTGTAACAATGATAATTTTGTTAGGCTACACCTCCAAACTTAGGAACAATGTTCGTTCCCGTGCTTGGGGAGCTGGAATTGGTTGTAGCTATCGTGTTGAGCGGTGCTGCATTGTTAAGGTTACAAGTTTCTTCTGATTTTTTTTTTTTTTCTCTTTATCCCATCAGTTTTCATAATGTGTGAACAATTTATCATGCTCCTGATTTGCTTTTTCTTGACTTAAAATCAATAAGTGATTATAATATCTTTTGCTTCTTACATGTTGTGTTGCTTGCTATATTTTAATTCAGAAAGGAGGTGGAACCATTGATTTGGAGCCATGTCTTACACATTCATCAACTGTGGAGCCTACCCTTGCTCCAGTTGCTGTTGAACGAACAATGACTACTAGGGCAGCAGCTTCGGTATATCATGCCTTTTTTGTTCATCTAATTTCTTGAAGTTACAATGATAGTTTTGTCTTGTGTTTTTCTAGTGGAGCTATTGTTATAAAATTTAGTTTGTATTGCTTTGTGTAAAATGTCAATGCTCTTGCCTGCAAGAACTTTTATATCTCATATCATTTGACACTCCATAGCTTGTAACCATGGTCACAATTGTGAAATAATTTTACAACTACTTAGAAAAATGATCATTTAGATTATCCTACAATTTGAACAACATGCATGCATGTGTGTATACCGTTCTTAGGCAGTAATAAGTTATTGTGCAGGAATGTGTAGTATTATAAAAACCAGTGTGCAGCAAATATGTTGCAACGGTAGAAAAATTTGCTGCATAAGTTGGATATGTTGTTTTTTCTTCTTAAATTTGTGGTATTGATTTATATGGTATCTGCATAGTTTATCTGGCAGCAGTTGATTAAGAGAGTTAATGATTTAGAAAATAGTTGAGGAATGTAGAGCTTTGTACTTCATATTCTTGAAATATTAGTTGTCTTTTATTGCTTCTATAATCATCTAATGTGCTGTATTTCTGTTTATCAAATACAAAAAAGCTTACTTGATACTTTTCAATTCTCAGAATGCTTTACGGCAGCAAAGATTTGTACGAGAAGTTACAATACAATACAATCTATGCAATGAGCCTTGGTACCTTCAAATACTTATTTTTTGATATCTTGTCTTGATTCAAATTTGCTTACGCTTATAGATATATGGACATGTTTAATACATAAATATCTTGATATTTTACCATTAAAGCTTCAAATTTATATTTAAGATTCTCAATTTTCTAAAGTTGTAATCTAATAAGTGACTGATTCCTCCGGAACTCTTTGACAGGATTTGAACATGTATCTGTTAGAATGTTTAGTAATGAGTTAACTAATTATTATAAGATAATCTGCAGGTTCAGTTTGTAATCTTTAAGTCTCTGAATTTACTCTAGATTGCCTTCCTAGGTGGGAATTAGGTTAGCTAGGTTGAATTCTACTTAGCTTTAATTTTGTTTGAATTAAAGAGGCTAAAATACGAAATAAATGCTGTACACTTAATTAGCTTTCTCATCTAAGCCCCTATCCTCTTGTTGGAATCCATAAGCCCTTTAACATTTACTTTGAACCAATGGTGCCCTTATTTGGATAGAAAATGGCATGTGGATTAAGATAGCTAACCCTTTTGGCTAGCTGAGATGAGATTGTTATGTGGCATAGATGATGTAGAATGAATTTTGCCACGTGATATGGAGGATATGAAATATATTTTGCCATAATGAAAAAGCAAAAGAAAGAAAAAAAGGGATAAAAGAAAATTTTTTAATATATTTGATACGTATCTACTAATGCCATGTTATTCCTTGCTATCACTTCCGTGTGGCAATCTTAGCACAGGTGGAAAAGAGGTGTAACAGTGTTAATCCATGTGGCATTTTACAACCAAATAAGGACTTAATTGGATAAAAAAAAGTTTAAGGGATTCAATTGATTGCAATAAAAAGATAGGGGCTCAGATGATAGATTTAATTGAAGTACGGAAGCTGTTCTAGTAGTTGGGCCAAACAAGGTAAAATTTTTGTCATGTTAGTAACGATGTGATGCAACACAAGATGGAAAGTGTCAAGAAGTGAGAACGAAAAGGAGTAGAGATAGAAAGGGGACAAAAGAGCAAGACAGGAGTAAAGTGAGAAGTAAAGAAAGAAATGAAGGCAATAGGGGAAGCAGAAAGATAACCTTAATTCCACTTTTTTTTTTCCCAATAATCAAGTCTAATTGAACAATTGAAGTAATAAAACTTATAGGGGCTAGGCACCCCTGCAATCACCCATGGTGCTAAACAAACAAGGGAATCCATAAATAATGACAATCACAAAAGAAATCCTAATGGTGGAAAAGAATAGATTCACTCCAATTTGTTGTTAGACATACAACTGTCTAATTATTGAATGGTTGGTGTTCAATATCTGAGCCTGTTCAGAACCTGAACTTTTGTTATGTATGAAGTTGTCATGAATGTCTTGTGTTTAATTGTTTATCAAGCTGCAGCTAGTTAACCTTTTTTTGGTCTGTATTGTTTCAATTCTCATATCTTTCCTTTCTTTCACAATCAAAGTATTTATGTGGTCGTTGCCATTTCCACAGGATTAAGTATAGTATCAGTATAGTTGCTGACAAAGGTCTGAAGAAGCCCCTTTATACATCTGCACGTTTGAAGAAGGGTGAAGTACTGTACTTGGAGACACATTCGTGCAGGTAATGTTATTTATATATTGCATTAATTGTTTATGCAACATGATTGATGGTTCGCTACATATTTTAGCCTTTCATCTTCCTTTTTTTTCTTTTTATTTCTTAATTTGCATATTCTCTTTGCTGTTGGCTATGCGCTAGTACATAACATAGATAAGAAACATGAAAGGACCCTAATATCTTGTCAGCTACCTTTTTTGGCTGGGGATGAAAGTTAATAGGGCTGCTATTGAGCATCTCATGAGCTACTCAGGACTCTAATTGATTTCAGCCTCTTTAATGAATTAGTTTGAACTTCAGCCCATGGGTGGTCGGCTTCTTCACTTTCATGAACGGAACTCTGTTAGCAGCTCCTGAGCAAAACCAAACTCAGTGTGCAGCTCATGAGAAAAACTCGTTTTAGCTTGCAAATATTTTATTGGAGATGTTTGCTTACTCTTAAAAATTTAATTCCCGAGTCATAATTTTCAACCTAGTTCTAACAATAAAAATATAATTATTTTGGGCAAAAAAGTACAAATATAATTGAATATAACCGAAAAACATTCCAATTAAAAATAATTAAAACTGATACCAAAAATGTCAGATGACCTATGTTTACAAGCTCAGGTGCTACTGACCGTGTGATGGCAGAATAACATAGTTGAGAGTAGCATGTTCTTCCCCCACTTTCACTCTGCTTCCTATCCTCTTTTCTGGTGGTCCCCTCCTTACCTTTGCTTGGCATGGCACGTACATAACTTTCTTAAGATTTACCTAATAATATTAGTATCAGGAAATCCAGCCAATTGATTTATTATAATAGGCTAACTAGTGGTTTTGCCAAGTTGGCTTAGTCTCGTCTCTGCTTCCCATTGCTTTTATTTGAAATCAGTGCCCGAAGTTCTGCATTAAATTTCCGTGCTTCTGTGGTTTGTCAGAACTTTTTTTTTTTTTTTATGTCTTCTATCTGCCTAATATCCGATGTATGTACTTCAATTGTAAGACACTATTCCTTGGATTGTTTGCAAATATTTTAGTTTAATATTTATGCAGTACATTTATGGAGAAACATCTCTGGAAGTCTTGAGTTGCTGAAACCAGTATGGTTTATAGAAAGTTTTAAACAAAATTAGCCAAATTCAATTAAAATAGCTCAGTTAATTTGGTCATGTTATTTATTCAGAAAACAACTCAGTTACTTTAAAATTGTTTCACTTGTTATGAAAATCTTTGGCAAACTGACTGCATGTACTTGAGTAAAATATATTCTTTAATTTAAAAAACTAAATATAAAATATAAAAACAGAAGTCAAACAGTTAAATACTTATCTAACTTGTATTTTTGATAATCTGATTAGCAAATGAACTGATTGGCTATTCTCATAATTGGTTTTCTTTGGTTCTGTTTGATTGATGCTTTTTGCTATTTGCTTTTTTAGTAGAAAGTGAAAAGCAAACAATGAAATATGAATTGAAAACAAGTGAGAAATAGCAAAAAGAAAAATGGCAAAACACCAACTAAATGGAACCTTAGTTTTTTGATAATTTTAGTTGATTACTTGGAGATTCAGTTTTAAGAATACGCTAACCTATTTAAAAGAACTGACTATTAACACCCTCGTAATAGTAATGTGACAACTTATTGGTGATGTTCTCGTTTTTTAATATTTTAAATTATTATTATATGAAGGTATGAACTATGTTTTATTGGAGAGAAAATGGTGAAAGCTACCCAAGCATCTCAAGCACATGAAGCAGATATAGAGAAGTCTCAGAATCACCACTCGCATTCCTCAAATGGTGAAAAAAATGAATCTGATAACATCATGATAGACGTTTTCAGATGGTCTCGCTGTAAGAAGCCCCTTCCCCAGAAAGTGATGCGCTCAATTGGAATTCCCCTGCCACTTGAGCATGTAGAGGTGCTTTATATTTCAGAATTTACTTTCTTGAACATGCATTTTTCGTTACCCGTTTTAGCATCTGCCATGTCAATCACCCTTTAAGATATTACTATAAAGCCGATAGGAATAAAATGGTTCAAATTCATCGGTGAAGCATATATTATAGAATAATCTGAAAGACCATTAGTACCTATTAGATGATGGGTATCAAGAGCCTTCAAAGATGGAGTTATAATGCCCACTTAAAAACTTAAGCAACTCCCATATCACATTTTCATTTTTTCCCCTGCACCAAATTCTGTAAGAGGCATACGACATCTGTTATTCTCCTTTCCAGCCTGCCAATTTGATCCTTCCAATTTTAAGTACTGGTGCAAAAATTTAGTGGCATATTTCTTTTTTTTTTTTTTCATTTTCTTCAGTCGAATCCTTATCAGGAGCTTTTTACGGTCAAACAGGTATTGGAGGATAAAATTGACTGGGAAGATGTGCAGTGGTCACAAACAGGTGTTTGGATAGCTGGAAAAGAGTACACGCTTGCCCGGGTGCATTTTCTATCTTCCAATTAGCTGTTGTTTTCAAGTTTGGTATCACATGTATTACCATTTTTCATGTTTCCATGTATGAATGAAAGCTATTGATTTTAAATATAATATCCAGGGTTAAATTTAGTCTTTACTTAACAACTAGAATGAAGCCTCGTGGTAAGTGCAGCTCTGAAGGAGACCGCTTGCCATGCCAGGTCCCATGCCTGGCCTCCAACTAAGAAATTTGACCTGCATCCAATTGACATAATTGGAGAGAAGTGATATGGTTCTCACTTATAGAGTTAGAGAAGTCTGTTTTGGTTTTGATTTCACGTAAGTCAAAGGTTCATTCCATTGAATGATCATGATTGAACAAGAATTGGTATCAAAATTTCCGTTTTACAAGGCTGAAAAGCCTTTGAAATCTACATGGCATCTTTTCCAAGTTTAGTCTCATAGCTCTTGAAAGTATCATTATTAGACAGTGATTTAACATTTTAAGGATGCGTTTGGGAGCATATAGTTATATTATTAGAATACTGATATAAAAACCTACACATTCTTTATATATATATATATATATATAGAAAGGAACTGGGATATCATAAAAACAAAAAGGATTATAAAAGACTGCCCTGCAAACAAATCTTCCAAGAAAATTAGGGGCAGGGAAGGGATATATTCCCAGGCATGTTACTTAGAGCCGCCCTTCTAGCCACTCTATGGGCAGGCTTCTGCCATGATGGGATTACTATCTGTATACAGCGATGAGACAGCACCGTTACCATCATTCCTACACCTCAGGTCTGGAAATAAGAACGTAATTCTGTTCATATAAGATTGTTAATTCAGTTGAAGTTCTAATTATTCAATTACAATTTCAGATTATAAGAAGGCTCAAAGGTCAAAAAAAAAAAGTTTTGGATAAAAATTTAATAATCATTTAAGTTTTTATTGTTTTATTATAATTAATTAAATCATTAAATATTTATTTTAATCAATTAAATTTTTATTAAATGAAAATTTATTAATATAAACACTTATTTTTATCAAATTGGTAGTTTAATTGGATAAAAATAAATATTTTAAAATTTAATTAAGTAAAAATAAATATTTAAAGATTAAATTGATTTTAAATAAAAATCATATAGTTTGATTGATTGTGATAAAATATTATAAGATTTTTTCAATTGTTGGAGCTCTTCTTTTGTTTAATCTAGGGTCCATAAATGTCCACGTCACTCCTTTCTTTTACTCAATCAAAACACTGTATTTCATTAAAATTTAACATCGTTTCCTTTTCCTTTCCATATTCTCTGTCATCTTCTGTCTCAAATCTTTCCTATATCCCTCAAGCCCAAACTCAAGCAACTCTTAATCTTTCAATTTTAAAGAAAAACTAGGAAATGAAAGTTACCTGATTTACCATATAAACAGCAAAAATTAAACGAGAAAAGAATAAGAACAAAACCAAAGAACAAAAAGGAATAAGCATTATTTGGGTGTATATAATAAATATAAGTCAAAAGAAATTGTTTAATTAATTTGTTGTATGTTGGAAATAATGATTCCAATCTTATTAGTGATTTATTTGAGATTGATTAAATATTATTGATGGACAAAAATTTGTAAGAGAAGAATTTTAAAAATAAAAAAATTTTTGATAGATAAATTTTTATGCTTATAAATAAATGAAATATTTACAGATTAAATATAAAAAAAAGATGTAAGAGAGTTATAAAATTTTATGATATAAACACTCATAGAATTACTAAAGATTTACGTTTGTTTATGTTTGAATGTTTGAATATTTGTGCGTAAATTAAAAAAGATTGAGAGAATTCACATATATATGGTACGTAAATACATATGAGTATATATTTATTTAGATTAAAAATATTTATAAAATTAAAAGAGATTGACAAGATTTATAGATATTAATTAAAAGTATTAATTTGATTATATATTTATAATTTTTTATAATTAATAAATTTTTTTATTCGTGAATGTATGTCAGATTAAATTAAATTATATTTAATTATTATTTTTTGTATAATTAATTGATTATTTAATTTTGTTTCAATTCACCTAAATGTTTGATTGGATTCAGGCTACGTGGCCTAACAGTTCAATCATATGGGTGTGCAATGGCGATAACCAAGTTGGCAGCAATATTTTTTGATTATTTATATATTACTTTTCAACATTTATAGAACATGCGAAAAACGGCTGCTGCAATTACAATCTTTGAATGCAAAGTGGATTCAATATATTCTCATCTTATCTAATTTATATGTCCCAAAAATAGCAGAAACTTTTGTGAAATGCAAAAGCAGAAGACACAGAATATGGAAGAAAAAGAAAACGGTACTAAGTTTTAGTGAAACACAGTGTTTTGGTCAAGTAAAATAAAACAAATGATGTGGACAATTGTAAACCCTAGATTAATGTTTGAAAAATCATTAGAGAACTTCACTATTATTTAATAGAGAATATTTCTTATCACGGACTTAATGAGGAGTCTTGAATCTCATATCAAATATAAAAAGAGGGTCACTGAAGTATAAAAAGGTTCACATAATCTCTTCATTGTGAGGTATTTTTTGTAGGATAAAACTGTAAGATCAAGAGAGCCAGAGCGGATAATACCTCATAAAAGTGTGAATCGTGTTATTTATGCTAATCTGAGATGTCGGATGAGTGGATGCCCGGGTTTCGGAGTCACGCGGGTCGAAGCTTAAGTCTCGACCCATGATAAGTGATATCAAAGTCAGCCCTAAATCTTTTGATCCACGTCAAGTTTCTCGAAAGAGGTAGGTAGGGTGACCAACCTTCGTGACGAGGGCATTACGAGGTTGGGTGGGGGAGAATGTCACAAACCTAAGGAAGAGTCTTGAATTTTACATCAATATAAAAGGAAACTGGTATAAAAAGAGTTCACATACAAGGCATCACTGAGATAGGTGGGGAAATGTCACAGCCTAAGGAGGAGTCTATCACGAGGTTAGGTCGGGAGAATGTCACGACTAAAAAGTCTTGAATTTTAATCAAATATAAAGTGGGGGACTAGGTATAAAAGGGTAGGTTGGGTGAGATAGAATGTCACGACTAAGAAGACATGAATCCAATATAAAAAGAAGGTGACTTATACTTCACATACGAGGCGCACAGTATAATATACCTAAGAAGAGTCTTGTTTTACACATATAAGATTGAGGTATGAAGATGAGTATGGAGAGAATGTCAGCTTGTAAAAGCTTGTTCACATCAATTAAATGATGATAGGTATACAAAGTAAGTGACGAGAACGTCACGAGATTGGTGGAAAGAATATCACGGACCTAAGGAGGAGTCTTGAATTCCACATTAAATATAAAAAGAGGGTGACTGAGGTATAAAAAGGTTCACATCATCTCTTTTTTGTAGGCGTATTTTGTAGGACAAAATCGTAAGCCCAGGATGTCAGAGCGGACAATATCTCACAAAAGTATAAACTGTGGTAGAATGACTAATCTAGGACACCGGATGAATATATGTTCGGATCCTGAAACCATGGGAATCAAAACTTAAGTCTTGATCTGTGACACTCCTCTCCTCATGAATTTTAATGATTATTAAATATTTATTCAAGGTCTTTTATTAATTTTGTTGCCCGATGAGAAATATAGTATGAAAATATGAGTTTTGTATAAAAAATATTTAAATTATGATATCCGAAATGTTTTATCAATCAATAAATTATTATTGATTTCAAATTAATCAAAATTTAAAGTGATTATAAAATGTTAAAAGGTTTAAAAAAAATAACCGTACTATCCTAAGTGATTGGTTTCAAAATATAGTTGGATAGGTGTCATGATTTTTTATTTAATTTGGTGATGAGCTCATGTTAACTTTCAGGATGTGATATTTTATTGGAAGTACGAGACTTTCAGACAACAATATAGATTTTTGTTACCCACATGGTATTAAGGTGGATGTTGACTCTAATAATAAGGTGGCATTAACTATGTTAATGAGGCATTTTCATACAGTTGTAAACTTGAAAAATATGGAAACATCGATAAATTAAAATTATAATAAAATATTACAATTATATATAATAAATTATTAAATAATCAAATAAACAAATTAAAATATTACTAAATAAATTTTAATATAAAATTGATTCAAATTTACATACAATAAAATTTGAATCTCATTATATTTGATTGCAACAACTAATAAAATACCGAGAAAGTGTGAGATTGGCATCTAGCAAAGATTTTATAAAGTAGGGAAAGAAAGAAATGGGAGTTTAAGGCTTTAAGCCAGAAAATTGCAATTTATGGTTAAGCCTCCGTGAAAGTAAGCATTTGAATTGCCATTGGTTAATTGTTTGTTATTTTTATTTATTTTTTCTGGTTTCAAAGTGTCCAAGTCTATTTGCTAACTTGTTGGTGTAATCCATTTGTTGTCTCGACTTTGTTTGATAAAAAAAAAAATGAAAATGAATATTGATTAATAAATTAATAAAATTATGTTTAAATTTCATAATCTCTTTTTATTTTATAATTTAATTATTGAATTAGTAATTTTTTTTTCATTCTTATTAATTTCTGTCTTTTTACAGTCAAAGCGACATTAACATTAAAATTTGAAGAGGAGAAATGTTTTTAACAGTTGATTCAATTACAATGATAATTTGGTGCCTACCAAGTCAAGTTTCAATTTTAAAAAACCCTACAAATCAAATCATGAAGATTTCCACTTTCAACTTTGATTCATGCTTGCATTGTCCGTCAAATTAGGATTCACACGTGCTCTCGTGCAGCACGACAGGGCCCAACAAAACAAAATCATACCTCTTCATTTTCTTTCATACATTTTTTAAAGATTTTATTTGAATTTAATTTTTTTTTGAAATTTTTTTTGAATATATTAATATAATTAAAAAAATTATATAAATTAACTTAATTAAATTTTAAAATTTTAAAATTTTTACCATTAATTCTTTTAATATATACTTTAATTAATTATTAAGAGCGAATTTTAATAATATTGGTTGTTGAAAACCTATTAATGGTTCAGTAGATAAAGCCTTTCCTAGATAGAACTCCGTACGTTTTCTCCTTTGCTTAAAAATTCCAACTTGGTGTGTTCATTGTCGTCTTCTAACTAATTTTTATTTCGTTTGTAAATGATTAATTTAATTAATTTTTATTTAAATTCTAGTCCTTTAGGGCTCCACCTTGACTTGAGAATAATCTTTTGATTGGAAAGAAAGTAACTGTGCTCTTACTTTTTGGAAGCTTCCTTAACCTATTGTTATTTATTTATTTATTTTAATGATAGGTCCTTTGTTAGAATTAAACTTACTAATTAACCTGTCTTACAAGTGGGTTTGTTAATGTAATATTATGTAATTTCTGTAATTATATTACATAGATTAATATATTTAATTTTAGTTTTTGAATTCTATAAGAATATGTTTAAAATATTTTGGGATTTAAAATTTTAAGCTTTCAATTGCATTAATAAAAATTATTGAGGTTCGTTTTTAACTTACGAGGAATAATCTATTTTGCTATTGAACTTTATAGGTTTATCTATAAAAAACTTGAGACATATGATTTCATGTCTTTAAATTATAATCTTTCGTAATGAATTGGGGCATTACAAGCTTATTCATTTAATTTAGATTGCACCAATTTTTAGTAACTCCCTGAAGGCCTGACTGAATAAATTAAACTAAACATTTGATTAACGCTAGCCCCTCCCCTATTGTAGACAATACTGTGGCATTTTTCACACGTTGAACAAAGACTTTTGTTTCTGTTGTAGAAGATACATGCAATGTACAACAAGAAAAGCAATGGAGACAGTTGACTATATTAGTCTGTAACCATTCACTTGCCACACAATATTTCTTAAACATTTCTTATTTCTTTAATCAGAATCTCATTAACTTCTTTTTTTCGGTCTTCGTTTTTTTCAATAGAAATTTCAACTTACCAAATGTAGGAATAATAAATCAAAATCTCATAATATATTTATTTGAGATTAATAAGATATTATTTAATGAATAAAAAATTTTTTTAAAAAAATTTTTGATAGGTAAATTTATTTACTTATAAATATGTAAAGTTTTTACAAAATTAGATATAAAAAAAGATGTAAAAAATTAAAGAGTTTTATGGGATTGACACCTTATAAAATTATTAAAGATTTACATCTTATGGTTTTATATGTTTAAATATTTATGAGTGATTAGAGGAGATTCAGAAGGTTCACGTAAATATGTGCATGAGTACACATGAGTATGTGTGTATATTTGTAATTTTTTATAATTAGTGAATATTTTTTTTTATCCGTAGACGCAGGTCGGTTGGGCTTAATTACGTTCAATTGTTATCTCTTGTGTGATTGATTATTTGATTTTACTTTTGTTGGTTTGACTGATTGGAAGCTTTTTACTTAACAAGTGATATCAGAGTTAAAAGTTTAAAACGTAAGAAGAGACAAGCTTAGAAAAACTCGATTTAAAGAAAAAGTTCAAATTTGTATTTTGAAAATTGATTGACAAAAAAGTTGAAGACACACAAGAGAAGATGATTGTGAAACTTTCATTGCAGGTGTAGTCAAATATATTTAGTATGAAAATTGATAATTTGATAGAATTTGAGTCAATGTGAAGATTGTTGAGAATAATGACTCAAATCTCATAACAGATTAGCTTGAGATTGATAAGATATTATTTAATGGATAAAAAAACTAGCAAAAGAAGAATTTTAAGAGGGAAGAGATTCTTGATAGGTAAGTTTATACGTTTATAGATAGATGAAGCTTCTACAGAGTTAGATATAAGAAAAATATGTAAGAGAGTTATAAAATTTTATGAGATAAGCACCCATAAGACTACTAAAGATTTACGTTTTATGGGTTTATATGTTTGAATGTTTGTGAGTGGATTAGAGAAAATTGAGAGGATCCATATAGATATAGTACATTATACATAAATATATGTGTATATTTGAAATTCTTTATAATTAATAGATATTTTTTATCATCTGTAGACGTAAATCGTTGGATCAAATCATATTAAATTATTATCACTTACATGATTAATTAATCATTTAATTTTATTTTTGCTAACTTCATTGGACCATAGCTTTTTAGTCTAACCCCAAACCCTTGTCATGAAATAAAAAAAACTCATTAAGGATCCATCTTTTTTTTCCAAGAATACTCGGTGTTGACCTTAATGTCATTCAAAAACAGAGCCAAAATCTAAAAAGGAGCATACTAATTTAATTATATTTTTGCTTCTTAGACAAGTTGTTTAATTTGATGCTGTCTAGAAATTCTGAAACATTTACGATATAAATAGAATCGAGAGACTCGAAGTTCGATGTTATAGAGTCGTCTCGAGATGGTGAGGCAACAAATATCCTGGAATAAAACATTTCTAAAAAAAGGAATATGGAGCCCTGACGAAGATCAGAAGCTGATTGCTTATATAAAGAGATATGGCATTTGGAATTGGAATGAAATGCCCAAATATGCTGGTATGAGACATCCCTAATTATGCTAAACTTTAATCGTGTACAAGAACAAGCTATCGATTTAGATTTTGTGATTAGAGCATTTTCATGCACTTCATTTTGGTTTGTAGGTTTGTCCAGATCAGGGAAGAGTTGCAGGCTTCGTTGGATGAATTACTTGAGGCCTAATCTAAAGCGTGGAAACTTCACCAGGGAGGAAGAAGAAACTATAGTCCAACTGCAAAAGAAGCTAGGAAATCGGTTAGTAACAGCACAGCCACCTTACTATTTTGAACTCTGAACTAAGTTTAATTGGTTTATGCAGTTATTTTTTGTGACATCTAGGGATTCAAATTCTAACATCTGCAACTCTTTTCTCCTATTTTCAGATTACTATCTTGATAAAAAAAAAATTACTATTTTCAAACATAAGATTATAGATAGGACGACACGATTCCATTTTCACAAATTTCGATTAATTTTCAGATGGTCGGCAATTGCTGCAAGGCTGCCGCAAAGAACTGACAACGATATAAAAAACTACTGGAACACTCGCTTGAAGAAAACAGTAGAGAAGAACAATATTTCAGCATCAGGAAACACATCACCTACAGAAATCAATTCAGGTATCGAAGCCAAGCAGGAGAATTCGTCTCACGCTGAATTCTCAATGTTCCTCAAGACTTTGCCGGACTCACCAATTCCTACATTGGATGACTTCCCCGAACCTGCAGCCACTGATAGTTATACCATGGACGACAATTTTGTTTCATCTGATTTTCTGGAGCAGCAACTGATGACAGTAGTAACTCTGGACAACCAGGACTGCCAAGCTATGTCACCAAATCCTCAGCTATGGCTACATGAACCCATATTTGAATGCGATTCCTACTATGATCCTCTGGATGACTTCTGGCTCAATCCATTTATTTAGTGCATAAAGAGTGAGAGCTGATCCCTTTGCCCTGCTTCTAAATTCGATTTCAATAAGTATTACTATTATAATATGGATGCTTAAAGTGATATTTGTCCTATTAATTTCAACATACTAAGGCTGGTATCGTGTAATTATGAAAACATAGAGATTGTCAGAATGTTTGAATTAGTAGAAACCAAAAACATATATTTTACGAATCTGTCATATCGACACAAATTCTTGGTGTTTTTATGTGCTTAAAAGTAGTAAGTTATGTTCGGTTTTAAGGGAAAACATTCAGGTAACACTTCTTCCTTGAAAGAGAAAAAGACAAAGAAGAAGATCAGCTAGAGCTTCTGGTTGTTTTCTAGAACTTTTGTATGGGTTATAGCGGTCTACATTATTCTTGAGCTTACAAGTCCAAAACGTATGTGGTGGCTAGTAAAGTAGTCTTGAAAAGCTTAAGGCTAAAATTGCTGAACTTCAGGGTGTGTAGTGATTGATAGATATGATAATTTTAAATACAAAACGTAACATGATAAAAAGAATAATATGAAAAGAAATATAAAATGATATAATTTAAAATTTTAGTAAAAATTATATAAGAACCAAAACTATATTTTGTGTATGGTTGTTTGGAATATCAACAAAAATTGTAAATACAATAATTTTTTTGTTTTAAACATTTTTGACATGAAATAAATAGATACAAATACATGAATTGTAAGATTTAGTTGTATATATAAGAATTTTAATTAGCAAGAAAATGAAAAGCTATACGAAGGAAACAGATAAATGGGCATTGGTTTTTCAATCAGAAAATTGATTAATGTTAACAACAAACTCAGCTGTTCACCAAATAGGTTGGAAAAGTAAAAGAAAGATCAGCTGGAATTTGTGTAGTGAGTATATTTGCCACCCAATGCAATGCCGATGGCTGGTCAAAAATGGAATATAGACGACAGTATATCACGTGCTCAGTCGCATTCTATAACCTTCTATGTTCTTTCTAAGTAACTTTTTCTTTTGACAATCAGGTCTTAATAATTTGTCCTGTTTTCCCTTTTTCTCTTGGTCAGTTGATTGCACTTCCAAAGTCTCCTCAAGCAAACAACTTAATTGTCACTTTAATTATTATTTTTTATCAGATTCACATATATCACTTTAATTATTTATTTTTAATCTTCAATTATTATCAATTAATCATTAATAATTTTATTTCGTGTATTAGACTTACATTGAAACACATCAATTCAAATAGTAATTTTCATCTTAATCTGCGTCCGACTTTCAACATTATAAACCTGAAGACCACGTCACGTTTTTTAATTTGTATAAATTGTCAAAAATTTTTCAATGTGAAACTCATTACTTGATTACACCGGTCATGTCTGAAATTTTCAATTATTAAGTAATCAAGCTTCAAGTCAGGTTACTTGCTTCTTCTATGTACCTGCAATCTTTTCCAAGGTGACTTTTGACGAAGCGACAGTCAGTATGCGAGCTATAGGCATTACTCCAGCTTGGCAGCTATATAGCAATGGCCATTATTCTACTACAACGGTCCTAGACGTTAACAAGAAGTAGGAGAGTGCCCATGTTCAAACTTTAAGCTACAAGCGTTACTTTGCTTACACGCATCCTCAAGCGTAAAAATCAAGTAACTTTCGCATCTACATTGATTTACACTACTATGCTTAGGGGATAGCTCATGCGTTAAATGAGAGCGAACTCTAAGGAAAGCGCCAACATGTTAATTAAATGTAATCAGTCGATCGATATTAGAAAATTTAAATTAAGTTCGATTCATAATTTATAGATACTTATTAAATGATGAAATTTTATTTTTTAAGTTCGATTCTTATTGATTGAAATTCACTCTTCGATTAAGTTCGATTAATTGTAAATAAACTCAACTTCGTATACTCAAGCAAAATTCCGATTATTCATGTTCGGAACTCAACCAAACCGAATATCGAAATTTTTATTAATTAAAATAATAAAATATATTTAAATATAAAATTCGATTAAGCTTACGAGCTATTCGAACCGAATATAAAAATACTCAAATTCGACTTGATCGATAAATCAAGTTATTCGAGCTTAACTTGATAATAATCGAATTGAATTCGAATTTTTTTTTGAATCGAATCTAAGTAACTTACGAATATTAATGTATCATTTATACTCCTAATACTAACACTACTCATCTAAGCGAGTAAGAGACCACAGGCACTAAAACCACTAAACCCCATTTGGATCGGCTTATAACTCTAATACGGCATGAATATACTTCTTTTTGCCCCATTTCCTACTGTAGAAGTCGTTTGGATAACCAAAAGTCAATACAGTTGTTGCCACTGAACTCAGAATTTCAATCAGAGGGGGAAGGCTTCAGTGGAGATTCCCCTTTTCCCACCACTGTTCTCTTTTTGTTATTTACTCTACATTTTTTTTCTTCTTTACCCATAAGATTATTGTGTATGGACAAAAATATCTCTTGTACCAAACTTTTGTCTTTTATTTGATATTTTATTTAATAAATTTCAAATTATTTTATTAATTTAAAATAATAAAAAAATTTTAGAATTATATAATAAACTAATTAATAAATAAATAACTAAAAATTAAACCAATACATAGATAACTAATGAATTCTTTAATTAAATAAATTATAAATAAATGAAAAAAATAAATATAATTTTGACAACAAATTTATCATATAAATAAATGCAATAATAAATAATTGATTATTATTTTGTTAAATTTCAATTTGTGTAAATATATTATTACAATTTTTTAAAAAATATTACTTGACATATTATTACGATTTTATTAATTTTTAATTAATTATTTGATATATTATTAATTAACAAATGATATAAATTTTTTATTTTTTTATAAATTTTAATATAATATTTTTAATAATAATTATTTTTTTACTATATTTCACATCATCATCACCTCAGTTTTACATCTAAATATATATTATATCATTAATTTTAATTTTATTATTCTAATAATTAATTTTATCTTTATTATTATTTTTAATTTTATCATCCGTACAAATGAACTTTAATAATAGTCTCTCACAAATGTTTCCGCACGTAGCAGGCAAACGAGAACTTCATTCCAAAGAGTTGAAGCACAGTACCCCTTCCTAGGTCACTGTTCACTCTACAAAGCTTCACAAATTTATTAGCTCGCTCTATGACGATCACTTTATGACAATTTACAAAGCTCCTAACCTTTGTGCAAATCCGTAGGTAACCTAACCAAGCCTATAAGGCTCACAAAAGGGGAGTGATCCAAATAAGTATTGCTCACCGTCAGTCAGTCATCAACCAAGAGTAAAGCAGCATGTGTCACACTAGGCGCTTTTAAGAGGTCGATAGGATACATTAATTTCGAATCGAAAAAAAAATTATTGGACGGACAAGTGTTAGTCTTGTATATTTCAATAAGTCAATTTTATGAGAGAAATGTAATGATATGTAATAAATAATATCAGATTAATTAATTTTTATTTATCCAATTCTATGCTAAATATTTTATTTTGAGTAAGCAAAGTGAACTAGTTTCACTATTTAATAAGGTGTCTAGATAGGCACAATGACAGAGTTTAATACGTTAAAATGCTTCAAAAGAGAGTAAGTAAGATGGCAATCTTGACGAAAATATCATAAGACTAAATAAGAAAAAATATCACGTTAAGCGTCTTTGAAAACAAACAGAATGCATTAATATCACGTTGAATAGAAAAAAAAAAGATCGTTAAATGTATAAAGGTTAAAACTGTACATTCCAATAAACCCATTTTACAGGAAGAAGGTAATAATCACATGCACTACACACGGCTTGAGCCATGCAAAGCATGAAAAGCGAAGGTAAAAGGATAGAAGACTAACACACTCTCACGCGTTAAGGGCAGTTAGGTGACAACTGTCCAGCCCCACAAGGATCACGCAATTTAATCGCCCAAGACAATCACTTCCCAGCTCGTAGATACTCGCCGCGCACAATGCTTAGCCAACCTTAAATATGCTTAAGGATGGTCATTTTATAATCACCATCACACTTGAAGGATAATTGTTATACCAGATCCAACCTACGAGGCCCACAAGAGAAAAATACCTCAAGGAATGCTACGTGTCTATCACATGTCTTATGTCAAACCTTACTTATGAGACGGATGACATATATCACACACTTGGATCACATCGAGAGATTCACTACCTTTCTTCTGATGCATATGAGTGTCAAAACAAGTTTCAAAATCTTAATTTCGATGCTCTTTGATCTTCTTTTTCTCTTGATGAGTTTTACAAGCTTACCAACTTAACCTCCAATGTTTTTTGCTCCCATCGAATCCATAATTACAGCAACAACTACCTAATACTAGAAAAAAAGAAAAAGAATATTCAAAGATTAGCTAGGGTGTCAAAATAAGTCTCGGAACTTGGCCGAAAGGGCTGACCTCTCGTATATAAAAGATTGACATGCTTGAAAATTGTACGTCACTAAAACTAATTTGATAGATTCTTCGAATCCATGATGACTTTAATTTGATGCCCCATTTGAAAATCGTAAGGGGCAAGGAGACAAAAAAAAAAAAAACCATAAAATGAACGTGGTCGTCAAAAAGAAGATTTGGAAAGTGCATTGTAAGAGTGTGACACCTACCACACGGAATTTTTACTTTATAAAAATTAATTATGTGCAAACTCATGGGTGAAAAAATAAAAAAATTATAATCGATTCAGGGTTTTATATGCATTGTTTAAGATTAGTTTAAATATTATTTTAATAAAAATTTTTACATTTAATACATTATTTTTAACAAATTAAGAAAAATTAATGCATTAATTATAAATTTATTAATTAAAATATCACCTTAAGATATTGATTAACATTTTTTATAATTATTTAAACATAAGAAATTAGATAAGTTAACACAGTTATTTTAAAGTGAGAGAAAAAAAAAAACACTTACAAACAATAAGATCATCCGAAAATGATTGCATATTCGGAATCAAAATTTTGGTCCATGCAAATTTTTGCGGATGCATGGATATACAAAATATTCACTTCAGGATATACATTTTCATCGATCATAATTGGTGGTGTTGTATCTAGGAGAAGTGCAAATAGTAGTAGATCTTGACATTTCAATTCGAGGAATTAATACATTATAAGAAAATTGTTATTTATTGACCTTAAAAAATCATCGGTAAAAACCAAAAATCGATCGGTATAGTATCATAAACCTTATATTAATGATTAAAATATATATATTTCGATAAATTTTTAGCTGTCGATATATCTTTTATTGGTATAAACCTATACTGACAGTTAGGTGTCAAAATAAATAGTAGAGATATACCAACGGTTTATGACTGTCAACATATGTATCGGCGTTGGTATAGCATTTGGAGTGTATTCCAACATTACATTTTTTATTGATTGTTATCTCCCATCGGTATGAACTTGTATACTTTGATTTTTCATACCTATAGTAACAGATTATTCGACATTATATCTATTATTAATGGTTAGTGTCTATCAGTATAATTTTGTGTGTTTGACCTATATTGACAACATATTTGACATTATCTTTTTTACCGATGGTTTATGTTTGTCAATATAGCCTCATGTATTATTACCTATGATGGTCAATCTGACACTATATTTAATTGACAATAGATAAATTTCAGTATAACTTGAAATATTCTAACATTATAATTTGTTGTTATAGATGTTAAGGCTCCAGTAAAAACTTATTTTTGAATTATATTTTAAGTTATTAATATTAATATTAATTAATATATAATCCTAATATAATATGGTTTCAAATAATAAAAATAAATATATAATAAATACAAAATATTTAATAACATTTGAAATAAAATTATAATCAAATTATTTTATAATCTACAAACTAATATTAAGTCAAGAACTAAAGCAATTTTACCAAGTCTAAATAAAACAAACATCATTGAATACAAATAATTACCCGAAGTAATTGATCCCTTCGTAGGTTTCTACGGAAAAGCAACTGCATAAAATAAAAAAAACTTAATTAGATAATTAAATTAAAAAAATTAAAGTAGTTTTAAAAATGATTTGTACGAAATACTAAGTAGTAAAGCCAAATATCACTCTCTACACTGCAAATTAAGTGGACATTATCCTAAAAGGGTTGATATATTGATTCAAGAAATGAATGAATTGGTTGATTGATTGAAATGAAAGGCAAATAGAATTCATAAACTTCCAAAATGTATATAAATCTAACAAACAAGCTATTTATTGGCTGCTATGTTTAGCCACCTTCGGGTATTCTAAATGTTTACTGGTTTTGTCAAAAGGAAATTAAAAGGATTTACGATGCATCTATTGCTCTCCAACTAAGATAAATTTACACTCTTTTTAACTAGGAAAAAAGAAAAAAGCAGTTGAAAAGGCATAACGGAAATACTGCACCACCTTAAAGATTACAGTATTGAGTTTTAGCTTTTCTCCCAATGGTTTTAGCTTCACTGAAGGAGATAAGAGGCACTTTTATGTCGCAGGCTGTAATTCATATCACTATATCAAATCTTTCCACTATTCTCAAGTTAGAAAACTTTGATGTATAAGCCATGTGAAAACTCTTTAGTTTTTGTGAGTGGAGAAGTGCTTGAAACTACTCACAAAGACAAAATTTGACTACTTATTCATCTAGAAAGATTAGATTGGGAACTATAAAGAATGACTTCGGTTGTTGCCTTCATGTCTAAAAAATTTTCATTCCAAGAATTCACAAGAAATTGAATTCCACCAGTTGATGATATAAAGAGGAAACTGTATCATCTGTAAATCCACTCAGTCATTAGGATCCCATTCTTCATCATGATCAATCAGTGAAGTTAAGCTACTTGTGACATCAGCACTATCGGATTCAAGCTAGTCAACCATATCATTGTCATCTTTTACCATTTCAGTGTAATCATTTCTATCATTGTTGTCTATCACTCACCCCTTAACTTCAAACTATCCACAATTCTATGCCTATTTTAAATAGCACCACTAATTATTCTATTAACATAAGACGTATCATTTGAGTTATGTCATTATATTTTATTAACATAAGACATATATGTAAGTAATATATTAATAAACAAAATTATAAGTTTATAAATTAAAAAATTTTATCAATTCATAAAGAAAACTATAAGAAAACAAAATATATCAAATAAATAATGTTCTTTAAAATTGTAAACAACATTCTTTTAAAGAAACAAAATCTTCAAGAATTGAATTTAAACTAAATGTCCTGGCAATCTCTCTTTCAATGTTGACAACCAAGTTATTTGTAAGAAACTCATCTTCCATTTTGTTTTGTAATCTTGTTTTGACAATTTTTATTATTGAAAATTCACACTTACTAGTTGATGTAGGCATTAGAAGATTAAAATAAGTCTGATCAATTTGTCAATGAAATAATATACTTTTAGGATGCATTTTGGTGCATGTTATATTGTTAGAACATTGTGTTGGGCTTGGTTTCCTCCATGTGGAGGTGACCTAAACCAAAACCCATTCATCAAGGACTTTTTAGTCCTTTCATACTTGATTATAGGGTTTGAAACCATTGTATATTGTTTATGTGGCTGAACAAGAAACAAGAGTGGTAAGGTGGCAAAATAGAGAAAAAAAAAAAGGAGAAAAAGGAGTGTAATTTCGATTAAGTAGTTTGATCGAGGTTAATTTGTTGTCTGATTGAGTTGAAATTTTATTACTGTGTTCATGATTCATTGTTTTTAGTTTAAACGGTGGAGATCAGTTTTGAGTTTTTTGCTTATTGATTTTGTAGGTATTTGTTAATCCATAAATTTGTTGACACTTCTCTAATTTTCTCTTGCAAGATTTTTTTTTTTTACCAAGATTGCTCAATCTTGAGATATTGTAATTGTATACCTTCAGTTTTAGCTAGAGAGAATTTTTTATTCTCTTATTTTGATAGTAAAGATTATTTGTTGCTGCCTATGTTCTTTACTCCTCATTTTGGAGAGGTTTTTACGTAATTACTTATGTCTCTATGCTTGTGGTTTAGAGATTTATTTGTTAGCTTCATTTATTTGATTCATATTAGATTCACATAAGAGAAAATAATTTGATTTTTAACTGCATAACATATTCGATTTGAATATTGTTTAAGAGTATTTTATCCCATCAAAGTGGCATCAGAGCCAGGTTGACAACATCTCTTGGTGAATAGGGCATAAAAGCTCTTCCCTACGGCCCAATGTGTGAAGGAGGAGATTATTGACGTTATTCCACATTGTTTGTAGAAAGAGATTTATTGTTATAGATTGTGTTTGTGAGATCGGAGATATGTAAAAGAAGATGTGCTATGTTACTTGCAAGTGGAGTCAACCGGATGAAGTTAATTCAGCTGCACATGAGTACTGACTATACTGTTTGAATTAAGTGGAGTTAGCACTGATTCGACCATATATAGTTGGGGATTTTTTGAAGGTCAATGTTGTGGTAGAATTTATGTCAAGGTAAAATTTGTTAGATATTGACTCAAATTCTAATTAGAAATCAGTTTGAATTCTAGTAAAATTCCATTAATCTCTTGATGATCAAGTAATGAAGCTTTATAAAGATGGAGTGACTATTAATTTTTAGAATTATGAAAGAGAGTTATGAGATCTTTGTGTAAGATATGGGTTTATAAGGATGTGGAAAAAAATTTATTTAGGAAAACATCGATTGTATGAGATAAATAATATTTTATAGGTTATAATTGAAGAGTTCTAATTGGAGAGTATAGAAACTATGATTGTTTCAAGAGTTCGAGATTAGTGTTTATTTATGGTGTTTTGTATTATTTGTAATCTCTATGTTTATAATAGATTTTCTTTCCCATTCGTGATTGTAGGTAATTGGGTTAAATCACGTTAAATATTACCTCTTACGTGTAATTTATTTCATATTGATCTCTTCATGAAATTTGTCTTTGCTTAAAAGAATCCCGACGCATTGATATCACAATCTACACAATTTTTTTTTTTTATAGAAAAGAATTGGAATATCATAAAAACAAAAAGGATTACAAAAGACTAACCAGCAAACAAATCTTCCAATAAAACAGAGGCAGGTAAGGGATACATTCCCAGGCATATTACTTGGAGCCTTCTATCTAGCCACTTTATGGGCTGGATTCTGCCATGAGGGGATTACTATTTGTATTTGGCCAAGAGGCAGCACCATCATCATCATCCCTACACATCTGGTTTGGAAGTAAGAACGTAATCCTATTCAGTTGATTAATTCAATTCAGTTGATTTTCTAATTATATATTCAATTATAATTTCAGATAAAAAAAAGCTAAATATTTTTAAAAAAAAACTCTTTAACAAAAATTTAATATCCATTCAAACTTTTATCATTTTATTGCAATTAATTAAATCTTTAAATATTTATTTTCATTAATTAAATTTTATTAGATAAAAATTGATAAATTGTCAACATTTATTTTCATTTTATCAATCGTTCAATTGGGATGAAAATAAATATTTAAGAGTTCAATTGAGTAAAATTTTGATGAGTAAAATAAATGTTTAAAAGTTTTATGAGTTCAAAATAAAAATTTAAGATTTAATTGATTATAATAAAATATTAGTGTGTAGACACCTTATTTGGTCTGGGCCCAAGATCATTGGGCTTGGTCCAATAGGGTTTGGGCCTAAACCAATTGGGCCAGGTTCAATGAATCAAAATAGTTAGGTCCAACTTTTTTTTTTCTCTTTTTTCATTTATTTATTTATAGACTTTAATTATTATTATTATTATTATTATTATTATTATTATTATTATTATCTATTTTTTTCTTTATTAATTTAATTTTTTTTTTTCTTTTCTTGATTTATCTTTAGTTTTATTTTGTTAGGATAATAATGGGATAATGGCTAAAAAAGAGGTAAAAAAGCAAATTCTACCATGTATAAACACTAGCAGAATTGAATATGGATTCAAATATGCTGGAAGTTGAGTCATGTTTATTCAGAAATTCTTCTGATTTTTTTCCTATAAATATAACACAGAATAGCACAGAAAGTGGGGAATGAAAAAAAACTACAGAAAATAAAAAAGAACACAGAGAAATTAGAAACAAAAGAGAGAGCAGAAGTAAGAAAACAGAAGAAAAATCTTAGAGTTACAGAAAAACAGAAAGCAGAAAAAAATATTCAAAGTTTTTTGGGTTTAGAAAAAAAGGGATTTTTCTAGAAAAATCTAAAGAATCCCAGATTTCAACGAAAATTTTCAGTTTTTGGTGACTTTTTCGACGCCGTTTGAATTTTTCGATAATTTTTTCAACACTGATTGAATTTTTTGGCAAGGGTTTCCAGAATCCGGTGAAAATCTTGACATCGGTTGAATTTTTAGGCGATCGTTTGGTGACCCAACCCAGATTTCAGTGAAATTTCCAGAATCTGGTTTAGGATTCATTCGGAGTTCATCCGGGTAGAGAAGAAGGGAAAGAAAAGAAAGAGAAAGAGAGAGAGAGGGGTAAAGGGGATCTGAAGTAGAAAAAAAGAATTTGGCCTTTTATAAGACCTTGAAACGACATCATTTTGACGTTAAATACTTCCTAAGATCCGTGCATTTTCATTCGAACGACTCGACCCAAGCGTTGACCCGTGTTTCGACCCGTGTTTCAAATCGAGCCAGCCGAGTTGAGTCTCAAGAGCCATTTTCGTGCCTCAGCCGAGCCAATTCCAGCTGAGTTGAGCCGCGTAATTTTTTTCTTTTTTTTTTATCTATCTATTTATTTATTATTATTTCTGTTTAGTTATTTATTAATTAAATTGAATTTATTTATTTATTTAAATAAGCATTCTTAAATATTTTTTAAATTTTTTTCTTAAAATTAAAAAAATTAAAAAATATATATATTTTTGAGAAAAAGTTGAAAGTATCAATTTTTCTTGAAAATCAAATTTTTAAAAATATATTTTCCTTGAAAATAAAATTTTAAAAAATATTTTTGAGGAAAAGTTGAAAGTATTAATTTTTCTTAAAATAAAATTTCTAAAATAAAAATTTTCAAAAAACATTTTAAGAAAAAGTTGAAAGTACCAATTTTCCTTAAAAATAAAAATTATCAAGAAAAAACTTTTAAGGAAAAGTTGAAAGTATCAATTTTTCTTGTATAAAAGCAATAAGTTTTTTGAAAAGAAAATAATTTATATCAAAAGTCGAATAATTATTCCTCTTACGTTATTTTATTTTATTTCTTTATTTTTTTCCTTTCTTTTTTTGAAAAAAATTTAATATTAAATAATCTGACAATGGAGCCTCTACAAGTGAAACAATAATTTTCTTGTATACTTTTGAGGTTAGAGGATTTTTTTTAATTTTTTGTCAAAAGTATTGGAGTTAATTAAGAATAATTTTCAATAATTAATTACTTGATAAAATTTTAAAGCTTATCGGATAACATGAAATTGAGCTGGTACCATCTTTCAATGGGTGTTATAAGGGTGTTATAACCTTCCTCACTCGTAATCGAATTCTCAAATCCTGTTCTAGTTAATAGATCCGAACCTATTCTTTTAGGGACCCTTAAGCTTATGTGTTCCTTGAAAGGATAGATTCCTTAGGTGGCCAATCGCACCTAAAGAAAAAAAGATTGATGGCAACTCCTAAAGTCAATATTTAGCAATAGATCTCTAGATCTAGACATTATGATAGTTTGGCGACTCCAATGGAGACTGTCGAGAGTCAAGGCAGCAAATGAATTTGTGTTATCCAAAAGTCTAATAAAATTAAACCTTTTTGATAGATTTTTTATTCATCTTTTATTTATTACTTTGTTATGTGATTCATAGCATATGTATAATATTGAGCTCTATACCTGAGCTCTGTTCTTTAGAAGGGAGTAAAATACCTATTGCTTCTTGAGCTTTTAATGCTCTAAGTGCTAGCGAAATACTCCATAAATTGAACTTTTAGTGGTAGCTTATAATGGGTGAGAATTTGGATGTTATTTTGTCTGTAATGGAAAATGATGTAAAGAAGCAATTATGAAACATTTAGACGTTAACTCAAAACATATATGGACTTAAAATGCTAACTTATAGATAGAGCCATTTCCTTCCTTTTAGAATTGACCAAAAGCATAAGATTCATTCTTCTTATTATGTGTGATGTTTTAATTTATTTACTTATTTATTTATTTATTCATCTTTATTTGATGTACTAACCTCTTCTCTTATTCATGTTTGCATGATCCATACTCATATCATAAAGTTGCATAAAAACGTTTGCTTGAAATATGATCTTCAATAATGATTTTTTCATGGACTCCACAGAACGACTAGTTTACTTTTCGTTTGTATTAGCTCATTGTGAGTCATTCAATGAAGTAAAGGTCTAGTCAGAAAGGATTCAACTAAAGATGAGGGATTGTTTACCAATCGACCATGCTTCTATCTTGTCTCAAGAGACATCTGTCTTCCTCAAATAAAATAATTTAGAAGATTTAGTTGATATATGGAAGAAGATGAATCCATCAAGACAAGATGAGTTTTACTAAAGACGTAGGCATATAGCACACCTTCTTGCAGTAAATGTCGACAATTAACTAATTAGAGCTGGAGTGCAATTCTGGGATCCTGTATACAAATGTTTCATCTTCAATGAAGTTGATATGACACTAACCATTGAAGAATATTCAACTTTGTTAGGTCTACACCTCAAGGCCTTGACAAGATATATGTCAAAAAACATAAATTAGGATTTCGTAAGAATTTGGCTCATCTTATGGGGATAGACAAATAGATTGTGGATTTTCATACAAAGAAGAAACAAGAATAGGTTTGCCTACCTTGTAAGTTTTTTCATGATTTCTTAGTGCAACATGCCGAAGAAGAATGGGGGTTAGATGTATTTGCCTTAGCCATATACAGAATGGTGATATTTTTAAAGGTTTTGGGTTATATTGAAATCTCAGTGATTGACTTTTTTGAAAGTGTGATCAATGATTGTAACCCTTCAACAATAATATTAGCAGAGACTGTCAGATTTTTGAGTTACTATTGCCAGAATAGAGGACGTCTTATAGGCTACATATAGTTATTGTACTTATGGATGAAAAGCCACTTTGAGTGGAGAAAATGTGCTTTTTCAAAGCTTTATATCCGTAATCGAGCTCTGATCAAGGAATTCTGTGAAAGTGGATGGTCAGAACAAAATTCTAAAAAAGAGTGGATAGCTTTCTTACAAAAATTGATAAGTGCCAAGGTAAGATGGTTGGTCCCATGGATGAATCATGAACCTATGCTATATCAGTGTGGAGATAACACTGTAGTCCCATTTTTGGGTTTATAAGGAGCAACAAGTTATGCGCCACTTCTAGTGAAAAGGCAGTTTAGAGTAGAGCAGTTCATTCCCATGACGCATAAGCTTCATCAATCGAATTTTTCTTATAGTGAGCCAAAAGTATTTCAGAAGATGAATGAGGTGGTTAAAGCATGAAAAAACCCTTGTAGAGTGAGTCTTGGACTGTTCATTGATAAGGTCACTCAGGGGTACTTGATTTGGAGAGCAAGATGAAGACAGGAATTGGTACTCATTTATGAAAGCTTTCAATCATCAATATAAGGAAAGCTTGAAGAGACACCATCAGAATTAGAGCTTACGACAAAAAAATTCGAGTCTAAAAAGGATAAGTTAAAGTAAAAAATCCAAAAGCTTCAAAAAAAAAAGGATCAATGGAAAGATAGAGCTAAAAAGCATGAAGTCAAAGTTTACAAGATTGCTAAAGAACATGACACAGCTGTCAAAGACTTAGCGGAGCTACTCCATGAACATAAGAGATTGTGTGTGAAGGTAAGAGCCAAAGAGATAACAATTGCTGAGTTGATAGATGAAAATAAGTTGTTGAAGCAAGAATATGCTGAATTAGAGAAAGAAAATACCCAAGTACAGACAAAAAATAACATGTTGAATAGCTACTTAAGTAGGTTGAGACAAAAGTTGAATGAACAAAAAGATTGTATTAGAAAGCATAGAAAGTTATCATATCAAGTTTGGTATGGTAAAAAGGAAAACCTAGGAAGACAGAAGTATATTGAGCACCTAACAGCCCAAATTTGCAAAGAGGTATGTAAGACAAGAGAGATGGTAGAAGAGACAGAGGCATTGAAACAAATGGTGGCCTCAGTAGGAAAACATAGACAGTGTCTCTTGAACTTCATCAAAGAAGCCAAAGATCAGTATGAGCAGATTAAACGATTTTATGGTTATAACTCTAGGATGATAAATTCCATGTAAATGAAAATTTTTTAGAATAAATGAAATCTTTTGGTTGAACACCATCTTAAGGCAAATGTTCTCTTCATGCATGCATTTTCATTCATTGTATTCTCATTCAATACATTTAACAAAGTAACCATGAGATAGTCATATAAACTTACTAATTTTAAGATATGGTATTTAAAGTTTAAGGATAGCTCTATCTATAAAAAACCCCACCCACCGATATAACACAAAAGTCAGAGCTAGACAAATAGAGCAAGAAAACTTTCACTGGTTTGAGAAATTGAAAAAAGCATAGGAAAAGATTGAGAATGAGTTGAGTAGGATTTTAGATGCTCTCAACAAGTTAAATAATGAAAAAGAGATAGAAGATAACACAAGCCAACAGGGCCTTCCATCACAATAAATGACCAACCTTTTATATCTTCTAAGTTTTGATCCACAACAAGCCCAGTCCATACAGGATATACTACTATAGCAGTTTACATATCCTGTATACCCTGAAATACCATCAGCTTCGAACCCAGGGTATTACCATAGCTATGTGAATCCTGTCTTTACTAAAAAGACAATAGAACCGATCCAAGTTCTTGATTTAGATAACTTGAAAGAGAAAGAGGAAAAAAAGACAAAGATGGTGGAATTTCAAGAAGATTCAAAGATTAGTATGCTTAAACAAATGCTACAAGCTATAGAAGGAATTAGGTTTTATGGTCTTGTTAATGCTGCTAGGCTGTGCTTAGTCAGATGTGGTTATTCCACCAAAGTTCAAAGTACTAGAATTTGAGAAATATGATGATACAAAATACCCCAAGACTCATATCACCATGTACTGTCGAAAGATGATAGCCTATACCCATAATGAGAAACTATTAATGCATATTTTTCAAGATAGTCTTACGGGCTCAACTGCTAGGTGGTATATCCAGCTAGACAGAACTCACATCCGTTCTTAGAGTGATATGACCTATAACTTTATTAGTCAATATTGGTATATTATGGATTTGGCTCCTGATCATTTATCCTTATAGAACTTCAAGAAAAAGGCAAATGAATCTTTCAAGAAATACGCCCAGAGGTAAAGGGATGTAACTTCTCAAGTGCAGCCTTTTCTAGCTGAAAAAAAACTACAGTGCTATTAATCAGCATTTTGAAATCTCTTTATTATAAAAAAATGATAGGAAATACAATAAAAAATTTCGCTGACATGGTGATCTCAGGTGAAATCATTGAGAATGCCATTAAAAATGGCAAGTTAAAAAGAGAAGAAACCAAAAAGGCATCAGAGAGAAAAGAGACTGAAGCTCAAGCTGTAAATTTTGACAAATAATTCAGGGGATATCAACCTTATTCACCCTAAGGTTACTCTCTATACTATCATACTGTAAATAATGCCTCATCTTACCCATACCAGCTAGCTTCACAACTACCTTATTCATCTAAATACCAGTTTATTTTTAGCCTCCAAGCTCTCATATACAGCCTTAACATTCAAACTCCTACAAGACCCAAATTCGTCCTGTTAGCCTAGTAAGTGGTTTACGAGAGCAACGAATCACTCTAAAAAAATTCATATTTGATCCAATCTCCATGACTTATACGGAAGTTATATCGAGAGCTCTATAACACTCACTTGATTGCCTTCAGCCCTATGGAGCCGCTTAAACCACCCTATCCTAAGTGGTATGATCTACAGTTCACTGTGACTACCACTATAAAATTACTGGTCATTCCATTAAAAATTACACTGCTTTAAAACATAAGGTGCAACAGTTGATAAAGGATGGAATGCTAAGTTTTGATCAAGAAAAAGCAACAACACATAATATTAGTGGCAATCCATTGCCTAATCACAATGTCAATGCTCTGAGTGAAAATCAAGAACACATTGATCAAAAAAAGCCTGGAGAGTTGTAATGAATCAGGGGGTAAAATATCAAAAAAGATTATTCACCTGATTACACAGGAGCATAATTTTAGAGAATGAAGATAAGGCTGGTTAGAAGTTTCTTGTCATTTTAAGATTTCTTTTAGAGTAATGTTAGGATTTCTTTTAGGCAATAAGATTTCATTTGTTATCATTTTAATAAAAGGCAAGTTAATGCATTTCATTACATTTTCTCTTTCATTAAACCATTATTCCATACTTTGCTACATTTCATAACTTTTTATTCCCATTCTTGAATTCCAAATGATGAATGTTTAGACAATAATAACAATAATTCTAGGATTTACTTTTGAGAACTCATTCACATTGATTTGAGAAGATTATTTGAGAAAAAAAAAGTTATTGACAGATATGAGATGAATATATCTTGATGATGCAATCTTTTATGAAGATCCATAAGCTTATTTTTGTTCAATAGATGATCTTCAAAGAAAGCATTCACATTTGAGATGAAAAATGGCCATATTTCTTTTATCATTCGAAAGAGCTTTCATTTCTACCCCTTTAAGCCTATTACAATCATTTTTAAAGAACCCCAACCAAGGATCACCTTTCACCTTTGAAGGTAATTTAAAAAAAAAAAGGTAAAAGATCACAAAAGATCTCAAAGATGGAAAGAGAAAGAAAAATAAAAGAAAAAAAGAGAAAAAAAAAATGAATGCCACACATGATTTGAGGCAAAGTAAGGGAATCTTTTTGTGAAGAATGAGATCGATGAAAAAAGAGGATTAGTGAAATAATGGGGAATGGGGGCAAAATGTCAAGTTACATCAAATAATGAATGATCATTTGGTTCTAAACCCTTTAAACACATATTTTGAGCATATTTTATCTATTTCTTTCATGATCCCTCACCATGGCCTATATTACAATCTTGAAAAATTCATTTGGATTAAGTGTGATGCTCGAATTGAATGATCATATATTGGGCAAAGGCATGCTTATGATGGAATAATGGAATCATGCTATATTGAGATTAATGTGTCAGAGCTATCAATAGTGGATGAAAGATGATGAAAAAAAATGGATGAAAAAAATGAAAAAAGAGAAAAAATAAAAAAATAAAAAAAATAAAAAGAGAAAAAGAAAGACTCAAATTGAAAATCTGAAAGGACGATTTGGGTAAACAAATCTCTGAGCTGAAAGTTAGATGAACAGTTCAAATATATAAAAGATCAAGGCATCTAAAGATCCTCTAAAGCTAAAGTAAAATTTGATGAGCTCAAAATGATTTGGACAATCAACGGAATGAGTTTTTAGAAAAAAATATTGGATTAATGTTTAAAATTGTTTGAATATTCATTCATCCCAATGATATACATCAAATTTATTTCTATCCCCATTCGTTCATTGCTTTTCTCCCAATGCATCTTGTGTTCTTTTAATCTCACATTCCTAGAATGAATTGAGGAAATGTATGATTGCATTGTATTTGTTAAGAATTGAAATGATAATGAATGAATGAATATGTGCCTAAAAGGTTCTTGCATTCTTTTGAAAAAAAATCCTGGATGATCGAAGGTAAAATGATGAAGAGATGACAGAAACTTGAAAATGACACATGGGATGGTCAAATGATGAACATGGAGATGGATTACTCAACAAGATGAATAGAAGGCAAAAATCTAAAAAGATGATGTGATCAAGAGATGAATATGGTAATACCTGATGAGGATCAATAGGCAAATTTTATTCTGGAATGGTTAGTGTTGAGAAACCTGTGAATGGTGAACGAGTGACGAACATAATATGAAATTTCTAGTGCTGATAAGCCTATGAATTGTGATTAGGTGGTATGAGGCAATGGACGAAACTCATTTTGGAATTGTTAGTACTGAGAAGTTTATGGATGGTGACCAAGTGATGAAAATAATGATCAGTTGATGAAACTTGTTCTAAAGTGTTGAGAAGCTAAACAAGGAAAAAAATGTGAGATGATGGAGTCTTGAGAATCATATTACCATATTTTGATTAGAATTTCATGACTTTGAAATCCGTATTACATGCATTATGTCTGCTTCGTCATTTGAACAGTACATGTATATGATTCGGTGAATATTTAAAGCTTTGTTTGGACATGTATTAGCCAGCAAACATTCGAATTATGATTTAGGATATGGCATCTACATTATTATGTGAATCCAGATTATTACACTTGCATCCTTGATCATGACATATAAAATTTTGAGTCACTCGAAGAAGAAATTGTGTCGGGTTGAATTTTGGTGTCTATGTTTTTGTACAATTCTTGTTTCATAAAAAATATGCAAAGAGGGGCAGCTGTAAACACTCTATTTGGTCTGGGCCCAAGGCCATTAGACCTGGTCCAATAGGGTTTGGGCCAAAGCCCATTGGGCCCGGTTCAATGAATCCAAGTAGTTAGGCTTAACTTTTTTTTCCCTTTTTTTCATTTATTTATTTGTGGACTTTATTATTATTATTATTATTATTATCTATTTTTTCTCTATTAATTTAATTTAATTAATTTAATTTAATTTTTTTTTCTTTTCTTAATTTATTTTTAGTTTTATTTTGTTAGGATAATAATGGGATAATGGCTACAAAAGAGGAAAAAATACAAATTTTGCCATGTATAGACACTAGTAGAATTGTATATGGACTCAAATCTGTTGGAAGTTAAGTCATGTTTAATAAAAAATTCTTTTGATTTTTTTTCCTATAAATATAGCACATAACAGCACAAAAATGGGGAAATGAAAAAACTTACAGAAAATTAGAAGGAACACAGAAAAATTAGAAACAGAAGAGAGAGCAAAAGTCAGAAAACAGAAAAAAAATCTCAAAGTCACAAAAAAATAGAAAGCAAAAAAAAATATTAAAAGTT
Source organism: Durio zibethinus (assembly GCF_002303985.1). The sequence goes on along the minus strand of NW_019167860.1, from coordinate 1,839,920 downwards.
TTTTGGGTTTAGGAAAAAAATGGATTTTTCTAAAAATATCTGGAGAATCTCAGATTCTGGCAAAATTTTTCAGTTTCTTGTGACTTTTCCTACGCCTGTTGAATTTTTCGATAATTTTTTCAGTACGGGTTAAATTTTTCAGTAAGGGTTTCTAGAATCCGGTGAAGATCCCGACACTGATTAAATTTTTTGGCGATCGTCCGATGACCCAACCTAGATTCTGATAAAATTTCCAGAATCTGGTTTAAGATTCAATTGGAGTTCATCCGGGTAGAGAAAGAGGGAGAGAAAAGAAAGAGGAAGAGATAGAGGGGGAAAAAGGGATTTGAAGTAGAAAAAAAGAATTTGGCCTTTTATAGGGCCCTGAAACGACATCGTTTTGACGTTAAGTACTTTCCAGAATCCGCACGTTTTCATTCGGACGACCCGACCTGAACGCTGACCCGTGTTTCAACCTGTTCCCTAAACCGAGCTGCATCTCCCGAGTCGTGCCTACAAGCTGTTTTCGTGCCTCGAACCGAGCTAATTCCAGCTGAGTCGAATCGCGTATTTTTTTTCTTTTTTTCTATTTATTTATTTAGTTATTATTATTATTATTTCTATTTAGTTATTTATTAATTAAATTTAAATTATTTATTTATTTAAATAAGCATTCTTTATTTTTTTTATTTTTTTCCTAAAATAAAAAAAATAAAAAATACATATTTTTGAGGAAAAGTTGAAAGTAACAATTTTTCTTGAAAATCAAATTTTTTAAAAAATATTTTCCTTGAAAATAAAATTTTAAAAAATATTTTTGAGGAAATGTTGAAAATATCAATTTTTCTTAAAATAAAATTTCTAAAATAAAAATTTTCAAAAAACATTTTGAGAAAAAATTGGAAGTATCAATTTTCCTTAAAAATAAAAATTATTAAGAAAAATATTTTGAGGAAAAGTTAAAAGTATCAATTTTCCTTGAAATTAAAATTTCAGAAAAATATTTTGAGAAAAAATTGGAAGTATCAATTTTTCTTAAAAATAAAAATTATCAAGAAAAACCTTTTAAGGAAAAGTTAAAAGTATCAATTTTTCTTAAAATATATATAAAAAAAAACTTCCAAATGCTTTAAGAAAAAGCTAAAAGTATCAATTTTTCTTGTACAAAAATAATGAGTTTTTTTGAAAAGAAAAGGATTTATATCAAAAGTAGAATCATTATTCCTCTTTTGTTATTTTATTTTATTTCTTTATTTTTTTCCTTTCTTTCTTGAAAAAATTTTAATATTAAATAATCCGACAATGGAGTTTCTACAAGTGAAACAATTGTTTTCTTGTATACTCTTGATATGAGAGGATTTTTTTTAATTTTCTGTCAAAAATATTGTAGTTAATTAAAAATAATTTTTAATAATTAATTACTTAGTAAAATTTTAAGGCTTATCGGATAACACGAAATTGAGCTGGTACCATTTTTCGATAAGTATTGTGAGGGTGCTATAAACTTTCTCACTCGTAACCGAACTCTCGAATCATATTCTGGTTAATAGATTCGAATCTATTCTTTTAGAGATCCTTAAGCTTAGGTTCCTTGAAAGGATAGATTCCTTAGGTGACCAATCGCATCTAAACAAAAAAAGATTGGTGACGACTCTTAAAATCAATGTTTAACGATAGATTCTCAAATCTAAACGTTATAACATAGTGTTTAAATGAAATTTTTGTTCAAAAACTTTTTTAATTTTTTTGTCTAATAAAAAACATAATATGGAATAGGAGTTCTGTAAAAAATAAAAAATTAATTATGGTATAAGAAATATCTTATCAACCAATGAACCCTTAAGCGATGGTAAAAAAAAGAAAAATCCCAACTAGCCTAATTGACTGTTTCAAAAAAAAAAAAAAAGGAAAATTCTCAGGTTTAATTTTTACCTGGTCAACTTATACTATCGCTCCCTCTGCTTAGTTTCTTTCAAATCATTTATTCAACTACATCCGTCGACTTAAACAATTTTAAATACTAGATTTAGATTTTTTCAGATCATTTATTCAAATAGATCCCCTACTTAAGCAATCTAAAGTACAAAATTTGGTTTCTTTCAAATCATTTATTCAAATAGATCCCTGTACTTAAGCAGCCTTAACTACCAGATTTTGCCTAATCATTTATTTTTCAATTTTATGGATTTCAAAATATAGTTGAATGGATGTCTTGATTTTTTATTTAATTTGTTGATGTGCTCATGTTAAACTTTTACTTTATGATGTGACGTTTTACTGAACATTGAAGATTCAAAAGATGATAGATTTTTATTGCCCATATGGTCGATGATGACTTTAATAATGTAATATTGATTACGTTATTAACGTGACATTTTTATATCATTGTATTCTTTTTGTTTTAAAATATTTGTTAAGCATTAATTTTTATGAAATTTAAGAAAAATGTTTGCTTTAATGTATTTAACATTAAAATTTTAAATTTTTTTATAAAATTAAAGTTTCATGATTTTTAATATAAAAAAAATCATAAAAAATAATTTTACAATATAAAAAGCAAGAGTTTTAAATTTTTTTTAAAAAAAACATAATTTTAAGATATTTCAAAAAGAAAATATGGATAAAGAAAAAGAGATAAATAGAGTATTTTTTTATAAAATTACAAATATAAGTTATAATTATAATTAAAAATTACATTTATATATAAAAAATTATTGAATAATCAAACAAATAAATTAAAATATAAAAAAATTTAACATAAAATTAAATTAAATTCACATATATAATATGATTTGAAGCTAAAATCTCAGAGTTTTTTTATATCTAATTGTAGCAAGCAAGTAAATTGAGTGAGAGTGTACGAAACTGGCACCTAGCAAGGGTTTTAGAAAGTGTAGAAAGGAAGAAATGGGAGTTTAAGCCATAAAATCCCATATCATTTTTTTCATTTTTTAAATTAAAAAAAAAAAACCATATCAGCATGACTAAAGCTACATCATTATCTAAAAATATCATATTTCCAAAAAAATTTCAAATTGTTGAGTCAATGCTAATCAATAATTACTCATCAAATTTAATAAAAAATTATGATACCATTTATGATTAGACTATGTTTTGAGATTCATAAATGTTGAAGGACTCAATGTGATCGAATGATTTAAAAAAAGAGTAAATCAATCACTTCAGGCAAAATAATAGTACAATTCGATTTTTTGCTTAATTATTATGAAAATTGATGTAATTTTTTTCGAATTTTTAAAAACAATTATGCCCTAGTTTAATTAGATATTAATTCAAAAGCCTCATTTTGAGTAGTATCCTATAAATAAATTGCAATTTATGGTTAAGCTTCTGTGAAAGTAAGCATTTGCATTGCCAAGGTTAGTTAGCTTTTTATTTTTATTTATTTATTTATTTTTCTTTTCTGGTTTCAAAATGCAAAGGTCTATTTGCTAACTTGTTTGTATAATCCATTTGCTATCTGGATTTTGTTTGATAAAAAAAAGGATGAAAATGAATATTGATTAATAAATTATTAAAATTATATTTAAGTTTTATAATTACTTTTTATTTTATAATTTAATTATTGAATTAATAATTTTTTTTAATTCTTAGACATTTCTGTCTTTTTACAATCAAAGCGCCATTAACATTAAAATTTGAGATTTTCAATATGAAAAGGTTACATTTAAAATTTGAAGAGAAGAAATGTTTTTAACAGTTGACTCAATGGTGCCTACCAAGTCAAGTTTCAATTTTAAAAAACCCTACAAATCAAATCAAAATCGTGAATATCTCCACTGTCAACTTTGATTCATGCTTACATTGTTCGTCAAATTAGTATTCACACGTGCTCTCGTGCGGCACGCCAGGGCCCAGCAAAACAAAGCCATTTTTCTTTCATACATTTTAAATTATATTCCTTCGACACAAATTATATCTCTTCATTTGAAAGAATTCTACCCTCACTATTGTATATCCTTTGACCTTATTCTTTTATAATTAAACGTCCGTCCAATGAAGATCCAATAAACTTTGACGAGCTACATATCTTTTTGAAATTTTGCAAGCCCTTTCTAGATATCTTAAGAGAATAGTAATATACTTTTCTTTCATTTTCTGGTCTCCCAATTTCCTCTCCTTTGCCGATAATATATATATATATATATATATTTATATCAACACCAATTTATTATCCTTTGATGAAAGGGCATAAGTAAAAAACCACCCTTCTAAGGGTGTAAATTGAACTTCTTTTCTTGATTATTTTTATATTATTGTTTATTTTAACAGCATCCTCGACAAATACAAATAATGACCATTACTCACTAGAGATCCATATTTTATATTTTTTTAATGCAAAGAAGATCATAATTTGTGTTGGAGAGATAAACTACATTTGGAGTTCATGGGAGCATATCAGAGAGTTCATACATATATGTTGAATACTACTTGAACTTAAAAACTTAAGTTATTAAGTTTTTTGGTCATTCATGCATGTATAAAATATTTCATTCTGATTTTTTAATGATGTGAGATGTAAGATTCTTTACTCACATGTAAACCATATCACAACAATTTCTCCCATTCATTTGTGAGTTCTAATCAAGTCCCACCTCAGCTCCCTGTGCAAGTAAATTCTTTAACACCTCCTTTAGATCAGGTAACATCACATATTTGCTGCATCCAAGTTGAACCTTTAATACCGATGTTCAAATGCATGGAGTTGATGGATGCGGCTAACCTTTAATCTGCCAATAATCTCCCTCCTAGCAACATTATTGGGACTCGAACTGTGATTTTTTTGACTTTGATACCACTCGTTGGAGAGATAAACCATACTTAGAGCTCATGGGAGCATACTAGAGAGCTCATACATACATATTGGATACTATTTGAGTCTAAAAGCTTAAGCTATTAGGTTCTTAAGTCCTTTATGCATATATGGGTCATCTCATTCAAATTTCTTAATGATGTGAGATTTTTTACTCATATGTAAACTATATCCCAACAATTTGAGAATAGAGTAAGAGATTACATATACTAAAATTTAAACTTTAAACATGCTAGTTGTTTCTTTTTAAAAGTGATTGCATAAATTAATTTAGTTAAATTTTGGATTCTTCATGTTCTCATCATTAATCCTTTTAATATATACATTAATTATTAAAAGAAAATTTTAATAATATTGGTTGTTGCAAACCTAGTAATGGTTCAGTGGATAAAGACTTTCCTAGATGGAACTTTCCACGTTTTATCCTTTGCTTAAAAATTCCAACTTGGTGTGTGCATTGTCGTCTTCTTGTTAATTTTTATTTCATTTGTAAATGATTAATTTAATTAATTTTCATTTAAATTCTAGTGTTTTAGGGCTCCACCTTGACTTAAGAAAATTGTCTTTCGTTTGGAAAGAAAATAATAAGCATGTGTGGTCTTACTTTATGGAAGCTTAGATAGCCCATTGTTATTTATTTATTTTAATGACAGTTCCCTTTGTTAGATTTAAACCTACCAATTTACCTGTCTTACAAGTGGGTTTGTTAATGTAATATTATGTAATTTCTGTAATTATATTACAAAGATTAATATATTTAATTTTAATTTGTGAACTCCATAAAATTATGCTTAAAATATTTTGGGATTTGAAATTTCAAGTTTCCAATTGCTCTAATACAAATTGAAGAGGTCCGTTCCTAAGATATTATCTGTTTTGATGCATTAGGCTTTATAGTTTTGTCAAAAAAAAAAAAAGTTTCAGAAATATGAATTCATGTCCTTTGATTATAATCTCTCATTTTGAATTGGGGGCATTACAAGCTTATTCATTTAATTTAGATTGCACTTAATTTTTATAACTCCCTGAATGAATAAATTAAACATTTGATTAATGTTAGCCCCCCATTTTAGACAATGCAATAGCATTTTTCACACGTTAAACAAATATTTTTTTGTTTCTATTGTAACAGGTACATGCAATGTACAACCAGAAATGCACTATAAAGACAATTGACTGCATTAGTCTGTAGCCATTACTTACCAAACAATATTCCTACAACATTTCTTGTTTCTTTAATCAGAATCTCATATCTCCTTTTTCCATTTTTTTTTCGAATAAAAATTTCAACTTACCAAAACCCATATCATGGAATAAAAAAAGACTCGTTGAGGTTCCAATTTTTTTCCAAGAAAACTCGGTGTTGACCTTAACGTCATTCAAAAAGAGAGCCAAAATCTAGAAAGGAAGATACTAATTTAATTATATTATTTGCGTCTTAGACAAGTTGTTTACTTTGTTGATGATTAGAAATTTCGAAACATTTACAATATAAATAGAATCGAGAAACTCAAGTTCGATGTTATAGAGTCGTCTCGAAGATGGTGAGGCAACCAATATCCAGGAACAAAACATTTCTAAAGAAAGGAACATGGAACCCTGACGAAGATCAGAAGCTGATTGCTTATATAACGAGATATGGCATTTGGAATTGGAATGAAATGCCCAAATATGCTGGTATGAAACATCCCTAATTATGCTCAACTTTAATCATCTACAAGAACAAGCTATCGGTTTAGACTTTGTGATTAGAGTATTTTCATGCACTTCATTTTGGTTTGTAGGTTTGTCGAGATCAGGGAAGAGTTGCAGACTTCGTTGGATGAATTACTTGAGGCCTAATATAAAGCGTGGAAACTTCACCAGGGAAGAGGAAGAAATCATAGTTCAACTGCAAAAGAAGCTAGGAAATCGGTTAGTAACAATACGGCAACATTACCGTTTTGAACTCAGAACTTAGTTTAATTGGTTCATAAGTTTAGTTGGTTCATATAGTTATCTTTTGTGGCATCCAATAGATCTTGGATTCAAATTCCAATATCTGTAACACCTTCTCCTATTTCCAGATTGATATATTGATAAAAAAGAAAAAAAACATTACTATTTTCAAACATAAGATTATAGATAGGACGATACGATTTCATTTTCACAAATTTCGATTAATTTTCAGATGGTCGGAAATTGCTGCAAGGCTGCCGCAAAGAACTGACAATGATATAAAAAACTACTGGAACACTCGCTTGAAGAAAACAGTAGAGAAGAACAATATTTCAGCATCAGGAAATACATCACCTGCAGAAATCAATTCAGGTATCGAAGCCAAGCAGGAGAATTCGTCTCACGCTGAATTCTCAATGTTCCTCAATACTTTGTTGGACTCACCAGTTCCTACATTGGATGACTTCCCTGAACCTGCAACCCCTTATAGTTATACTACGAACGATAATTTTGTTTCATCAGATTTTCTGGAGCAGCCACTGATGACAGTAGTAACTCTGTACGACCAGGATTGCCAAGCTATGTCACCAAATTCTCAACTGTGGCTCCATGAACCCATATTTGAATGTGATTCCTACTATGATCCCCTGGATAATTTCTGGCTCAATCCATTTATTTAGTGCCTAAAGAGTGAGAGCCGATCCCTTTGCCCTGCTTCCTTTTTTTTTTTTTTTTTTTTCCGATTGGGGTAATTTGAGCTATATCAGACTGTCAGTTCTATATGCTTTTCCCTTGTACGCGTGAGAAATTCGATGTCAACAAGTATTACTATTATAATATGGGTGCTCAAAGTGATACTGGTCTTATTAATTTGAACATACTAATGCTGGTGTGGTGCAATTAAGAAAACATAGAGATTGTCAAAATATTTGAGTTAGTAGAAACCAAGAAGTTATATATGTTACCAATCTGTCATATCGACAACAAATTCTCGGTGTTTTTATGTGCTTACAAGTAGAGCAAGTTTTGTTTGGTTGTAAGGAAAAATATTCAAGTAACACTTCTTCCTTAAAAGAGAAAAAGACGAAGAAGAAGAAGATCAGCAAGAGTTATAATACAAATTCTGGTTGTTTTCTAGCACTTTTACATGGGTTATTGCTGTCTACACTTCAGCTTGCAAGTCCAAAACATGTGGTAGTTAGAAAGTAGTCTTGAAAAGCTTAAGGGTAAAATTGCTTAGATTTAGGGCAGGTAGTGGTTGATAGACGAGATAATTTTGATATAAAAAAATATATAAAAATATCATTATTTAAATTTTTAGTAAAAATCATATATAAGAATTAAAAATTATATTTGTATATGCTTGTTTAGAATATTCACACAAATTATATTACAATAATTTTTATATTTTAGATATCTTTAATATAAAATAAACAAATACAAATATACCAATTGTAAGATCTAGTGGTAAATATAAGCTTAGAATCATTGAAATTTAATTAGCAAGAAAATGAAAAGCTATATAAAGGAAACAGATAAATAGGCATTGGTTTTCAATCAGAAAATTGATTAATGTTAACAACAACTCAGCTGTTCACAAATAGGTTGGAAAAGTAAAAGAAAGATCAGCTGGAATTTGTATATTTGCCACACCAATGCAATGCCAATGCTTGGTCAAAAATGGAATATAGACGACAATATATCATGTGCTCAGTCGCATTTTATAGCCTTCTATTTTGTATCTATTTAACTTTTTCGTTTGTCGATCAGGTATTAATAATTTGTCCTGTTTACCCTTTTTCTCTTCGCCAGTTGACTACAATTTCAAGTCTCCTCAAACAAACAACTTAATTCAACTATTTATTATTTTTTATTAGACTCACATTTATCACTTTAATTATTTATTGTAATCTTCAACTATTATCAATTAATAATTTTATGTGTTGGATTTCTATTGAAACACATTAATTCAAATAGTCATTTTCATCTTATCTTCATCGTTGGACTATAAACTTTCAACATTATAAACCTGAAGACCATATCACGTCTTTTAATTTGTATCAATTGTTGAAAATATTTCAATATGAAACTCATTACTTGATTAAATCAGTCATATCTATGAAATCTTCAATTATTTGGTAATCAAGCTTCAAGTCAGGTTCGTTGCTTCTTCTATGTACCTGCAACCTTTTCCTAGGTGACCTACGACGAAGCGACAGTCAGTGTGCGAGCTAAAGGCACTACTCGAGCTTGGCAGCTACTAGGCAAGCAACTATCCTAACCAGGGACGCACAGTGGGGGCAGTACGAGCAGCTGCCCCCACTGAGATTTTTATATCCCTTAAAAATATATTATAAAAATACCAAAAATTTTTATTTCTTTTACGATGCCCCCATGAAAATAACAATAAAATATATGATCAAGGACGGATGCAGGGCAGCGGAGGCAGCTGTCCCACTGAGATTTTTATATTCCTTAAAAATATATTATAAAAATATAAAAAAATTTTATTTCCTTTATAATGACTTGCTGAAAATGACAATAAAATATATAATAGATGTAAAAAGTTAAAAGATGTATTAGTGAAAAGTGATGGATATTTGAATAAAAAAATTTTAAACTTATTATAAAAAAAAGGATAAATGAATTTATTGAAAAAACACCGTTGGTTTTCCTCTTCCTTCCCCACTTATAACTTTTACTCTTTCAAACCATGAAAGCAAAACCAATTTTTACAAGGGAAACAGAGAAGGAAACAAAAGAAATTAAAAGAGGGAAAGGAAAGTCACTAAACTGAAGAAACAAATTATAAGTTGATTATTTTCTTTTTCTAATAAGATATTTAAGTAAGTAAATTTTTTAATATATTTTTATAATTGGTTAATAAGCCAATGTGATAAAGTGTTTATTTATTATTTGAAATTTATTGTATTGATGAAATAATTTGACTATGTTCTTAATAGCATGCATATTTTTTTATCATGTTTGAGTTTTTTGTACTTTGTATTTTTCTTTATTTTTTAGTCACTACTCATTTAGTTAAATTAACTTTAAGTTTGGCAAAGATTAATTTTTATATGGAGATTAAAAAACTAGTTAGAAGTTTTATCCAATTTCTTGCATGGCAATGTGTTTACAATATATGAATTGTATTTCTACTAATATATTTCAAATATAGAGTTGGTTGATCTTCATTACCATACATAATTGTATTTTGAGTATGTCTTCTTTTTTTTTAATAAATTATATAAACTAAACTATTTAATTTAATAATTATGAAGAAATATTTTATTAAAAGGAAGCAAACTTTTGAAGAATCATTTGGAATCAATATTAGTGGCACACAACATTTGTACAAAGCAAGTTCATGTTGAATTAAATTTAAATGATCTTCCTTCAAATTCGAGTTACAAAAAAAAAAAAATTTAGACTATAAAGATAATGATAGAGACAAGGTTCAAAGAACTTATTTGCAAAAAAGATCATGTCAACCTTATGAACATAATTTTTCTCAAAGAAAAACTGAAAATCCCACATGGTTCAAAGATTATGCTAATTGATTGGAATATAGTATAGAGAAGGATCCCATTTTTTATTTGTATTGTTATCTTTATAGAACATATATTGGAGAGTAAGTAAGTGGTGATTGTTTTATTTCAGATGGATTCACAAATTGGAAAAAGAAAGAAAGATTTGATATTTATGTTGGAAGTCTTAATAGTGCTCATAACAAAGCTTGAAAGTGTTGTCAATATTTGTTAAATCAAAAGCAACATATTCAATTTGCTTTTGCAAAACAATCCAATCAAGCATAAAAAGATTATTGAGCTCGCTTAACTGCAACACTTGATTGTATTTGCTTTCTTTTATGTCAAGGTTTGGCATTTTGTGGTAGAGATGAAACTGAAAATTCTCACAATTAAAAATTTTTTTTGAGCTTCTTAATTTCTTGCCAATCATAATGAAACAATCAATAATGTTGTCTTAGAGAATGCACTGAAAAATTCAAAAGTGATAGCACATGATATTCAAAAAGATCTTTTTCGTGCCACAACAATTGAGACTATCAATACTATCATGAAAGATCTTGGAGATGGATTATTTTTCATTTTACTCGATGAATCTCGTAATTTTTCAATCAAAAAACAAGCTGTTATTGCTTTGTGTTATGTGGATTCTAAATGGCATGTTATTGAATGTTTTTTGGGTATAATATATGTCAATGATACAACTGCTTTGTCACTTAAAATAACTATTAAAGTATTATTCTCTAAACATAATTTGAGTATGTCAAAGATTTATGGGCAAGGTTATGATGGAGCAAGCAATATACAAGGTGAATTCAATAGATGAAAAACTTATCATGAAAGATAATACATATGTTTATTATGTTTATTGTTTTGCTCATCAACTTCAATAGACACTTGTAGCCATGGTAAATAATTATGTTCAAATTGCATTACTTTTCAACATTATGACAAATGTAGTGAATATTGTTGAAGCTTCGTGTAAACGAAGAGATGTTCTTCGAGAAAAATAACTTGATAAAGTTATTGAGGCATTACGAGTCGGTGAACTTTATACGGGAAAGGTTTAAATAAAAAATTAAGTTTTCAACAAGCTGAAGATACACAATGGGGATCACATTATGGGACTTTGATAAATTTGATCCTTATGTTTAGTTTCATTATTGATATGCTTGAAATTGTTGTGGAGGATAGGAATAGCTAGAGCAAAGAAGTGAAATTTCTGCTTTATTATATTTAACTTAATCTTTTGACTTGGTTTTCAACTTGTATTTGATAAAAGATTTCTTGATGATTACAAATGAATTGTCCTTGGCATTACGAAGGTGAGATCAAGATATTGTGAATGCAATGATATTAGTAAAAGTAGCGAATCAACAACTACAAATGATGAGAGATGATGGATGGAATCTTTGCACAAGGAGGTTTCTTTATTTTGTGAAAAAAAAACAATATTAGCATCCCAAATATAGATGATATGTTTGTAACTCGTGGAAGACGTCGGCGCAATGGTCAAACAATAACAATTTACATTATTATCGGATTGAGTTGTTTTACACTATAACTAATATACAACTTCAAAATCTCAATAATCATTTTAATGAGGTGAATATGGAATTATTTTTTTTGTGTGGCTTCTTTAAATCCTTGTAATTCTTTTGCAGCTTTTGATAAGAAAAAGTTGGTTCATCTTGCTCAATTTTATCTAGTTGAATTTTCTAATGTGGAGTTACTAGTTTTTAGCAATCAACTTGAAAATTACATTGTTGATTAAGATCTCATGATGAGTTTACAAGCTTAAAAAGTATCAGTGACCTTTCTATGAAACTTATTGAGACATAGAAACATTTTGTATATCTATAGGTATACTTGTGGAATTATCTTTGATATTACCAATTTCTATTGCATCAGTTAAAGAGCTTTTTCTGCTATGAAGATTATGAAGAACCGTTTGTACAATTGAATGAGAGATTTTTAGATGAATGATTGTTTGGTTACTTATATAAAAAAAATATATTATGTAATATTGATAATGAAAAAATTTTACAACGTTTTCATAATATGAAAATTCAAAAAAAAAATGTAATATGTTACTTTTATGTATACATAAAACCGTTTTTTTATTCATTTTAATTTATTTATATATATTTAGTATTATATATATTTTTACCTCCACTAAATATAAATCTTGAATCTGTCCTTGATCCTAACAGCGACGGCTGTTACTCCACTACTACAGTCTAGATTTTAACGAGAAGTAGGAGAGTGTCCATGTTTAAACTTTAAGCTACAAGTGTTTCTTTACTTACACGCATCCTCAAGCATTAAAATGCAAGTAGGCCGCCATCTACATTGAAGTTACAAGCGCTATTTTGCTTACGCAAGCCCTCATGGTCATGCGTTAAATGGAAGAGCCCAACTACTAAGCGAGGAAGCGACCGATCATGCAAACCCTGCTCCTCTAAGTGAGTAGGTGACCACATGCACTAAAGCAACTAAACCCCATTTGGATCTGCTTATAACTCTAGTGCAGCACGAATCTAATTCTTTTTCCCCATTTTGTATTGTACAAGCCATTTAGATAACCAAAGAGTTTTTTCCCAAACTAATGTGTTTTATATTCTTATTATCTTAATTAGAGTACTATTAAACTTTATTCCACCAAAAGCAGGTGTTGTTATACAAGTAGATTACACGTCAGCATAATAATTCCACGTTACTCTTTTTTCTCCAATCCTCTTCTTCTCTAACTCCCCACAACTCTTGTTAAAATATTTTTTTTCCCAACGAAAAAGATATTGGTTAGGGATGAAAAAAAGTCTCCAAAAATAAAATACTGAAAAAATAAAGCCAAAAAACATGTGAATAGAAAATAATTTAGAGTATTATAACGTGATCTTAAATATTTTGCTGCTATCCTTGCAAACACAGTAACTCCTATAAGAAGGGATAATTCTTCATAATAAAAAAAAATATCTCAAGAAGTTTCAAGTAAGAAAAGTGCTTATTGGATAGATTTTTTGGATTTTTTTTATCACAAGACTTTTTGGATTTTCTGATACTGGAGTTAACTATAAAGGAACATATTTTGAATCTATTCATTGTGGTGCTGGACGAAGGATGTGTCCTGGGATGTCATTTGGTATTGCCTATGTTGCACTTACGCTTGCAAATCTACTCTACCATTTTGACTGGAAGCTTCCTGACGGAAAGAAGCCTGAAGTTCTCGACATGACCGAGTTTTTCAGAACTACAATGCAAAGAAAACATGATTTGTGCTTAATTCTCATTAGGTATCATTTCACAACTCAAAATTAGATTTGATAATTCTTATATTTTTACTGTGTCAAACACGTTTACAACATGAAAAACTATCATGTTAAATTCGTATTTACATGCCAAATATAAAACATTGTCATACCCTATACAATATTTAAAAAATTTTTCAAAGGAGAGACCTACATCTCCTTTGAAGAATTTCTTGACAAATTATCTGAATATGAAGAACTGCTTAAACACCAAAACTCTACCTCTTACCTGGTCATTACTTTTGCTCAATTTTTTTTTGGTATTTGAGACTATACGAATTGGAACCCCGGTCACTAGACCTAGTACTCCAGTACTCTACCAACATATTGGAACAATACTTTTGCTCTCTTTGTTGCTCAATCAAACACATTTTTTGTTTCTAAGCTAAAACACTCCAGGTTTGGTTCTTTTACCAAATTCAATCATTTATGTTAAATGATATTCTTTGCGTACCTAAAGCCTCAAAGAACCTTATTTCAATCTCTAAACTTTGATTCTAACAAGATAACATGGAATTTTTCCTTCTTGTTTCTTGATCAAAGATTTTCACTCGAGGAAGCCACTTGGTCAAAGCCTGAATAGCAATGGAGTCTATGAATTCCAATTCCAAGCAACCAAGCCATTGATCAAACCAACTGCCTTAGCCATTGGTCTCAAAACTGACTTTTGCGCATCAGCGACTTCGACATCCTCAATCTGGTTACAGTTACTCATATGGATTTTTCTCTTTTTTCTTATTATATGTTTATAATTGTTGATTAAATTATCACAAGTGTCTATATTTTATTATAAATTTATAAAAATATCTTACAAATGAGACAAAATATTAATCACGTGCGTAAGACATGATAAGAAAACTATCACACGTGAAACGGCATGTGTTCGACCAAGCACAATAATTAATCACTATTGAAGTTGTAATAAAACATTTATTTGGTGAAGAAATATATTATTCCGAAGTGATCCCAAAATCACGTGGAATGGGAACTAAGCACAAATCAACCCTTCTTCGCGCTGCACCAGCAAACACTTCGGTCATGTCTAGATCCTCAAACTTCATTCCATGGGGAAGCTGCCAATCGAAATGGAAGAGTAAATTTGCAAGTGTAAGCTCAACATTGGCAATTCCGAAGGACATTCCGGGGCAAATTCTTCTTCCAGCACCAAATGGAATGTAGTGAAAATCTGTTCCCTTATAGCTAATTGAGTTGTCATTAAATCTCTCAGGATGAAACTTGTCAGCTTCAGCCCAATAATTTTGATCCCGACAGATTGCCCATGCATTCACCATGATCCTGGTTTTGGCAGGTATCATCCACCCATTAACCTCACAGCGTTCTTGGCATTCTCTTGGAAGTAGCAAAGGAGCAGGAGGGTGAAATCTTAGTGTCTCTTTGATGACTTGATTGAGGTACTTCAAATCATGAACTCGTGCTTCATCTATATCTCTTTTTCCAGCAAAGACACACCTTACCTCTGCTTGTGCTTTCTCTATTATTTTTGGATTTCTCAACATTTCTGCCATCGCCCACTCTACAACTGTAGATGATGTATCACCTCCAGCAGCAAACATATTCTGAAATTTGATTATTAATTTCAATTAATTTTTTTATTATTTGGATAATAAAGATTTAAATCTTTTTTTTTTTTAAATGATATACATGCACTTATCATTTAACCAAATGTTAGCGTATTTAAAGGATATATATCATTTATGTATTTTTACATTTCTGATAAATTTAAAAATAGAGTTTAGACCTATTTAATTAATTATTCCAAGCTATAGAGTTGTGTCTAATTGAATATTGTCTTTTTTTTTTTTTTTTTTTTTTTACATATGAAGGGCTGTAGTTTGAAAATAAGGGAAGAGATTGCAGAAGTTGAGGTTCAAACTCTAAACCTATTAGATATCATCTCTTAAAGATATATGTATAAATCAATTAAATTAAAATTTAAATTTATTGAATATTATCTTTTATATTTAACTAATAAATATTATTATAACTTTTATATTCGCTTCTATTAAAATTTTTATAATTGAATTAAATTCAAGTAAAGTTCTGATTTAATAAAATCAACTTTTTATTCTTTAATTTATCCCTAATTTATTAAACAGAAACAGAATAAATCGTATATCAGAAAATTTATAATTAAAAAAATAAAAGTTAATTAATTTTAATAAAAATATGACTATATTGATGTAATTTACGGTGGCATATTGTGCATGATGATGAGCATGATTTAAAACAATTAATAAAATAACTAACCATGGTAATTGCTTTGACGCTAGAGGTTGATAAGGGAATTTCAAGGCCTCCATGATCCTGAATATCCAGAAGAACTTGCACAAGATCATCAGCTACTTCATCTTCACCTCCCTTTGCTGTTGATTTTCTAACTCTATGTTCATGAATGATGTTTTCAAGAATTTCATCCACTTTCTGACACAATCTCTTACTTTTAGGCCTCATTTTATTGATTAGATGCAGCAATTTGATGGAAGGATACATATCAACAATACTGAGACCACCGAACACTTCTGCAATTTCAGGGATAAGTTTCTGAAATGCTTCTTGGTATTTGCATTTGCCACCGAAGGCTGTCCGTGAGGTTATGCTAAGTGCCGAAGAAAACAACATGTTTCTCAGGTTAATCGACTGTCCAGCTTTTGATGAGATGGTTCTAATTAAATTAGTCATCTCTTCTTCTCTGATTGATCTGAATGATTGAACTCTTCTCTGACTCAACAGCTCCGTCGCACAAATTTTACGTATCTGTCTCAAGTATTCACCGCGGGAAAACACAATATCTTTAAAATTGTAAGTTAACAACTCAGCAGCATAGATATAAGGCCTCTCGGAAAAAATGGAGTCATGGGTTTTCATCACTTCTTTAGCTGCTTCTGGTGATGAAATAACGACCGTCGGTACTTCTCCAAGTTGCATGTGCATCACGGGACCATAGTTCTGGGCGAGGCGAGCAAGACAGCGATGAATTTCGGTGTCGATTAAGAGGTGCATGTTTCCTATGAGAGGTAATTTCGGTGGACCTGGTGGTAGCCTTGATGCAGAGCCATTGGCTTTGGGTTTCATCCATGTCCTCAAGGCCATGAATATGAAGTAGACCAAGGGGAAAAGGGTTAAAAAGTAGGGAAGATGGTTTTCCATTAGAGCAAAGAGGAGTAGCTCCGCAAGATCCAAGGAATAGGTGATTCCCAATGACAGGTTCCAAATTTTGGAAACAACCGTTTGATTTTTATAGTATTATAAAATTTTTAAAAGAATTATAGAATTAAAATTCTATGATTTTATAGTTAAAAAGTAAAAATATTATAGGAAACATAATTTTGAAAATTTTGTTGTTAAAAAATAAATGGGAAAGATTCAAAGAAGTGGTTACTCCATATCCATTCAAATTTTATCTTCTCGTCTTGCCAAACTATTATTGATAGATGATTAATGGTGGTAATCGAAAACCAAGTCTGTACCAATTTACAAATCGTCCTTTCTTTTGCCACTATCACCGCCTCGCGAAAAGATAATATGAAATAATTATTCTACGTTAATACATGTTATTACCATTTAAATTATATAAAAAAAATTAATTATTTATTATATATTAAATATTATAATTAAATAATAAACATCTATTTCAACAAATTTATGAATGATAAATATAATAAATAAATACTTTTTTAAAAAAGTATAATTATGTGATGTGATTTAAATGAAAATAATATATTTATCGATATTAAATAACTGTTTCATTTTCTCCTTTTTCCTACGACTATTAACATTTAGAAGTCTTGCATGTGGTGAAGAAAATTAAGAAAAAATGGGAAGGAAAATATGATTGAATTAATTGGTCGGAGTAGTGGCTAGGAGCAAAAATAGTAATAATAACTTCCTTTTGAAAAGTAACAAAGTTTGCCCTTCATGCGTTGCGTTAGAAGAATATAAAGACGTTAGTTCAAAACCAAGATCTCCTTCTATATTTTTTCAAGGTTATGCCCATTCTGTATAAAAATAAAAGTAACGAAATTTTAATTTCCTCCCATATTAATTGACACAATAATTACCTTTTCTTTTGTGGTAGGCCAACCTTTTAATCAATTGTGGTGGAGCTTGCTCTCAGACTTTATTATATCTTTCTTGTCAAATACTTAATTTGATATATATTATAACATATATATATATATATATCATGTCATGCTGTCAATAGAAATTTGGATTTTTTAAATATGTATATATATATATATATATTTAGGTTGAACACTTAATTAATGAATCATTTTTTTTCTGTAGATATTTCAATTTGTTCGAAATGCTTTTAATTTTTGTTAACAAAAAAATAAAAAAATAGAAAAATTGAGAAAAATAGAAAAAATAATTGGTTGAATTTGGGTAAAATTATTGGAACTAGGTTGTAGTGTTTAAGTTGGATTTCAAGTTAAAGTTTAAAAGAAATTAAGATTCCTATTCGTTTCGGATGGGGTTCTGTGATTTTAATCTTATAAATGCATACTCAAATCTGAGGAAAAAACTATAAAAAGAAACATAGATACAGAGAGACACAAAGAAAAAGAGAGAAAAAAATTAGAGAAAACATGCAAAAACAGTCGGGAATTTGTTGAATTTTTTTTTTGAAAAAAATAATTTCTTTTGAAAATTTTTTGAAAAATTTTCAGATTCCAGCAAAATTTGAATTTTTCAACGACATTCTGACGCAATTCCCAATTTCAGGTGAAGTTGTCAATTTTCGCCGTTTATTTTTCAAAAATCGATGAACTTTTGACCAGATTGAATCGGTATTCTTAGGGGCTTACAAAAAAAATGAGAGAAATGGGGGAGAATAGAGAGAAAGGGAAGAAGGAAAATTTTGTTAATAAGGCCGAATTCAACCTTATATACCTTGTCAAGAAAACGTCCTTTTAGTGTTAAAAGACCTATCAGGATCCGCATGTTTTCATTTGGGTAACCCGACCTATAGCATTGACCTGCGTACTAGCCGATCCCTTGAACTGAGCTGAGCCATCAAACCACATCTCCAGAGCAACTTTCTATGCCTCTAACCGAGCCGTTTCAGTCGACAAGTTGAGCCGTTTCTATTTTTTGGTATTTTTTTATTTTAGTAATATTTTATTTATGTGTTTGTTTTTTAGTATTTTTGCATGATTAAATTTGAAAAAAAATAAAAAAATAAAATATTTTTATGAAAATAAATATTAATTATCTAATGATGAAATTTATAAAAATTTCAAATGGTAAATTTGTGTAAAGTTCCTAGGTAAAAACTTTTTTCTAAGTTTGTTCCACATGGTAAAATAATTTAGATAAAGTTTCAATAACAATAATTAATATTTATTTTCAAACAAAAAAAAAATTTGGAGTTAAATATAAATTATCCAATGATGAAATTCTTAAAAATTTGAAATGGTAAATTTCTTAAGAAATCTCTAAATGAAAAATTTCTCTAAATTGGTCCCCAATGGTAAAGTAATTTAGATGAAATTTTAATAAAAGTAATTATATTTTTTTCAAATAAAAAATTTTAGTTGAAAATATTTGACAATTATCCAAGAATGAGATTCTTAGAAATTTCGAATGATAAATTATTAGGAAATCTCTATATGAGAAATTTCTTTAAATTTGTCCCAAAGGGTGAAAGAATTTAAATGAAATTTCAAGAAAAATAATTGTCATATTATTTTCTTTTCAAAAAAATAAAAATAAAAAGAATTTCTAAATAAGTCCAAATGGTGGAGAACTTAAAAATTAAAAAAAATGAAAATATTTCTAATTTGGCCAAAATGGCCGAAATGAAAATAATTCTAAATGGCCTAAAAAAAATAAAGAACAAATAAAAATAATTAAATATTTTTTCTAACGATGGAGCCTTTTCAAGAAAACAAATAATATTCTTAAAGTGAGAAAATATTTTTAAAAATTCTACCAGATTGATGGAAGAATCTTAAAAATAATTTTCAATATTCAACATAAAAATTAAAACTATTAGAATCAAATCCTTAGGATAAATTTAAAATTAAATGTTATCATCTTTTGGATGAGCATGTGGGGATACTATAACCTTTCCTATATGTAACTGAACTCCCAAACCTTGTTCTGGTTTGTTGACCCAAACTTATTCTTTTAGGGACCTTTAGTCAAGCTTTAAAACTCTTTAAGAGAATAGATACCTTAAGTGGTTAATCACAGGTAGATAAAAAAAGATTGGCAACAACTTTATTTATTAAATCTAACTATAGATTTACAAATCTATATGTTATGATACATTCAAAAGATAAAAACCCTAATTAATTCTATATATATTCCCAAATCAAATCCTTTGTCATTAGCAGCCCCCTTTGGTTTATTTTATGAATATGAAAATTTTTGTGATAATCATGTAATTTATGGATAAAATGTTCTTGACAATCAACTTGAAAATTACATTATAGTTTTAAGGTCTCGTGATGACTTTACAAGCTTGAAAAGTATCAATGACCTTTTCATGAAACTTGTTGAGACATAAAAACATTTTTTTTATCCATAGATATACTTACTCGTAGAATTATCTTTAATATTACTAATTTCTACTACATTAGTTAAAGAGTTTTTTTGCTATGAAGATTATGACGAACCATTTGTGCAATCGAATGAAAGATTTTTAGATGAATGATTGTTTGGTTACTTATATAGAGAAACATATATTTTGTAATATTGATAATGAAAAGATTTTACAACGTTTTCATAATATGAAAATTCAAAAAAAAATTATAATATGTTATTTTTATATATACATAAACCGTTTTTTTATGCATTTTACTTTTTTATATATATATATTCAGTATTATATATATTTTTACCTCCACTAAATATAAATCTTGAATCTGTTGTAACGGTTTTGGGACCGTCAAACGTAAAGGAGTTTTAAAATCAAAATAAATGAGAGAGTTGCCACCAATCTTTGTTAGGGTGTGATTGGCCACCCAAAAGTTTATCTTTTCAATAAAACAATAAAAGCGAGTTTAAAGTTTATCAAAAAGATAAATTTCAATCTACGAAAAATCAGGTTGGGTCCCGGAGTCGGTTATGTGTGGGGAAGAATTAGCACCCACATAACGCCTATAACTTGGTACCATTTAATTATGCACTATTTTCAGTGTTGGATAAAAATGGTTTCAATTTGAAATTTAACACTAATTCCCTTCATTTGAAAAAATAAAATTTTGCTAAAGCTCTTTATTTAAGAATATTAAAAAAATCTTAAAGTTAAAGAATTATTTTAAAATACTCAAACATCTAGGCATAATTTAAAATAACTCTTTTCGCTTAAGATTTAACACGATAATCCTTAAAATGAAATAACAATCTTTATAAAAAATAATTGTTAGTGACTCCAACATCTAGGCAGAGTACCAAGAATTATTTCTTTCAGAATGTTATTTTTATTTTATTTTATAATATCATAATTTTTTTTAAAAATATATTATTCTTTTTTATTATAAAATATTTTATCATCAAACAGTAAATTAAAGAGAGAATAATGATAATACGCTAACGTATGTATACTAATGAATGTCAAGTAAAAAAAATGTAATTTAAAAGTTGGGTTCTTAAGTATAATGGAGCATCCTGACTCTCCAACATTTAGACAGAGCTTAGGTGTGACTGTTTATATTTAAGAATCCAATTTACTATTATACTTTTTATTTATTAATCTTATTATTAATGCGAATTAAGAACTCGTGTGAAAAAACTTAACGAAGTAAAGTTTCTTAAACACCCCATCATCTAGACGGCATTCGGAAACAAATTACTTCAAATGAGATTTTCACACGTGTTCTTAGGATTTTCAGAATGTTTTGAGTAAGGGCTTGAGTAGAGGTTTTAAAGGTTAGGGTTTCAAGATTTTGAAGATTCGGATTTTAAGATTTTCGGTTGAGTTTTGAGGGTTTTAGGGTTTGATTTTAAGGTTTAGAGGGTCTTAAGGTTTGGATTTTAGGGTATGGAAGGTTTAGGATTTTGATTTTAGAGTTTGGAGATTTTAGGGTTTTGGTTTTAAAATTTGAGGTTTAGGGTTTTGATTTAAGGGTTTGGATTTTAGGGATTTTGGGTTTTGGGGTTTGGATTTAAAGGTTAGGAGGTTTTAGGGTTTTGAAATTTGAGAATTAGCGTTTAAAATTTCGTTTTGTTAAGAAAAAGCGAACATCTCTAAAAATCTCCAACATCTAGGTGGATTTTCGGAGCAAATTCGATTTTAGTGATTTTTGAAAATTAATTAAAAATTTTTTATATATACTTTTTTATAAAAATTTATTAATAATAATTTTCTAACATCTAGGTGAAATTATTTTTAGGAATACGTTTTATTCTCTCCAACATTTAGGCAGGGAAAATAAGAAAAATTATTCTTATTATAATTTTTTAGATTATTATTATTATTATTATTTTAAGCATTTTTAATATTTTTTTATTAGTTATCTTACCTGTTTTCATTTTTATTATTAATAAAAATAATCAAATAATTATTTTAATAAATTTAAAATTTTATCATGCATAAAAATAAAAATAAAAAAAATTATTCAAAATAACAAAAATAATAATATATAAAAAATAAAAAATTCAAAAAAAAAATTTTTTTTACCTGAACCGGTCCGATCAACGGTCTGGTCAACAGCGGTTCGGTTGGACCGCAAAAGGGTTTGGTTTGGCGCGTAGTTCGATTGAACCGACTGAAGAGCAGTTCGGTCGGGTTTAGGGAACAGTTCGGTCGGGTTTAGGGAACAGTTCGATCTGGTCTGGTGAAATCGGTTCAGAGCTGAATGAGGAGCCTAGTTGGTGGGTCGGTTGCGCGGACCTCGAGTCGATTTCGAGGTTGACGCGTGGATCTCATTGGCTAAAACTATGTCGTTTTGGATATTCCTCTAAACAACGTCGTTTTGAATTTCAGTCTTTATAAAAGCAAAAAAAAAATTTTTTGCTTCATTTTTCTCTCCTCTCTCTCTCTAGCTTTCCTTTCTTCAAAGCCTTTCTCTCTAAGCTATCGGACGATGACCGTCCATCGCTTTGGTCGTCGTATCTGATTGCCTGTCATCGACGATCGAAAAGTCAAAAAAATGTCCAAAAAAATTCTCTGTATTCTCCTAAGCTTTGATCCAATCTTCCTTTCACTAGAAATTGCCCCGATCGACGTAGATCAGAGTTTAAAGATTTCTGTTTTTTCTTTACATTTTTTTTAAACCAAAGACTGATCTGATTTTTTATTCTTGTAGGGAGCTTCGACGCTAAGGTTCCTCCTTACGGGGGGGACTGTTTGTCTTTGCTTTTGTTTTTCTGTTTTGGGGGTTTGTGTGGGTAAAGAGGGATCAGTAATGGTGGGTGAGTCTAATGGAATTGGCTTTTAAGGGATGGAGAGTTGGGTTTCTGGCATGTTCTAGAGGTCCAAGAGAGGCTGAAAGGCGAAACGTTGGGGGCTTTATAGGGTTGAAAATGTTGGTAGCCAATGGAGCATACGTCTGGCAAGGTATGGGTGTGATAGCAGGATAAGGTTGATGGTTTCGAGCAGTTGGGGCAAGTGAGGTGCATGGGCTTCAATGGGATTGGGGATGGTGGTGACAGGGTGGGTGGCAGTGGTGGCATGTAAGGCACCACTGCTATCTTGATTTTTTTCTTTTTTTTTTTTATTAGTTATCACTTTTATTCTTATTTTTTTATATTAATTAAATCAATATTATATTATTATTAAACCAAAAATTAGAAATGATAGATCCGAACAAAATTTGATGTTTACATACTGTCTTTGATCCTAACAGCAACGGCTGTTACTCCACTACTACAGTCTAGACTTTAACGAGAAGTAGGAGAGTGCCCATGTTTAAACTTTAAGCTACAAGCGTTACTTTCCTTACACGCATCCTAAAACGTTAAAATGCAAGTAGGCCGCCATCTACATTGAAGTTACAACAGCTATTTTGCTTACGCAAGCCCTCATGGTCATGCGTTAAATGGAAGAGCCCAACCAATAAGGCTATCAAGCGACCAATCATTCAAAGCCTGCTCCTCTAAGTGAGTAGGTGACCACATGCACTAAAGCAACTAAACCCCATTTGGATCTGCTTATAACTCTAGTGCAGAATGAATCTAATTCGTTTTGCCCCATTTTGTATTTGGATAACCAAAGAGTTTTTTCCCAAACTAATGTGTTTTATAATGTTATTATCTTAATTAGAGTACTATTAAACTTTATTCCACCAAAAGCAGGTGTTTTATACAAGTAGATTACACGTCAGCATAATAATTCCACGTTACTCTTTTTTCTCCAATCCTCCCCTTCTCTAACTCCCCACAACTCTGGTTAATTTTTTTTTTTTTTTGCCAACGAAAAAGATATTGGTTAGGGATGAAAAAAAGTCTCCAAAAATAAAATACTGAAAAAATAAAGCGAAAAAACATGTGAATAGAAAATAATTTAGAGTATTATAACGTGATCTTAAATATTTTGCAATCCTTGCAAATCCAGTAACTCCTATAAGAAGGAATAATTCTTCTTCATAATAAAAAAAAATATCTCAAGAAGTTTCAAGTAAGAAAAGTGCTTATTGGATAGATTTTTTGGATTTTTTTGATCACAAGACTTTTTGGATGATAATGAAAGTATGATATCATTATTCACCAAATTCTTTGTCCATTTCCTCCAACCAGAAAAATGCTTTTTAAATTTTATTCTATAAACTTTCTCTTGTCTCAAAATTTTTCATCTTTTTTATTTAATTTTTTGGTTCTGAATTTGCTTTTACTTTCTTATTTTCTGTAATGTGGGTTTTTTTTTTATCAAGAAAACTCTTTGATTTTGCTGGTTTTTTGGGAGCCATGAGATAATTTCCTTCCCTTACCTCTTCCACACTTCTCTCAGTTTTTATTTTTTGATTAAGGATTAAAAAAAATAGCTAACTGATGGAGAAGAAGTCAATCGAGCAATGTGTAATAGTTTTGAAGCGGTAAAGTAAATAGGATAAAAAAGAAGCCAATTGAGTTGCGGTTTGACTAGCTAATACCCGTCCAATTCGAAAGAAAGATATGCATCGCAAGTATTGGTTTTCAAAGCCCCCATCTTCCTTGATTTCATTTGGGACAAAAATGACTTCTGGACTTAGTGCTTAGAGTTTTAGGATCATGAGATTTTCTAATTCCTTTGGTTTCTCTTCAAAGTTCTTAAAAATTGTTCTCTTTTAGTTGTGTAATATTTGATTACTTTTGTTATTGAAAAGCAAAACTAATGGAGCAGTACAGTAAGTAAGCCTTTTCTAATTAAAATTTTGACAGTTTTAATTAATTAAAATTTTTTTATCTGACATGAAATCCACATATAGAAAATACCTCATTTTAAGCATTAAGTCTAAAACTACTATATTTTAATAAATAAGATTAATGAGTGCCTTAGATTATGAATGTAATCGATCAAGTTCGAGTTGATACAATATTAAGTTCGAACTCGAACTTGATTCAAAATTTTAGATTCGAAATAAGGTTCAAATTCGATCGAATTTTATTTTTTTAGTTCAAGTTTGACTCGAGATAAAAATTGAATTACTCGAGTTTGCTCAATAAAGCTTGATTAAAATGTAAAAATAAGCTTAATTCTTATATTAGACAAAAACTCGATTATTTGTACTTGAGTTCGAGCTTGAGTTTGAGATATTTTATTAATTAAAATAATAAAAATATATTTAAATATAAAAACTCAATTAAACTTGTGAGCTGCTCGAGCTGGATATAAAAATATATGTATTCGACTTGATTGATGAGTGGAACTACTCAAGCTTGAGCTTGATTCGATAATAATCAAATCGAATTTAAGTTTTATTCGAATCAAATCCGAATAACTTACAAGTATTAATATATTATTTATATCCCTACCTTAGACCAAAAAAATACTCGATAACCAAAAATCAGTACAGATGTTGGAGTTTTTTCTTATAATAAGATAGTTTAAAATTTTTATTCCTTTATAAAGGTACTTTTAATCTTATTTCTTTAAATGAAATATTTCATGCTATGTCATCTTTTTTTTTTTTTTCCAAATTAGCAGAATAACAGTAACAATAAAAAAGGGCCAAGCCTCTGCGCTTAGTCAGTCACAGGGATTTCAAGCAAAACTTTTTCATTTTTGTGGATAGTTGAAGCCCTTGTTTCATTAAGCAAAGCTGATTGCTAATTTAGTTTTCTTTGAAGCAACGTAGGAGGTCGACATGAACACCAATTGATACACGATTCTCAGCCCCAATTTTCTTTTCTTTCTTTTGTTCTTCTATATGCTTCCAAGTTCCAATCTTCTCTTATGTCTTTACAGATCAACTCATCAGGTTAAGCATCATGATTCTTTATAATCCTGAAAAGTTCAAAGGCTGATTAATTCTAAAATTGATTGGAGGTCAGAAGAATCACCATCGAAAAACCTCCTTTATCCTCGTTGAAGAAACTTGATGTCTAATTTCCACTTTTGATATTCGTTTTCACTCTGGCTTTGCACCACAGGAAGCTTCTAGTCAAAACAATTCAAAAGAGTAGAGTGACAATTATAAAAAGGATGTTATGAGATTTAATAAAAGAAAATATCATAACAAACACTTTTGAAAGCAAGTAAAACGTATTAATCTCATATAGAATAAAAAAAAAAAGATCGTTAAACATATAAATATTAGCGATACACTCTCTAATAAACTTACTTTACGGAAAGAGCGTAACAACCAAGTATTACATGTACTACACATGGCTTGAGCCATACAAAGTCTGAAAAGTAAAGGTAAAAGGTCTGAAGGCACGATCTCAATGCGTTAAGGGCAATTAGGCGAACTGTCTAGCCCCACAAAGATCATGCCATTTAATCATGCAATTTAATTGCCCCAGACGATCATTTCCCATCTCTTAGATGCTCACCCGAGCACAATGCTTACCCAACCTTAAACAGGCTTAAGGATGGTCATTTTATAATCACGATCACGCTTGGGCGACATTTGTTATATCATACCCAACCTATGAGGCCCACAAGAGGAAAATACCTCGAGGAATATAACGTGTTTATCACATGTCTTAGTCAAACCTTACTCATAAGATGGATGACATGTATCACACAGTTCACATCGAGAGATTCACTACCTCTCTTCTGAGGCACATATGAGTATCAAAACGCATTTCAAAATCTTAATTTTGATGCCTTCTAATTTTTTTCTTCTCTTGACGAGTTCTACAAACTCACCAACTTGACCTCCAATGAGTTCTGCTCCCATCGAATCCATAATTACTTAAACAACTAATTAATGCTAGAAAGAAGAAAAAGAATATTCAAAGTTTAGCCAGGGTGTCAAAATAATTCTCGGAACTATGCTGGAAGGGCTGACCTTTCGTATAGACAAGATTGACATGGTTGAATATTGTACGTCACTAGATTAATCAGGGAAGAAGAGATCTCCAGGTTAGTAAGAACCATCTCATCAAAAGCAGGCTTGCCTAACAACCTTAAAAACATGTTGCGTTCTTCAGCAGTCAGTATAGTCTCCAGGGCAGCCTTTGGTGGGAAATGCAAGCATCAAGATGCATTTCAGAAACTTCTGCCTGACATTGTAGCATTGTTTGGTGGTCTAAGTGTCGTTGATAAATATCCTTCGATCAAATGACTGCATCTGATCAATGCGATGAGGACTAAACATAGGAGATTGGTGAAAAAAGTAGGCGAGATTCTTGAAAACATCATTCAGGAATATAGAGCTACAAAATTAACAACAATGACAAAAGAAAATGAAATCGATGATCTTGTCCGAGTCCTACCGTATATTCATGATGGTGGAGACATTGAAGTTCCCTTAACAAGATCCAGCACCAAAGCAATCATTCTAGTTAGTTATTTTCTAGTTTCATACCGTATGCTGTTAAATTAATGTTATCTTATATATGTTAAATATTGAATTTTTGCAATATTATAGTTAAGTTAGACCCCTCCATCTGTAGATAATTGATTGTAGGTTGAAAGTTTAACATGGTATCGTAGCCCTGGTTTTTGTTAGTTACTTCCATCTATTATTTTTCTAAGTTTCTCACGTGATAAACTTTTGTCTTCGTCTACAACTGATAATAACCTCTGTCAATATTTGAAGTTGCGTTCAAAAGGGTTAATTCGATAGTTATCAACTGAAGAAATAGTTATTGTTGGCTATATATATGTGATCGATCATAATGTTGACATATGCATCTCATACATAAAATCAGTCTTTATTACATGCCTAATTAATTAGACTTAATCCTATGTCAGGATCTGCTCTTTGCGGGGGTCAAACCTCATCTGCAGCTGTAGAATGGGATATGTCAGAAATGCTAAGCAATATTAAAGTATTGGATAAGGCACAAGCAAAAGTTAGGACTCTCCTTGCTTCTAGATGAGGTGTTGATGAAGTAAGAATTCATGATTTGAAGTACCTCAATTTAGTTATTAAAGTGACATTGAGATTACACCCTCCTAATCCTTTGCTATTTCCAAGAGAATGCCAAGAGAACTGTGTGATTTACGGATGTCAAATACCTGCCAAAACTAGGGTCATGGTTAATGCATGGGCAATAGGACGAAACCAAAACTATTGGATTGAAGCTGACAAGTTTTATCCAGACAGATTTTCTGATACTTGAGTTAACTATAAAGAAACGTATTTTGAATCTATTCCTTTTGGTGCTGGAAGAAGGATGTGTCCTGGGATGTCATTTGGTATTGCCTATGTTGCACTTACGCTTGCAAATCTACTCTACTGTTTTGACTGGAAGCTTCCTGACGGAAAGAAGCCTGAAGTTCTCGACATGACCGAGTTTTTCAGAACTACAATGCAAAGAAAACATGATTTGTGCTTAATTCTCATTAGGTATCATTTCACAACTCAAAATTAGATTTGATAATTCTTATATTTTTACTGTGTCAAACACGTTTACAACATGAAAAACTATCATGTTAAATTCGTATTTACATGCCAAATATAAAACATTGTCATACCCTATACAATATTTAAAAAAATTTTCAAAGGAGAGACCTACATCTCCTTTGAAGAATTTCTTGACAAATTATCTGAATATGAAGAACTGCTTAAACACCAAAACTCTACCTCTTACCTGGTCATTACTTTTGCTCAATTTTTTTTTGGTATTTGAGACTATACGAATTGGAACCCCGGTCACTAGACCTAGTACTCCAGTACTCTACCAACATATTGGAACAATACTTTGGCTCTCTTTGTTGCTCAATCAAACACATTTTTTGTTTCTACGCTAAAACACTCCAGGTTTGGTTCTTTTACCAAATTCAATCATTTATGTTAAATGATATTCTTTGCGTACCTAAAGCCTCAAAGAACCTTATTTCAATCTCTAAACTTTGATTCTAACAAGATAACATGGAACTTTTCCTTCTTGTTTCTTGATCAAAGATTTTCACTCGAGGAAGCCACTTGGTCAAAGCCTGAATAGCAATGGAGTCTATGAATTCCAATTCCAAGCAGCCAAGCCATTGATCAAACCATCTGCCTTAGCCATGATTGGTCTCAAAACTGACTTTTGCGCATCAGCGACTTGGACATCCTCCTCAGTCTGGTTACAATTACTCATATGGAGTTTTCTCTTTTTTTCTTATTATATGTTTATAATTGTTGATTAAATTAGCACAAGTATCTATATTTTATTATAAATTTATAATAATATCTTGCAAATGAGACAAAACATTAATCACGTGCGTAAGACATGATAAGAAAACTATTACGAGTGAAACGGCAAGTATTCGACCAAGCACAATAATTAATCACTATTGAAGTTGTAATAAACATTTATTGGCTGAAGAAATATATTATTCCGAAGTGATCCCAAAATCACGTGGAATGGGAACTAAGCACAAATCAACCTTTCTTCGCACTACACCAGCTAACACTTCGGTCATGTCTAGATCCTCAGGTTTCATTCCATGGGGAAGCTGCCAATCGAAATGGAAGAGTAAATTTGCAAGTGTAAGCTCAACATTGGCAATTCCGAAGGACATTCCTGGGCAAATTCTTCTTCCAGCACCAAATGGAATGTAGTGAAAATCTGTTCCCTTATAGCTAATTGAGTTGTCATTAAATCTCTCAGGATGAAACTTTTCAGCTTCAGCCCAATAATTTTGATCCCGACAGATTGCCCACGCATTCACCATGATCCTGGTTTTGGCAGGTATCACCCACCCATTTACCTCACAGCTTTCTTGGCATTCTCTTGGAAGTAGCAAAGGAGCAGGAGGGTGAAATCTTAGTGTCTCTTTGATGACTTGATTGAGGTACTTCAAATCATGAACTCGTGCTTCATCTATATCTCTTTTTCCAGCAAAGACACACCTTACCTCTGCTTGTGCTTTCTCCATTATTTTTGGATTTCTCAACATTTCTGCCATCGCCCACTCTACAACTGTAGATGATGTATCACCTCCAGCAGCGAACATATTCTGGAATTTGATTATTAATTTCAATTAACTTTTTTTATTATTTGGATAATAAAGATGTAAATCTTGTTTTTTTTTTAAATGATATACATGCACTTATCATTTAACCAAATGTTAGCGTATTTAAAATATATATATCATTGATGTATTTTTACATTTCTGATAAATTTAATAATAGAGTTTAGACCTATTTAATTAATTATTCCAAGCTATAGACTTGTAGTCTAATTGAATATTGTCTTTTCTTTTTTTTTACATATGAAGGGCTGTAGTTTGAAAATAAGAGAAAAAATTGCAGAGGTTGGGATTCGAACTTTGAGTCTATTAGATATCATCTTTTAAAGATAATTATATAAATTAACTGAATTAAATTTTAAATTTATTGAATATTATCTTTTATATTTAACTAACAAATATTATTATAACTTTTATATTCGTTTCTATTAAAATTTTTATAATTGAATTAAATTCAAGTAAAGTTCTATTTAATAAAATTAACTTTTTATTCTTTAATTATCCCTAATTTATTAAACAGAAACAGAATAAACCGTATATCAAAAAATTTATAATTAAAAAAATATAAAAGTTAATTAATTTTAATAAAAATATAAGACTATATTGATGTAATTTATGGTGGCATATTGTGCATGATGATGAGCATGATTTAAAACAATTAATAAAATAACTAACCAAGGTAATTGCTTTGACGCTAGAGGTTGATAAGGGAAGTTCAAGGTCTCCATGATCCTGAATATCCAGAAGAACTTGCACAAGATCATCAGCTACTTCATCTTCACCTCCCTTTGCTGTTGATTTTCTAACCCTATGTTCACGAATGATGTTTTCAAGAATCTCATCCACTTTCTGACACAATCTCTGATTTTTAGGCCTCATTTTATTGATTAGATGCAGCAATTTGATGGAAGGATACATATCAACAATACTGAGACCACCGAACACTTCTGCAATTTCAGGGAGAAGTTTCTGAAATGCTTCTTGGTATTTGCATTTGCCACCGAAGGCTGTCCTTGAGATTATGCTAAGTGCCGAAGAAAACAACATGTTTCTCAGTTTAATCGACTGTCCAGCTTTTGATGAGATGGTTCTAATTAAATTAGTCATCTCTTCTTCTCTGATTGATCTGAATGATTGAACTCTTCTCTGACTCAACAGCTCCGTTGCACAAATTTTACGTATCTGTCTCAAGTATTCACCACGGGAAAACGCAATATCTTTAAAATTGTAAGTTAACGACTCAGCAGCATAGAGATAAGGCCTCTCGGAAAAAATGGAGTCATGGGTTTTCATCACTTCTTTAGCTCCTTCTGGTGATGAAATAACGACCGTCGGTACTTCTCCAAGTTGCATGTGCATCACGGGACCATACTTCTGGGCCAGGCGAGCAAGGCAGCGATGAATTTCGGTGTCGATGAAGAGGTGCAAGTTTCCTATGAGAGGTAATTTCGGTGGACCTGGTGGGAGCCTTGATGCAGAGCCATTGGCTTTGGGTTTCATCCATGTCCTCAAGGCCATGAATATGAAGTAGACCAAGGGGAAAAGGGTTAAAAAGTAGGGAAGATGGTTTTCCATTAGAGCAAAGAGGAGTAATTCCGCGAGATCTAAGGAATAGGTGATTCCCAATCACAGGTTCCTAATTTTGGAAACAACGGTTTGATTTTTATAGTATTATAAAATTTTTAAAAGAATTATAGAATTAAAATTCTATGATTTTAAAGTTAAAAAGTAAAAATATTATAGGAAAAAAAATTTTGAAAATTTTTTCGTTAAAAAAATAAATGGGAAAGGTAAATAAAAATTAAAGGGAAAAAGTAATAAAGATAAAATAGTAATTATAATGACTTTTTTCAATAATACAGTAATTGATTTAATTGAATAAGATTCGTTTTTTTCAACTAAAAATTTTGAGTTTTAATCTTATCGATGATCATTTGTTGAGATAATCTCAAATATATTATTTATAATTATATGCCTTAGATGGTTAAGTATAATATATTTTATTTTAATTTAAAAAATTAAAAAATATATTTATTTTAATTTTTTTTAAAAAAATATCTTCATTTAATTACTTAATTAATAAATAACCAAATTTTTACTTTTTTTTTTCCAAATGAGAAATCCCTACTCAAATATCAATTGAAAACTTAGGTTATATTGTTTGACTTTCGTGATGTAGACAACATCACGGCCCCTTTCCATTGACGTAGATTTATCAGTTGACCTTTTTCTTGTTATTTTTCTGTCTTTGTTTCTTGTCGGCTCACGTTATTGCTAAAATATTCAAACAAGTGGTTACTCCATGTCCATTCAAATTTTATCATTTCATCTTGCCACACAATTATTGATATATAATTAATGGTGGTAATCTAAAAACCAAGTCCGTACCAATTTACATATCGTATTTTCTTTTGCCACTATCACCGCCTCGTGAAAAGATAATATGAAATAATTATTCTACATTAATACATGTTATTACCATTTAAATTATATCAAAAAAATAATTTTTTTTATTATATATCAAATATTATAATTAAATAATAAACATCTATTTCAATAAATTTATTATAATTGATTTTTTAAAAATATAATTGTGTGATATAATTTAAATAAAAATAATATATTTATCGATATTAAATAACCGTTTCATTTTATCCTTTTTCCTACGACTATTAACATTTAGAAGTCTTGCATGGGGTGAAGATGATTGAATTAATTAGTCGAAGCAGTGGTTAAGAGCATAAATAGTAATAATAACTTACTTTTGAAAAGTAACAAAGTTTGCCCTTCATGCGTTGCGTTAGTAGCTAAAGCTAAAGAGCCCTTAGAAGAATATAAAGATGTTAGTTCAAAACCAAGATCTCCTTCTGTATTTTGTCAAGGTTATGCCCACTTTGTAGAAAAAAAAGTAACGAAATTTTAATTTCCTCCCATATCAATTGGCACAATACTTGCCTATTCTTTTGTAGTCGGCCACCAACCTTTTAATCAATTGTGGTGGAGATTGCTCTCAGACTTTATTATATCTTTCTTGTCAAATACTTAATTTGATATATATTATAACATATATATATTATGTCATGCTATCAATAGAAATTTGGATTTTTTAAATGTATATATATATATATATATATTTAGGTGAACACTTAAATGATCAATCATTATTCATTCAAAAGATAGAAACCCTAATTAATTCTCTGTATATTCCCAAATCAAATCCTTTGTCATTAGCAGCCCCCTTTGGTTTTTTGTTTGAATATGATGATTTTTTGCGATAATCATGTAATTTATGGAAAAAAATGTAAAATTTTTAATTTTAGTGAATAGAATTTTAATGCAAACATCTTTAAATATAAAAAAATGAATGGATATAATAACAATTTGATTCTTTATCACCAAAATTAATAACAAATTCTTTCGTTCATCTTTAAAAAGAAAAAAAAAAAGAGTAGATTAATCAGTAACGTTCAAATTATTGTTACTAAATTATTCATACTAATATTATAGAAATTCATAAATAATATTAAATTTGAAAATATATAAATAAAAGAGAAAATTATTGAACCATTCTAATTCAACTTAACTGAAACTCGATATGATATTGAGTAGCAAAAATTTAAGAACCCATTATTAATTGTGTGTATTTTTATCACTCTAAAATTAAAAAAAATAAAAATAAAAACAAAGAGTTTTACTAAAACAAGCAAAAACAAAGACTTTTCAATAATACAAAAAAGTCTTCATTTAATTACTTGGTCAATAAAATACCAAAATTTTACTTTTATTGTTCACAAATGAGCTATCCGTCCTTAAATATCAATTGAAAGTTTAGGTTATATTGTTTGACTTTCCTACAGTTACAGCATCATGGTTCCTTTTCCATTAATGCACATTTATCAGTTTACATTTTTTTTCTCGTTTTTTTTTTTTTTCATCCCTTGTTGGCCCAAGTTATTGCTAATAGATTCAAACAAGTGGTTACTCCATATTCATTCAAATTTTGCCTTTTGGCACACAATTATTGGTAAATGATGATCGGTTATAGTCTAAAACCAATGACATATTGTCGTAACAATTTTGAAGTCTGCTAGATGAATTTAAAAATTAAAAAAAAATTTATCAATTTTTTTTTATTAAGTATGATTGATCACTTATTAAAATTATTTTTTAATAAATTTTAAAATTAATTAAAACTTTATCAAAAAAATAATTTTTAAGTATACGAAACAATTTGGGTTCATGAACTGATTATGCATGGGAAAGATCAACACCCACATAGTGTCCGTTAAAAATAGTACTAATTAATTATATGCTATCTTTCAATTTGGACAAAAAGGGTTTTAATTTTGGTATTTAAAATTTAATTTCCTTAATTTTATTTGAAAACATATTATTATTATTATTATTATTATTATTATTAGTATACTTGAAAAATAGATAAAAACTTGACATATTGAAAAATCAATAAAAATATTTCAATACTCAAACAATTAAAAGGAATCATCTCACCTAAAGAATATTTAAGAATCACTATTCTAAATTCTCAAAAATCATATCCTTAATAGTTCATATTTATTTTCAATACTTATATTTAAAAACTTAAAGTATAATATCTATAATTTAAAAACAAAAAATATTTTTAAAATTTCATTTTTATGCCATTTATAAAAAAAATATTATCGAATATTAATCAAAATACTCCAATACATTAGTGGCATTTTAGATAAATTTTTTATCTAGAGATTCTTAAAGAATCACTTTTCAGATTTTTTTTTATTTCATCCTCGAAGATTTTTCATTTGCTTTTATAATAATTATTAATATTTAAAAGTCATGTAATAAAATATTTATTCGTAAATAAATTTATTTTCAAAAAATGTATATTTTTATATTATTAAAAAAACTATTCAAATTAAAAATAATGATAAAATGAAAAATTTTCATATTGAAAAGAAATTTCTAAATATCTCAATATTTTGGTAATTTTTAAAAACTTTTCTCACCTAGCAAATTTTCGGAATCACTACTCGAACTTCCTGGAATCTCATCATCAAAAATTTTATTCACTTTTTCCTTTCTTATTTAATTTTTATTCTAATCCTAATTTTTAGTTTTGGTTTCTATTTTTTCAAAAAATAAAAATAGTTAATCATAATATTCAAGCATCATTGTATTACAAGGAAGATTGATTTTACCTTTTCATTATTTCTTCCCTTTTTATTTTTTTTATAAAATCATTTAACTAGAAATATATTCTTAGGAAGATAAACGAATGAAAATTTTGAGTATTGAATATTTTTCTTAATACTCAATTACTTTTGTAATATCTTTTTACAAAAATTTCTTCACCTAAAGATTTTAACGAATCGTTACTTAGATTTCTCTAAAATCTCATCCTTAGAAATTTTTATTCAATTTATTGTTATTATTACATTTTTTTTGTTGTATCAAGCTATAGTACATAAGGTATAAATTGCATAAAAAATGATAGCATAAAATATTAATTTGCATGAAGTTATCGTAAAACATTCAATTATTAAGAGATCCAAACACATGAGGCTTAAACTTTAGTGACTTGGGTAACATGAAAGAAATGAACAAAGGACATGTATGAGATCCATACGAAATCAATCAAGAGCAGCTTCATTTTCAATCCCATGCTTTATGGTTTTCTTATATTAATAAACCAGGAAGAAAAAGTATGAAAATACAAAGCCTTTTTAGACCTTTACCTACCTTTGTCACCTTCACTCTATTTTAGATTAGACAATACTAGGATGAGATAATCTGATAATGTAATGGCTTTCTAATAGCCTAAACCCCATTCTATTTTGCAAGGTTTCTACAGTCCTCAAAGAATTTTCTCTACAAACTAAAACCCAGAAGAGAAACACAAAAGGTGATCTTCCCAGGCGATGAAAGGGACGAAAGCTGGGTTTGGAAACCTTTGCTACGAGTCCAGAAGTTTTTTTAAAGCCCTCTATTATTACAAGAAGATTTCAACCTAGCCAGACCTATAAGCCAAAGGTAATAAGTAAAAGAACTTAAAACCAAACCTGTTAGCATCTAACCAAAGAGAATTTGAAACAGAATGGTTCGACCCTTCCAACAAGCTACCTAACATGCTAAAATGGGAGTAGTGAACAAGTTGAAGCTTAAAACTTCCCTATACTAACAACCCAAATAGGTGAGGGCATAAAAAAAAATTGAGCTGTTGTGTACAGATTCGAAGTGAGCAAAAGAATATTTGCAAAACTAGATGATATTAGTGCAATCATAAGAGAGAAAAAAGGCACAGACTTTACACTTCTCACAAACATGGCCAAAACCAAACTATAATTTCCTACAATAAACCAACACAAAGAACAAAGAGAAAAAGGAAGAGCACAACCAAGAGAGTAACCGTAAGTTTATAATAAACTAAACATTTGAAGGGAGTCATCATATATAACTAAAAGCTTTAACAGAAAAATCATGTACGAGCAAGTACATCATGCACGTTAGAAGTGAAGTCATAACAGGCCATATGCAAGGGAAATAATAAAAATAATAATAACCAAATAAAACAAATGAAGCAATGCTGAACCTAAAGCATTTCCAGTTTTACAAAGCTACCTCTCTTAGTCTCACAAATATGACCTTCTTGTTGCACATTTAAAAAACTGGTTCAATTAAAAGTTACGAAGGTTGTCCTCCTATTTATTCTTTTTATAAACCATTAACCATCATACAAAAGAAAGGGAAGAGCAGACGCAAGGAAGATAGAGCTTTATGCTCCTGTGTACAGATCACATGCAAAAACAAAAACCAAAAAAAAAACCAAGAAAAAGGATAAAGCTTTGGGCTTTTGTTAGCAAACTTCACATGAACAAACAAATAACAACACAGATAGCAATAAGTGATACGCCAAACTAGAAAACAAAGAAAAGAAAGAAAAAGGAGGAAAAAAAAACTTAACGTTTTCATGCACAGTCCGCTCTCCTTCTCCATTTCATAGATTGTTTTCTTGCTAAAACTTCTTTTTTTGTCCAAACTAGAAAGTCACTAAATCAAAGATAACAAAATCGAAAAAATAGAGCTTTAAGCTTTCATGAATGAATCAAGACAAAACCTTAACCATTCCTAGACTAGCCTTTAAACCTTATATGGAAAACGTGCACTTGAAATGCCTTAAGAAAAAAGGTTCAAAAAGAATATCTTTTTTCAAAAGGTTCTGGCTTTCTACTTTTTCGACAAAGCTTTCCCTTCTCTTTCTCTCTTTTTTGCTCGCTGCTAAAACCTTTCTTTTTATCTATTTTTGAATTGATCGACAGGCCTTTTTCTTTTTCTTTTTTTTGGTTTTGTTTCTACCTTCCCCTCTCCCAAAAAAAAAAAAAAAAAACTCCAAAACAGAAGCCCTTTCATTAAAGAACCAACTGCCCTCCCTTCTTTTTTTTTTTTGGCCTTTGACTTTTTTTTCTTATCATTTTGCCCTTTAAAAAAAAAACCCAAACCGCTAAAAAACCCTTCTCCTTTTAAACTCTCAAACAACCCTCTCCTCCCAAAAACTCATTCCTCTCTCCTTCACCCAGCCTTACTCTTCTGTTTTTTCTTTTCTTCTCCACTACCCTACAGCTGGTTTGGTCAGCCACTAACGTTGCTTTTGTTGGCTGCAAGTACCATGTAGCTTTAGCTAGTTTTTAGCTAGCTTTCTCTTTGGTGCCAACTCACAAGGTGAACAGAAGGAAAGGCACTCTTCGTTTATGTTGAGTCATCTTAGTCCTTTGCATGCCTTCGTTGACGTGGACAAGAATGAAATCTTCCCTTTTTTCTTTGGGTTTGGGCCGTGTTTTGGGTCGTGCTTTGGGCCATTATCAAGGGTTAACTTAGGCTTCATTTTTGGCTTGTGATTGGATATATAAGTAAGTCAACTTGTGGGCTCAAAATAGGCTTTAAAGATGAGATATCCATTGGGTTTTTTTTTAGTTGCAAAGGGGCCTTTGTTAGGCTTTTTTTTTTTTAATCAATTATGAGCCATATTTGATGGTCATATCTTAGGTCTCTAATTGGGCCTGAAAATGAGTCATTTTAAAATTATTAATTTTGATTTCTATTTTGATATTTCATAAAACGAGCTTAATTTAACGGTATTAGGTCATTCCGGATAAAATTAAATTTTTACACATATCAATTAACATATCATCTTTTTTTTTACCAACTCTTCACCCACCTCTGTTAGATAAAGAATATATGAAACAATTATACAATGTTAGTTTATGTTACTTTCATTCAAATTATATTATATAATCATATTTCTGAAAAAAAGTTAAACTACTTATTATACATCATATGTTATAATTAAATAATAATTATATATTTCAATAAATTCATTAATGATTAGTATAATAAATAGTTAACTTTTTTTAAAAAATGTGATTAGTAGCACGATTTAAATGAAAATGACATATATGTTCACATTAAAAAATCGTTTCATATAATCCTTTCTCTCATGATTATTAACATTTTATACTTCATCTTTTTTTTATAAAGAAAATCATAGCTTGTGATAAAGGAAAGGTGAACTGCAGAAGGTGGAATTTGAAATTCAAATTTATTGAATGTCAACCTTTTAAAAATAATTATATAAATTAATTAAACTAAACTC
This sequence comes from Durio zibethinus, assembly GCF_002303985.1. The sequence goes on along the minus strand of NW_019167860.1, from coordinate 1,801,174 downwards.
TGAATTATTTGCTTTTCATTTTGTACATTTTTTTGCAAGATACATGGCAAGTTAGTTAAGGAAACTGTTGGGAGATTTACCATACTTAGAGCCCATGAGAGCACATCAGAGAGCCCATATATATTTGTTAGACACCACTTGAGTCCAAAAGCTTAAGTTATTAGATTCTTGAGTCATCTATGTATATATAAGACATCTCATTCAAATTTCTTAGTGATGTGAGATTCTTTACTCATATGTGAACTTTATCCCAACAATATATCTCTTCTTTTTTTTATTAAGTAGGACTCTCTTAGGTCAAAGACAAAAAAAGCTTTAGACCTTTTAATTGGCTAAAATCGATAGGGTTGGACCTCACACTTCCTAACAATCTCTCATTCTAGCCTTATTAGAAGGAGATTCATCACCATAGCAATTTCATTTGAAACTTACATTGACCAAGAAACCTATTTCTACCAAGTTACTATAAAGTTTAAGCTTTTTTTTGAAAGTATTTTAGTTAACATATTTACTGCATTCTCATCAGTATGAACTTTTTTCAACTGCATTTGTTGTTCCTCAATCACCAAACGTAACTAGTGATATCTAACATCAATGTGCTTTATTCTAGAATGATACATTACATTTTTACTCAAATCTAAAGTACTTTGACTATTACAAAATACCATATACTCTTTCTAATTCAATCTCGATTTAAGAAAAAATGTTTCATCCAAAGTATTTTTTTACCTACTTCGATTACTACAATATACTTAGCCTCTGCAATTGATAAAGTAACACACTTTCTGTAACTTAGATTGTCAAAAGATAGCTCTTTTTGTAAAAGTGAACAAATACTTTGAAATAGATTTTATACCATCAAGATCACCTGCAATGTCAGCATCAGTAAACTCTTCTAAAATTGGTTATGAAACTTCATAACTCAAGCACATTTTTAGATGCCTCTCAAATATCTTAAAATCTATTTCACTACTTAACGATAAACTTTTCTTGGATTAAAAAGAAATATGCTCACTACATCAATTGTATGAGCAATGTCATACTATGTGTAAATCATAAAATACATTGAAGAACCAACTATAAAAGAATAAAGAATACTAGACATAGGTAGTTGCTTTTTCTTGGTCACTGAATAAGATTTCTTACTCATATAAAAATGGTTGACAAGTGGACTGCTAATTGATTTAATATGTTGCATGTTGAATCTATTAAGCACCCGTTCAATATATTTTTTCTGTGACAACCATAGCTTTTCAGCTCTCCTATCTCGGATAATATCCATACTAAGAATCTGCTTTATTAGACCTAAATCTTTTATGTCAAAGAACTTAGACAATTGTTCTTTCAACCTGTGAACCATGCTAGCATCTTTTCCTATAATTAATATATTATCAACATATAATAAGAGAATAATGAAGTTACTATCAAAAATTTTTTTGACATATATAAAAGGATCTGTTGTCTTTTTTTATAGCTATGGCTCATCACAAAAAAATTAAACTTTTTGTACCACTATCGTAGAGCTTGTTTCAAGCTATATAAGCTTTTTTTTAGTTTGTAAACTAAGTGTTCTTTTTATTTCACTTCAAAACCCTCAGGTTGATCCATATAAATATCCTCTTGTAAGTCAATATGCAAGAATGCAGTCTTAACATCAAGTATTAAAGCTCAAGATTCAAATTAACTGCTAATTTCAATACCACTGAATGAACTCACCTTCACAACTGGAAAGAAAATCTTATCAAAATCAATGCCAGGTTTTTACGAAAAACTTTTCACCATCAATCGAGTTTTGTACCTCACTAGTTTGTCATCATCTTTTTTCAGCTTGAACACCCATTTATTTTTCAACAACCTCTTTTCTTTTGAAAGTTTAATAAAATCATATGTATCATTTTTTCGTAATGTCTTCATCTCTTTTTTCATTACTTTTAACTAGTGCTTTCTATTCGGAGTAGTTCGTACATTTTTTAAACTCTCTGGCTTCCCATCGCTGGTAACTAAAATAAAATTTAAACTTGGATATCTGATGGATGGCCTGTGCTCTCTAGTAGATTTTTTAAGCAAGACTCTACATCATTCGATGCTAAGGTAGCTCTCCTTTCTCAATACTCTCTAGTAGAGAGGGCTGTTCATTCAAATCAACACTCTCAGATAAAAAAGATTACTCTTCTTGCTTAAAACTGATTGCATCTGGCTCATCACTAATTGTAGCTGGCTCATTCATATCTTCAAGTTTTATCTTTTGCTCATTTTCATCATCTGTGACTCTTTTTTATGGAACCTTTATAGGTGTTGAAACATTACACTCAACAGTAACCCATGTAATCTTCTTATTTTTTTCAAGGTCTATTATGATTTATTTTTCATGGAAAACCATATCTTTACTTTTGACTATCTTTTTCTTCATTGGATCTCATACTCTGTAACTATATTTCTCATCACCATATCCTACAAATACACACTGTATGATTTTATTGTCAAGTTTTGACCTTTGCTCTTTTGGTGCATGCATGAGTACTTTACACCTAAAAATTTTCAAGTAAAAATATAGAACATCTTTCCCTATCCACATTCTTCATGGAATGTCAAAGCCCAAAAGAACTTATGGTGATCTATTAATCAAATATCAAGCTGTATTGACTACTTCACCTTAGAATGACTTTGGTAATTTTGTCATCCTCAATATACATCTAACTTTTTCTACAATGGTGCGGTTCATCCTTTTAGCTATACTATTATGCTGCAATGTTTTAAGTTTTGTCATCTTATGCTTAATTTCATGCTTTGAACTATATTTTTCAAAGTCTTTAGATATGTATTCTCCACCATTATCAATCTGAATACATTTTAAAGGTAATCCTGTCATCCTTTTCATCATGGTATGAAATTTTTAAAAATACTATAATACTTGACTTTTATTTTTAATATATATAAACTCAAGTCTTATGTGAGGCATTATTAGTAAAAGTAACAAAACCCAATAACTCAATCTCAATGGGACCACATACGTCAAAGTAAATCAATTCTAATCTATTTTTTCTCTAAAACCTTTTACAAAAAGAAACTCTATGATGCTTGTCAAATAAATAATGGTCATATGAATTAAGAGACATACCTTTGGTCAAGGCAATGAGAGACTGCCTTGCCAAAACCTGTAACTCCTTCTTGTTCATGTGTGATAGCTTTTTGTATCATAAGTTTGCTGAAGAATTATCTTCAACGACATTTATCTAGTTGTCATTCAATTGCATCTATGGTTTGTACATTGTGTAACATAGTTTTTCCCTTGCAACTATCATAGCTCTTTTGATAAACTTTCATTGTTCATTATTTTGTCGACTCTCATATCTTTCTTTATCAAGGATATTAATAGCAAATAAGTTCATTCTTATATCCAAAATATATCTAACATCCCTCAAAGTTAACATATAGTCCATACTAATTTGTACAACAATATCACCAATTCTGACAATTCACGACATACTCTTGTTTTCCATCTTGGTGTAACTAAAGTTTCTTGTTTTGTAAGTTGTAAACAACTCTTTCTTAGAAACACAATGATATGCCTGCTCCTATGTCAACTATCCATTCAATGGTGGGATCACTAACATGATTAAAATCACCATATATACAAATCAACATAATCGAATCATTATTTGAATTTATTACTATAATATTGCCATTATCTGAATTATTGCTTTTTTTCATCTTTTCACTCTTGTTTCAAGATTTTGCAATATCATCTTATATGACCTATTTTACTAAAATATAAGCATTTCACTTCATCTCTAGACTTGGATCTATGTTTAGACTTACTACGGCCTTTCGAATTTTGACCTTTGTCAATATTTCTACCTTTGTTCTCTATGACAAGAGTTTGATTCCTAGAGTCTAAATTTTTTGCCTTATTTCTTCATTAAGCATACTGTTATTTACCATCTCTAATGTCACCTTGTAATCAAGAGCTGAATTATGAACAATCACAATTAGAGTATTTCAACTGTTTGGTAATGAACCCAAAAGAAACAACGCCTTTATTTCATCATCCATTTTAAGTTTCATAGTAATCATCCGATTAAATATATTTTAAAAATTACTTAAATGCACTATAATCAATCGTTCTTTCCTATACTATAAAGTTACAAGCTTTTTAACAAGCATAATTTTATTCAAGCTTGTTTTTCTCTTATACAATGCTACCAATTTTTCTCAAATAGTGTGGGCATCTATTTCCTGCGTGATATGATGGAACACACAAATATCAACCCATATTTTTTATTGTAGCTAGCATCTTTTTACATAACTTTTCTAGCTTTCATCTTCATATCTACTAGTTTAGCCGAATTATCTAATACTGGCTCATATAAATCTTTACAGTATAAATGATCTTCCATCATAGGCTTCCAAATTAAATAATTGATGCTGTCAATTTTATCATGAAACCTATATCATCTTCCTTAATCTCAGATAGAATTTACTTTTATTCTGGGTTATTTCTATATGATGTCTAAAAAATAACCATCGTTCTAATACCACTTGTTGGGTTTAAAGCAACAAACACAACAATGCAGAAGCAATATATAACAATAAACCCATAGCAATAAACAAAATCAATAATCAACAATGCAGAAAAAATAAAACACACTAAAATTTACATGAAAAACCTTTCAGTGTAGAGAAAAAAAATCACGGACCACCAGAAAAATCTTCACTATCAAATAATAGATATACAAAATTCTTATTTAGCTAAAATTAGAGCTAATCAATAATTAAAAAAATATTACTAAATAGGTGACTCAACAAACATACCTTAGATTTGTTTTTAAAAAGCTTCAAACTCGATTTTCACCATTTAAAATGTAAAATTCTGAATTATAAATATATTAATAAAATTTCAACGATTGAAAATTAACTTTCATTTAATCAATTCTCCTTTTTTTTTTTTTTTTGCTTTTTTTATTTCTATTTGACGCCTCACTGTTTCTCACGTTAAAACATGGCCTCTTTTCTTCTTTTTTATTAAGTCTCTTAGGTCAAAAGAAAAAAAAAAAAAACCTTTAGGCCTTTTAATTGATCAAAATCGATGGGGCTGACCCCACACTTCCTAGCAAAAACATCAATTGTGGTTGAGCTTGTTTCTGCGGACTGTATTACCTTTTCTTTTCAAATGCTTGCTTTATGAATTATAGAGAACTTTCTTTTTTTCCTTTTTTATTGAAATATTATAGTGGTGAGTGATAGCCAAGTATCAACAAAGCTAACATTGTTATGCTCCACTGCCACGCATATATGAAGTATTTTCTAGCACGTAGGACCTCACCCAATCTATAATTGTGAGCAGATAATTTTTTTTTTTTAAATGTAACAAAAGAAAGATTAATATTTATATTTGACATAATGATAATGTATAAATGTTATATACCAATTTATCAAAAAGTGATAATTTATTAATGACCAAATAAAAAATTTCAAATGTCTTTAAAATAAATATTTTAAAATTTTAATTATTAATTAGATAAATGTTATACATAATATTAAAAAATATATAAAAATAATTTATTAATACTTTTTTAGAGTAAATTCTTTATTGATAATTTTTTATTATCATTTCACCACTGCTAATGTTTTTTTATTTAAATACATATTTTATTATTAATTTTAATCTCATTATTATAATAATTAATTTAATTATTGATGAACTTTTCAATCTTATCAACACTAATATCACCATAAATATCCAAATGAATCCTAAATTACAGCAGAACCTCCATAAATTTTATATAATATTTTATTTTATTTAAAACTTTAAATTTTAAAATTTTCACTTACAACATTTAAAAAATGTTCTATATTCAATCACTTCTCGAAATATTATTGAAATTTGACAAAATTGATCACAGCAAAGCCACATGTATGTCCATGTTTCTTATTAACGGGGCAACTTGTTAGGGTTGCACTCTTGCATGTGGTGAAGAAAATTAGGAAAAGGTGGGAAGGAAAATATGATTGAATTAATTATTGGAAGAAGTGGCTAAGAGCAATAATAGTAATTGTAACTTCCCTTTGAAAAGTAACAAAGTTTGAGCTCCGCTCATTGGCCTAATAATGAGTCTTTAGAAGCATATAAAGATCTTACTTTGAAACTAAGTACCCGTTTGGATTTTATTACATTTTCAGTATAATGCGATTAAGTTTATTGCATATTTAATTAAATTTAAATGTAAATTTTAGTGAAATAAAATTAGCATAAATTTTTCATTAAAATTTTTATTCGATCACAGTTACAGTAATTTTTTTTCAATCGCAACTATAATAAATTTTATTATTATTTTCAATCTTATCATAACTAATTTCATCGTCTATCTAAATGAAATTTAAATTTTTTTTTAATGGATTACGTCAATCCTATATATATATATATATATATATGTGTGTATAAGAAACGAAGTTTTCATTTCCTGCCATGTCAATTGACACAACAATTGCCTTTTCTTTTGCTGTAGGCCAACCTTTTAATCAATTGTGGTGGAGCTCGCTCTCAGACTTTATTATATCTTTTCTTGTCAAATACTTAATTTGATATTTATTAAAATATATATTTCAAATTTGGATTTTTTTAAATATATATATAGGTAAAATGGTGAATACTTAATTGATCAATCATTCTAAAGATAAAAACCCTAATTAATCCTATATATATTTCCAAATCAAATCCTTTGTCATTAGCAGCCCCCTTGTTTTTTTTATATGAGTATGAGATTTTTTGCGGTAATCATGTAATTTATGGATAGACTACTAAATTTTTAATTCTAATGAGCAAAATTTTAATTCAAACATCTTCAAATATTAAAAAGAATGAATATATATAGTAACAATTTGATTCTTTGTCACTAAAATTAATAACAAATTCTTTCGTTCATTTAAAAAAAAAAAGAGTTAATAATTAGTAACGTTCAAATTATTATTACTATATTATCCAAGTTAATATCATAAAAATTCATAAATAATGTTAAATTTGAAAATATATAAATAAAAGAGAAGATTATTAACCAACCTAATTCAACTTAATTCAATATGATATTGAGCATCGTAAATCTAAGAACCGTTGTTAATTGTCTGTATTTTTCAAAGGTCAAAATTAAAAAAAAAAAGAAAAAAGAAAAATAATAGCCTTGGTAAATCAAGCAAAAACAACTTTATTACAATATTCCTATATTTTGTAAATATTGAATAAATGGATAATGAATGTCTTTTTTTAATATAAAATAGTTAATAAATAGAATATTTAAATTTGAAATTTCTTCTTCAATTTTCATGATATATATGGTGGCAATGATTATATTCTGGGATCACGCATGCTTCAAGTCTTCATTCATGATTGAGCATAGTCATATACCACTTTCCCCGTCTCAATTTTTTTTCTTAATTGTAATGTCTTAAAATTATTTTTTTTAACCAATTAAATTCTCTTTTTTTTTTTCTATATCTGAAACTTATTTTTCATGCTTTTTTATTTTTTGGCATTAAAAACTGTGATACATAAATTTTATATAAAATATGCTAAAATCAATTTTTTTTTCCTTAAATTCCATAAAAATCAAATAAGGACAAACAAAAATAAACTGAAAAAGTGTAAAATAATTACGAATATACCATGATGATAAAAAAGGAAATAATCAGCATCCAATAGTTTTCTTTTCTTTTCTTTTTCTTAAATTTCATGTATGCATATATTTATTATATGTAAAATAAGAATAATCTGATCTCATCAGTGACAGAAAGCACAAATTATTTATTGTTTTTGGTTAATTTAATTTGCGAAGAAACAAACCTAGAGGCGAAAGTAGGATAATGAAGATCATTTTCTTTGTCTAAGCGACCATCATCAAAGTTTTGAGCATAGGCTGAAGGGGTGTAGTAGGTTAATCGGCTATTACCTTCCTTAGCCTTTGGCTGCTTAAGTTTCAAAGGGTTTGCCTTTGTTGTGCTGCTTAAAACACCTTTCTGCTTTGTGTTACTACTACTGCCTTTTGGGATTGGAGGGAGACATGTTGAGCATGAAACCGACTCTTCTTTGGCTTTGGTTTTGGATTCGGATTCAATCGACTTCTTTTGGTTTGGTGGATTCTCCATTTTCAAGGTCAATAGTTTAGTTGTATTTTTCTGTTTTTAGGATATATATATATATATATACATATATATATATATATGTTTATATACTCCCATGCACGCACGCATGCATTCAAGCAATGAGTGCAATTAGGGTGGGAAATTTAATTGCTAATGGTTGTATGAGCACGAAGTTGAAGCATTTTAGGTTCAAATACTTGCAATGTTGGCATGCCAAGATAATAAGAGTTGTTCACGAACTAACAACCAAAATAAGCACGAATCACTGATACTGATATTTAAGCCATAAACATGCGAGATGACACTCTTAAAAATAATTTGAAGAATCTACTGAGTTAAAATCTTTTGAGTTCTTCAACTTGCCCTTTCTCACTTTACATATCCAAAGATAATTACATCCACCCAAGCTCATGAACCTGATTTTAAGCTAGATTGCGCTAAAAATGATAATTATTTTATTAAAAATAATATATTTTTTAATTTTAAAATATATTTAACAATATTAAATTATTAATATAAATAATGTTTGATACGTGTCAAATTCTACTGGATTTGTTTTTAGCGATGGAATTTGATTGGTATGTGAAAATATATATGCGAATACAATTCCAGTGAATTGGAATGCTCGATGCAGGATAGGCTGTTCCAACAGAACTGGTAAAAACGTTCACAAAATAAAAGCTGTCAACTTCAGATGTCTGATGATGAGCCTATTCCCAGGAAGGAAACGAGAGAAGAACCAGAAAAACAAGTTGAGCTTTACCCTAATAAAGTGTTAGCCGTACATTTGGTTAGAAAACACCAAATGTTTGTAATTCTCTAAATACAGTCTCCACACAAGAAAAATCTAACATCAAGGCCATAACTCTAATTCTCCTTATTTCACGTACAGGAACTCTTTATAACACGAAGGTGGTGGCAGAGTTAGAGAGATCCTGGGGAAATCTGAGGTCCGTAGTGAAGGCAAGTTATTCTTCGTCACAGAATAATAAACATCAGCTAAAGGAAGCCATATAAGGTCAGGGTCAACAGATGCAAGTCCTTTTAGTGCATTCACTGATGCATCGTGAAGCCAGACAACTCCGCTACAAGCTATGCCCACGACAAGACCACTAACCTTCTTCAAAACAACTTCCAATGCTGGAGTACTTTTGTTTTGGGACAACTCAGCAATCAGATTGGGCAGTGCGACCTGAACTTTTTAAGTTCAAAGTTTCTGCTACGGAGTCCTCTAAAGAAACATTAGCACTCCTGTAGGGAAGTTGTAATGGGGTACGTTCTTTTAGGTTTGGCGTCTTTTGGAATGGAGATGTGCTTATAAGTTGCGGACCATCAGTGTGAAAGCGGTGAAAAAAGAAATCTCCTCCAAAACTTTGCACTAAACTGCTTACAACACTTAAAACATCTCCTGACAACCTGTGGAAAGAACATAAGTCATAATCGAATATCATGCAAAACAAAATCTCAACAAGTCATGTTTCTGCAACCTACTATGTTAGTACACAAAACTACTATGGAATCGCAACAAGAAAAGAGTTTGAACTCATTATCAATAATGGCCCCAAATATAGAAATTACATTCCTTTTGTTTCCAAGCAGCAAATGAGCAGATAATATTCCAAAAATGTCAAACCAACGAGTAAGATTAACTTAAACTAATAACAATGCTACTTTGAGGCGACTTGGCAGGGTGAAAAGAATGAATACTTACCACCGTGTTTCTTTGTTGGACAGAAACAACCAAGAGTGGCCATATTTTATTCATTGCCGGAGGTGACCTATTCTCAACATTACTGTCACCCGCAGCACTCATATTATCTCTCAGCTGATATAATGAACACGACAGAAGCTCTTCTTCAATTACTTATTTAGTCTCCTTCTCATACCTATAGGCTTCTTCGACTTTCCCTAGTGTTGCTATGCCATCCAACAAATAAAACATCAATTAAAATACAGAACAAAGATTTTGATATATCCGCAACTTGGTGTCTTCTCCTTTTTGTAGAAATAATGGTTAATTGTTAGTCCGACAAGCATTTAGTGATATCGACTGTAACGGATCACTCTGTTTGAATGATATTCTGCTTCCTCTAAGTTTTATGCATCTTAAACTAACGGTTTTCACTAATATTCTATGGCTCATAGCAATTCTCTGTACGCCATAATTCCTCGTTATTCATAATTAGGTTCGTCATAGACCGTTAACTAGTAACTATCCAACCACTCTCGACCCCGTCCCTTTTTTTTTTTTCCACTCACCAAAAAAAAAACATGGAACTGACTTGTAAGCAAAAGAATGAAAAGGCATTTTGTTTTTTTGTATCACACATTATTACAAAGTAACACCAGTTAATGAACTTTCAAAAGGTGAAATATGGCATCTGACTTGCACAAAATTTTCAAGGTTTTAAGATCAGTCCTTGGACAGTTTAAATCTCAGTCAATTACCCACTAAAAATAACAAGATGTTCAAAAAAAATACCTCAACTATGTCCAGCGCCACCAAGCACGCTGCTTGACTCATAGAAGCCAGCAGTGGAATTGAAGCTGCAAAGCATGAACCAGCAATAGATCCAACTGTTTGTCTATACCTTTTGGAATAATTCAACTTGAACAAAATATTGTCCCATTGCTCTACACGATCATGATACCATCATTCAAATTAGCACCAAATGTTTCTGCTCTAAGATAGATCCAAGACGATCAAAAAGGATATTAAAAATTCAACCAAATTATTATAATAGAAAAAAACAACAAAGGAAGATGACTTTTGGTGCAAAAAAATTGGTTTTACATCAGGTCAGGAAAGTATCAATCCCAAGGAGCCTTGCTGTCATTATGTGATGTTATCATCCAGTTGCAGGAACGATGGGTTGAAAGATAAAAAGGCCTGGGTTATGAAGGAATCTACCAGCAGAATGGAAATGAAGTCACAGGAAGAAGCAAAGATACATAAGTTGTCACGTAAAGTATAAGTAGGAATAGTGATAGTGAAATACTCAAAATAGAGGGAATAGTTGTGGGTGAGAATAAATGTGCCATAGTCGTGCAATAGTGGGAATACTGGGAATGACAACGATCATTTCAAGATTATGAATGAAAATTATAACTGAATTCTCTCTCAACTTCTTTTTTCCTTTTCTGGACTCATATTCTACTCTCTTATGGTCTAATCTCTCTCTTCTATCACTAACCATTTTATCACACATTTGATTGTTGCTTTTTTGTTAATGTTTCTTGCTTCCTTTAAAATAGGTATAAAGTAAAAGTAATCACTAAAAGGTAAACCAATATTTAATTAAAAGTGAGCAAATTGCTGATACGTGACTCGTGTTAGGGGTGAAATCCCACATAGAGAGAGATGGGTGGCTTGGGTTGGCATGGTTTAGTTGGATTAATGAGAAGATGAAAATAGTGAACAACTCACAAAAGAACCCTATATTCAATGATTACAACATTTCAAATCAGGTTAAAAGAAACAAAAAAGCAATCACCTGATTCGATGAGAAATGCATCAATCTCATCAGCAAAACCTGACCTTGAACCTTGCCTCCATTCTGGTCGAACTTTCTTTTCCCGGTGAGATATTTTGGACTTGAAATGCATCAGATTACAATGTGCTTAAGAGGCCAGGCGAAAAGCCTCACGCTTAGATGTCTTTACAATCTTAGACACAGCCTAAAGAAAGCACAACCATCAACAAAGTCAACTTGACGATAACCACGATGGAAAACATGGGATGGGAAAAAACACCCCCAGATGTGCAGTAGAGGAGAGGAGAGAAAGAGAGAGAGTAGCAAGCATGATGTTCAAGACAACAATAGGAACTAACTTAAAAGAGTTAGAACCAAAGACATTACAACTGCATAAAAGTTCAAACAGAGAAGGCCTAAACTCTTGACATAAGTTTTAGGTCAAATAATAAAATATTAATCAATAAGTCACATACACGGATTAACAATGAAAAGTCCCATCTAAATTTGAACTCTATTCTTTAATATCTAATAAGCTTCATGAATTACATCAACAAAAATAATAATAATAATAATATTGCGTAACCATAAGATGCTGTGTTGAAGGGAAATAGCTATAAAATCGCCATAAGGCCAGATATCATTTATGATGATGTTGGGTGCCTAGAAAACATCTTCATAAAATTGAACTGTAGCTGAGATAAGGATGTTCAGTGGATATATAGCCATATAAGAAATGTTAGAATATCAAACGAAGATGTCCATACAATGATAGAGATGGCACTAATTGAGGATAAACATAGAAATTATGGCACCAGGCAGTATTTACCTAGATATTCACCAATACCTAAGATTCACTTGATCCAAGTAGGATATAGAAAGAGGTAGAAGTAAACCAAAACTTTCCTGGATTGAACTCATAAAAGAGGATTTAGCTTAGTTAAATCGTTAAAAGGATATAACCCTTAAATCAAGCAAGACTTGGATAAACAATTTGGGATCAAGGATCAGCTGAGTTGAATTTACCAGTCAAATAATTCCAACAGCCACCAGAGGTCACTTGAACCATTTACCAAGTTAACCTAATTTCACAACAAAACTTGCTATAAAGCTGGGCCATCTTGCTTTTGGATTATCTATAAGGTAACAGGCTCAACAACAAGCTTCAATCTTGTAAGCAAAATTTAGTCCAGAAGTTAAAACCCACAATTACTTTTATCCCTCTCTTAACTTCTAAGGCATCTACATTAATCATTATTGATGCTTGAATTTCAATTGTGGATAGCCTGAACATTTCTGGCTCCTTGCAATGTACTAGGTGCACATGTGTGCACAAATGCACGTGCATGCTCATTGGGACCTACAATGTCTGCTACAATGCACTATTCCCTAACAGGTGCATCAAAGTAGCAGTCATACTCCTTATGTTTGATCATAAATTATATTATTTTGTAGTTTGTTTGCTAAGCATCTTTGTCCTTTTACTCTCCATTTTCTAATCAAACAAGTATATTGCAAGCTAAAGATAAGATTGCTGCTCCCACCATATAACTTTATAAAGATGTCCTATGGTCCAGCCAAGAGTAAATTTATGTGATGATCATAATTGAAATCCATAGCAAACCAAGCAAATATAGTATTGATCACTAATTATTGGCAATTTGTTGAAAAAATAGCACAGGTCATAAAAAAATGGAATGGAAAATAATAGGAACCATTAATAAACAAATGCAGCGAAGATAAAAATTTATGACCTTTAAAAAGGGGATAGTTAAATCTGAGCGTTTACGCCTGCCAAGAATTTCAAGTTCCTGTGAAACTGAGCGCACAGTACAAATATACAAAATAAACCAGTTATAATGCGATAAGTTCAAAAAATCTGCAAGCAGATACAGTAATGCAAAATAAATCAAATTAAGGCCCTGCATGTGATCAGCATTAAACCAGGACTTATGCAAGGTAGGGAAACCTGCTACATGTAAACAATTTAATGAAAAAGGCATATTGGAAATTTATTGAAATAAAATGCAGGTCTATTTCGGGGAATTATTTGATACAGTGTCCATGCAATTTTTAACTTAACAAACGAAATTAAAAAACTGACACATACCTAACTTTTTCTTTAATTAAATTTTTTTATTTATGTATCACACCTGTTAACCCCATTTGTAAAATCTAAAAACTCCATTGTCAATATATTTGATAATTTCCTTTTCCAAGTCTCAGGTTAAATACAATCTTGTACCACCCCACCCCTGCCCCATCCTAAAGAGACCCAAGGGTTCCATAACCAACAAATGATCTCAACGTATGAAAGATGAAACTTTTGCAAATGGTAAAACCAACAACAAATCTTCAAATATTAGACAGTCTATGCTAAACATCATCAATAACACCCAAGGATTCAATTGTACCAGTTCCTCCAACAGAGGCAATATTTTATGAACCACTCAAACATAGGAAAGCATAGCAGCAAGCACATTTGGCACAAGAGGGTTCAGATCCAGATGTCATAATTGCCAGCATATAGAATCAACTATATAATCCGCATTTGCCAAAATCAATTGCCCAAACTACAAAAAGAAGTCATGTACCACTGAATCAATTACATAATCTATGGATAAATTATAGATAATAATATGCTAGACAACCACACCGTTGAATAGCCCGCTGTAGTGGAAAGAAGATATAAAATGGCATCAGAGGCACTTCTAACATCAAAGTTTGAACGTATAACTCTCAACCAACAGATACAGAGTGAATGAAGGAAACCACCGGAAGCAAAATTGCTTACAAGGCACAAAGCGAAGATGGTTATTCCGTCCATAATAACCTGTTTCAAGAAATGAAACACGATCGATAGAATACAACTCAAAATCATGAAAACTCAAAAAACAATACACGAGTGACTTCAAAGAATAATGTTAACGTAATTTCCTGATGTAACATAGCAATAACGCGGAAGAAATACAAGGTAATATCTTCAACTTCAGCATCAGACCGTTAGCTAAGATTGATGATCTTGAAGATCCCAAACTTCAGAACATAGATATTCATGTAAGATTTTTCCAATACAATAAAGGAAGAGACTCCTAGCATCCTTCTGCAATGCAATTTCCAGACAGATTCATCAAACACAGCAGGTTTATGTTTGTGAACCTGGCCACCAGTAGATCCTTCATCAGATTCCAGAAAATCTACCCTTTTTATCCTGGATTTCTGAAACATTCTTCTAAAAGCATTAGGTGCCTGATCTGATATACCAAATATCATCTCATTTAGAATACCTACAGCAGTACAGCCAGGTGCAGTAACTGCCGTGAACCAGTTCGATTGTACCAAGATTGCTAGCTTTCTTTAGTGCATGTATTCCTTCCTTCGAACTTCCAAAACCAATTTATGCGAGAGGCCCAAGGGAATATCACCAATAATTGATAAATGACTTTCACTTTTATAGTCTAGAAGCAAACAATGAAAAGAAGATAAGTACAAAGCATACATGGCATAAGTTTGATAAAAGAGTAGGGGTTCCAAGATTCGAAATGACCTGCCATTAAAGACAAACCTACATGTCTAAGAATCCCAGAAAGAACCTTGTATAACTTCTAACAACCACTAGAAACAAATGAAGGGTGCATGCGTGGCAGCTCAAAATATGTCTGCCTAGCTTCTGCTGTGTGTTGTTTTCCAATTCCATGAATATCCGTGAGCTTTGAACTTTTAGATGAAGCAGCATTGCGTAAGACCTCACTATCACCCACAACATGCAAGCCTTTCAACTCAGCAACAGAGGGAAGGTATCTTAATGAAGACAATGGTCCCGCTGAAACAAGCTTGTCTAGGGAACCAGTAAAAGCTGAATTCTGACTAAGACAGAGGGCAAAAATATCCAAGAATCTGGCAGCTGTAACCTATCAATGCAAAAGACTATTAATAAATTTTTGAAAGACACCGATAACTAGGCCAATCAAATTCAACCGAAAGTAGTACTATTAATAACATGAAAAACAGGAAGAAATAGTTGACTACCCAAAACATAGCAGTAGTTATAATGATCACATTATTTTACTGAAATAATGGATGTATAATGCACAACACTGTTTCAATCTCCCAGCAAATTTATGTCTATATATACTTCAGGACAACTCCAATGAAGGGAATGATAGCTGAAGGCTTGAAGCAGACAAGTGGTATTAAAAAATAGTGATATCGTCAAAGATGGCTACGACCATAAAGTGGCAAGGTAATCATAGTTCCACTCTTTAACCTCCCATTTGACAGCTATTCAATTATATTATTACACCTTTACACCTTTAAACCTTTAAATAAGCAACCCTGAAGGAAGATATGAGCATGTGGACATAAATTTATGTCATTAACTATGTACTGCAGTCAGCTACCTCCAAGATATCGTTTATGATTGGCAACTAATAAATCACCATTTAATCTCCTTTGTCGTCCAAAGGTAAGTGCAGGATCCATGCTTGGACAACTGCTAGAGTCTAAATAGGCTTGTAACTAGGA
The DNA here is from genome assembly GCF_002303985.1 of Durio zibethinus. The sequence continues at coordinate 1,785,044 of NW_019167860.1, read as the reverse complement.
GGATCATTGGGATGTATAACATTAGTTCAGCCAAAAACTATCTTCAAACCTGATATGTATTACACTTCCATCCAGGTTTACCAATCATGCCATCTGAGAGTAATATGCAAATTAGGGAATGAAAATACTAGATAGCTCTTCAAAAGTAATCAATGTTTAGGAAGTGCTTAAAGAATAATTAGCTATACTTTTAGAAGATCGGTCAAATACCCATGAGATTTTGAAAAAGAAATTTATTTTATGTAATATAAAGTATCAGGTATGTCTCCTTAAGTTTGCATTTAGTTTTTACTTTATAATTTCAAAACTTATAAACTTTCTTTAATAATTGGAATCTACATCTCTAATAATATTCATTTTGTTCTCTGGTGTTTTGAAGATACATATTCAAACTCCTATATTAAAGAAGCAGAACTCTAGAAGTGTAGAATTGAAGCCAACATTAAACAAAGCAGTCAAAGAATGAGCACTAACAAGGTATGTTATTCATGGGCATTCCACATCCCATTTCAGTTCTCATTGCCATAAATTGATAGAATGATAATTGACATTGAGACATTGTGGATTGACGCTTGCTTAGATATGTTTGATGCTTTACTTTACCTTTATCAATCTATTATGTTAACTATGGCATATTGGAATGTGAAGTTTCAATAATAGACTTAACTTCTTAGAATTATCTTCAATCATCCCAATAATATAAAATTGTACAACGAGTCCACGCACCCATGTCCTCTTCTTCAACCCTTTATAGCCATATCCCATGTCTTAGTTATAGGGTAGTTGACATGTCTAGTACTTTGAAACTTGAAACCTGTACCTGAGTCCGAGAAACATAGATATAACATGTCTTTCAAGTGAAACCCTTTCAGATTTTTCAATTTCACATTAGGAGATAAAGAAGTTTAGGTACTAAGCACTATTACCGCCAAACAACTGGATATTCAATTAGAAGAGTAACATCTTGGAATCTCTATTTGATAAATCACTAACTACAAACAACACGTAGACCACATAGACCACCGTATATGTACAAAAATAATGGTGGAAAAAAGCACATACAGGATATCAAAGGTGATGCAACAGAAACTGACTAGAGTAATATATCACGGTAAGCAATTGCTGAGCATGTGAAAGCGCAAATGATTCATCACTTGCAAGCATTGTCTTTGGAAGTTTTTCAATAAGCCTGTTCTAAAAAGGAACTTATAAGAGAATACCTTCAAAAAGGAGAAATTCACCTTGTTACGTACAGCTCAACATTATTTCACAAGTAAAAAGCCTGCTAAAGATCACAGCAACATCATGTTCTACAAGATGTTTCCCTAAGGCCGAGAACAAATAATCCAAAAACTCCTGCGCAGCAGCTGAAATCTCTTCAGAGTCATCAACAACCAAAACACATAAGCACTCCTGCATAAGTATCAGAGAAAATATATTAAATACGACACCAAAAAGCCAAAGGATGGTTAGCCCAAGTGGCAAAGAGAGTGTGCTCCTCTCTTTGTTTCTTGGGTTTGAATCCGCTGGGAGGTGTAAGATAATTTCTCATAAATTCATCAGGCCAGGCATAAATAAGCCTGCTTGGGCCAGCTAGGAGAAGGAATGTACCAGGCAAAACCCAAAAACCCCTTACCGCTAAATCAATATATATATATATATATATATAACATCAAAAGTGACTAAAAGGCTACAACTCAGACAGAATTTCACAGTAATTGAATCAATTACATTGAGAAAGAAGAATAACTAGGCAAAGCCCTAACATCAAAAGAATTAACATGAGATAATTAAAGCAACCCTTAAAATTTTGAACACATGATCAGATACTCAAATTATAATCAAGAACTTGGAAGATAACATTAAAAAAAATAAAAAATCAAATCAATAAGTCCACATTTTGGATGAAGCATTCAATCATTCATTAAAGTCCAGTGAGTATATTCACCTCACCATGATGCAAATCTCCTCCCACTGAGGTTAAATTATATATCTCAGGAGAAATACTAGGTTAAATTATATATCTCAGGAGAAATACTATCTGGTACAAACCAAAGAGGGCAACACCTAATTCTCCACCGAAAATAATTATCACCTAACATAATAAAAATGTCCTTCCACTTTGGCTATAAATCCTTTTTATAAAGAAAATAACAACAGAGGATTCTCTCCTTCACTCCCCCACCAAAACTGTAGATGATGGTCACTTAGAACTAATACAATCATAAGAGCAAATCATCCTTTCTTTTCATTTATCATATGATGTACCACTACCACCCAATGAGTACAGTCAAGATTGTGAGCTAAATGATTGTTGCCAATTTCCTCTCTTCCATCTTAGGGTTTAGGCTATTGCCTAAAGTTACTTATGTTATTTCAATTTCCGGTAGCTTTTGATGAAGACATTGATTTTAGCTATTGAAATTGGCTTTCTTCGTCTCGGTTCTTGCATCTCTCCCCTCTATTTCTTGCTAGTTTCGTTACCTTTCCCTATAATTTTCCTTCTATATTTTCTCCCTCTTCGCATCCATGTTACACTACATCACATACCCTCCTTATTTAGTTATCCCTCTTAAAAGATGTTTTCCCACTTATGGTGATAGTAACTTCACCATATATTAGAAAACGAAAGACACTGAATACATCAAACAAAATCTTGCAGATCAGGTAATTATAGAGCAAGGCATAGGATTTTTACAATTAACAACTAAGCATTGGTTCATATCAATGAGCATATAACAAAAAGATTACAACCAAAATAGCATTTACAAATATTAAAGTAGATGTCACAAATAACCAAGAGTTATAATGCTTCCCCCTGTTAATTTCTCTCCTGTTTCACTTTACATAGGAAATTTCTTTTGTATTTTCCCCAAATTCGAAAAAAAAAAAAAAAGAAAAAGAGAAACACACTAAATGCCAATCTCTATAAATTGTAACCTAAAGAGTCCATTTCTTGTGCCCACCAAGAAGTCATCACATACCAATTAACTAAACAAAGCTGAGCGTTCACAGGCCAGAAGCATGAAATTCATAGAATTCAACCTACCAAAAACATATTGGCCAAAGAAAACCTACCAAATACATCAGTTTGCTCTTTTCTAGCATGAAATTGCACTTCAATAACAGTCCTCAAATGGCAGAAAAAAGTCCGCGTCTCACCTTTTTTGCTTGATGAACACAAATCTGGGACATGTAACATAATAACAGTTTATCAAAACAAAGGTGCATTACATATTTTGAATATAAATTTTCTGATACGAATTTTGATGGCTGTAAAATAGTCTTAAAAGTAACAATCAACAATAAATATAGATCCCTACATAGGGAAATGTTGCACATAATGGTTTGTTCACATGCCCAGAGGTTTTCTCAATCCACTCTTTTGTACGATCCATATGCAAAGATCCCATTCTTTTGCCAAGGTCGGGGCAACTTTTTTCCCAAGATTCAGTCTTAGGACTAACTGTATTGACTGCTTCACCGTTTACACTTTCCACCAATGTGCTCCTCTGAGCTTTAATGGTAATTGATGGAGCTCCTCCAAGAATGATATTATAGATTTGTACTTATTTGAGTTATGGTCAACAGAATCATCTATGAAAATATCAAGACCAGATAAATTGGCATCATCTTGGAGGTCTATCATAAGTTACTCAGCCAAGCCCCTAATTGCTTGGTCAATAGCTTCTATATTTCCAGCAGCCCCACTTATCATTGTTTTTGGGATGTGTAACACTTTGACAAAATGACTACCAGCACCAGGTAAGAAGAAAGCCAATGCATCTGCAGTACCAACCTGTAAAAGAAGTAATATGCCAACAGAATTAATCCAACCTTGCACATGTGATGAAGCACTATTGCAATAAAAAGCTAGAAGAAACTTCTCAGCTCAAATCAGATGAGCTAAAACATTTGCAAGCCATAATCTTTTCCCAGTAGAACGAATGATATATAGCACCACACTAAATATTCATTTCCCAATCTAATGATTTCTACAAAAACTAAAATCTTCTCACAACTCGAATCATTAGGAATATATATTGGTATGCATACTCGATATGTATGAACAGTATGCATGTTCATAGTGAAAGAGAATTCCTAAAAGACTATGGAATTTACACTGCAAAAATGACACAAGCAAACAGCATAAAAGGTCATGGAAAGATGTGATTCTGTTTATATAAAGCTTAATTTATTCCCATTTTGTTAGCAGTAAATGAGGCCACACTCAAATTTCATTTATCAAACTAGTAATTTCTGCTAAGAACTAAAATCATCTCTCAGATGGAATTGTCGAAAAACTAAAAACTACAACTATGTGAAAAATTAAAAGTAAAACTAAATGTATTTTAAAAAACTGCTCTTAAAAATTATATAAGCACCTTAGGTTTATATACAACTAACTAGTGGGTAAACTAAGAAACTAAATCTTCGTAAAACTGTTCCTATAATTAAAGAATTGTCTATCCTAATTTTTTGCCATTAATTCTAGAGATATAAATACTTAATTCTAAGGATTCTGGGGATACAAATACTTAATTCTAGAGATACAAATATAAATATACAGTTTACAATTTTACAACCAGCTGTAAATAAATGTTTTCCCACACTCTCTCTCAAACTGGTGAATAGGTGTTTTCCATTCCCAGCTTGGAAATAATTTCCTGAAATGTTGCACTGCTAAGACTTTTAGTCAACACATCTGCAAGTTGACCCTTGGTTGATACATACGGTGTACAAATCAACCCACTGTCTAGTTTCTCCTTTATGAGGTGCTGGTCATACTTCTATGTGTTTTGTTCTGTCATGTTGCACAAGATTGTGTGCAATGCTTATTCCAAACTTGTTATCACAGTAGAATCTCATTGATCCATCCCACTTGATCTTCAAATTTTCTAGGAAAATCTTTAACCATAGTAGCTCACAAATTCCTTGAGCCATTGCTCTGAACTCTGCTTCAACACTTGATCTTGCCACCGCATTCTATTTTTTGCTCCTCCAAGTCACAAGACTACCACCTAAGAAAGTGCAATAGCTTAAGGTGGATCTTCTATCAATTACCGAACCTGTATAATCCGCATCTATATAAGCCTCTAGAACCAACCTCGAATTTTTTTTTTAACAACATACCTCTCCTAGGATTGGCCTTCAAATAATGTAATACACAGTAGACAGTTTATAGGTGCATGTCTTTAGGACTATGCATAAACTGACTTATCACACTCACAGCATATGCTATATCAGGTCTAGTATGTAAGAGATAAATGAGTCTTTCAACTAATCTCTAGTACATCTCTCTATCTAGAGTAACATCTTCATTAGCTTTTCCAAGTTTATAATTAGGATCTATACGATATTTGCAGGTTTACATGCAAGCTTCTCAATTTCTTTCAAAAGATTCATCACATATTTCTGTTGTGAGATGAAAATACCATGTAGTAAGTGAGCTACTTCAATTCCTAGGAAGTACTTCAATCTCCCTAGCTTTTTTATCTCAAATTCTCTAGCCAAATACTGTTTTAAAGATTCTCTATCTTTTTTTTCATCATCAACATACACTAATAGACCTGTGACTCTCTTTGAATCCAAGTGCTTAATAGACAATGTGTGATCTCCTTGACTTTGCTTATATCCCATTGCTAGCATCACTTTGGCAAATCTCCCGAACCACGCCCTAGGAGACTGTTTTAGGCCATATAAAATCTTTTTCAGCTTGCATACTTTGTTTGCTTCTAGATGACCTCTAAATCTCGGTGGAACCTGCATCTATATTTCTTCTTCCAAATCACTATGTAGAAAAGCATTATTTACATTAAATTGTTGAAGCTGCCAATTGTAATTTGAAGCTAAGGATAACAAAATTCTAACTACATTCATCTTGGCAATTGGAGCAAAAGTTTCCTGATAATCCACTCCATAAGTTTTATGTAGCCCTTAGCCACCAAAGCCACCAACCTGGCCTTATACCTTTCAATAGTACCATCCACTTTGTATTTTACAATGAAGCCCATTTACACCCAACTAGATTTTTTCCTTTAGAAAACTCTACTAGTTCGCATGTCTTATTTTTCTCTAAGGCCTCCGTTTCTATTTTCATGGCTTACCTCCATTTCTCATTGGATAATGCCTTGAATAATGTAGTTGGAATAAAAATAGTGTTTAGGCTCACAAAAAAAATTTTGTGAGATGGTGAGAATTTTTCAAATGACACAAAATTAGAGATTGGGTATTGTGGATGCTTGGTATGTTCTATGGTTCCTTTCCTAATGGCAATAGGCAAATCATAATCACTAGTTAGAGTTTTAGGAGATTCATGCCCATTTTGAGAAATAGAGTCAGTTAGGATCATGTTCTTAGACTTGCACCAATTCAGGAGCTGGAACTTTTTTTCTTGAGTACACCTATAATTCCTTCATAGAATAAAAAACAATATCATCCTTTGTCATATCTTCTATGTTTGGACTGAGTTCAAACTCAAATTCAATGTTTAACTTGGACTCAAATGAAACACGTTTAGACTCAAAAAAATTAATGGGTAAAAATGTTGAGGAAGATAAATCAAGCAAAAAGAAGTCTTTATCCCTATCTTTCACGAATAAAGTCTCCCCGTTAAGATAAGATTAAGTAAAAAATGGTTTACTTTCTTCAAAAGTGACATCTGCAAACACATAAAATTTTTTTGTAGGAGGATAATACAATTTATATCCTTTCTAAGTTGATGAATACCCCCAAAAAAATGCACTTAACTACTCTAGGATCCAACTTCTCCCTATTATGACTATGAACATGAACAACTGATGTACAAACAAATATCTTAAGTGTGAGATTGTTTGTGCTATTAAAGTTAAGATAGAATTGTGAGAGTAATTCCATAGGAGTTTTAAATCCCAAAACCCCCCTTGAAGGTAACATATTTATAATGTGTGTGATAGTGAGAATAGCTTCCCCTCAGTAAGATTTGGGTACATTTGCTTGAAAAGTAAGCTCGGATTATGGCTTGTAAATGGCTATTTTTTCTCTTTGCCACTCCATTTTGCTATGGAGTATTAACATAAGATGACTCATGGATAATCCCCTCTTTTGGGAAATAGGTAGATAGACTCTAATTGAAATAGTCTCTTACATTATCAAATGTAAATCTCTTGATTTTCACTCCAAATTGATTTTGGATCATGTTTTGAAAGCTTAAAAACATATTATTCACATCTGATTTGGATTTAAGTAAAAATATCCAAGAGACTCTGGTATAATCATTTATGAAAAAAACAAACCACCTTACACCAGAAATATTAGAAATTGTAGAGGGACCTCATATGTCACTATGAATAAAGTAAAAAGGAGTAAAACTTCTTTTGTTACTAATTGAAAAAAACAAACGTCTATGCTTAGAAAGTTAACAAACATCACAATGAAAATTTTCAACTTTTAATCATTTGAGCAAAGAAGGAAACCAAAAGAAAGATGTCCAAGATGAAAATGATTAAGCAAGATTTTATCTTTATTGAGAGATTTTTTAGAAAGAAATGATAAAGGTAAATTATTCTTGATATTACTTATATTGTTTGATGTCTCAAGATAATATAGTCCACCTTTTTCCTTAGTAAGTCCAATCCTTTTTCCCGAACTTTGATCTTAAAATTCATAATAGGAGGGATAAAAAGTCACTTTGCTATTCATGTCTCTAATAAGTTTTTGTATAACTATCAGATTAGTAGATAATCGAGAAACATGAAAAACATTTTTAAGAACAAAAGAGGGATTAACTTAGATATCTCCTAATCCTGCCACTACAGTAAGTGAACCATATGCAACAACAATTTTCTTATTACTAGGACACAAGATATATGTACTAAACTTCTATGAAAAATATGTCATGTAGTCTATGGCTCCTGTGTCAATAACCCAATAACTTATAATAGGCTTAATCGAGATATTAAATCCATAAGAATCAAAGACTTTACCTAAACTTGAGACCTTACCCAAGGAACATACTCCAGTAGACTTTTCAAAGGTTTTTAATAGGCTTCTCAGCTTCTCGATCTCTTCTCTATTCAACTCTCCTTGTTCCTGAGACATCTGTAGTACTCCGATGGCTTTACCAGTTGACACTTCCTCAAATTGGGTAATAGTGATAGCAAATTATGTTATCTTTGACATTGTTATCTTTCTTTGAACTAAAACAAGTCTTAATATATAACTAGAAATAACTCTTAGTAATGAAGGCTAAAGAAGGGAAAAATAAAATGGCTATGAAGGCCTTAATAGGGTTCAACAATGAAGGCCTAAAATAGAAGTAGACAAATGAAGGCTGAAAATTTTATTTCCTAAGAAAAACCTAAAGCTCTAATACCATGTGAAAAACTAAAAAATAAAACTGTGTGAAAAACTAAGAGTAAAACTAAATGTATATTGAAAAACTATTCTTAAGAATTATACAAGCACCTTAGGTTCATATACAACAAACTAGTGGATAAACTAGGAAACTAAATCTTCCTAAAACTAATCCTATAATTGAGGGATTATCTATCCTAATTTTCTGTCCTTAATTCTAAGAATGCAAATACTTAATTCTAGGGATACAAATACTTAATTCTAGATATACAAATATGAATATACAGATTACAAAATTACAACCAGATATAAATAAGTGTTTTCCCACAGGAATCATTGGAAATTTATATGTTAGTAAATGTATTACAAATACATATAAACTGTATGCAGGTAATTGCAAAGAGTATTTCTCAAAGATAGTGAAATTTACATAGCAAAAGCAACAAAAACAAACAAACTCACGTTAGAAGAAATGGCATGATTAAATTCCTTCCAAATAAAAGTTTAACCGCAAAATATGTAGGGTGTTCATGGTAGGCACTTATGTCGAATGAAAGGCATAATGGAGTGTGGAAACTGAATGTATATTGAAAAACTGCTTATCTGAATTATACAACAATCTTAGGTTTATATACAACTAACTAGGGGTTAAACTAGGAAACTAAATCTTCCTTAATTCTAGAGATACAAATACTTAATTCTAGAGATACAAATATAAATATACAGATTACAAGATTACAACCAGCTGTAAATAAGTGTTTTCCCACACTCCCCCTCAAGCTGGTGAATAGGTGTTTTCCATTCCCAGCTTGGAAATAATTCCTTGAAATGTTGCACTGCTGAGACCTTTAGTCAACACATCTGCAAGTTGACCCTTGGTTGATACATAAGGTGTACAAATCAACCCACTGTCTAGTTTCTCCTTTATGAAATGCCGGTCTACTTCAATGTGTTTTATTCTGTCATGTTGTACAGGATTGTGTGCAATGCTTATTGCAGACTTGTTATCACAGTAGAGTCTCATTGGTCCATCCCACTTGATCTTCAAGTCTTCTAAGATAATCTTTAACCATAGTAGTTCACAAATCCCTTGAGCCATTGCTCTGAACTCTGCTTCAGCACTTGATCTTGCCATCACATTCTGTTTTTTACTCCTCCAAGTCACAAGATTACCACCTAAGAAAGTACAGTAGCCTGAGGTGGATCTACTATCAGTTACTGAACCTGCATAATCAGCATCTGTATATGCTTCTAGAACTAACCCCGAATTTCTTTTGAATAAGATACCTCTCCCAGGATTGGCCTTCAAATAGTGCAATATACGGTAGACAGCTTGTAGGTGCACTTCTTTAGGACTATGCATAAATTGACTTACCACACTCACAGCATATACTATATCAGGTCTAGTATGTGAGAGATAAATGAGTCTTCCAACTAATCTTTGGTACATCTCTCTATTTACAGCAGCATCTTCATTAGCTTCTCCAATTTTATGATTAGGATCCATAGGGGTATTTGCAGGTTTACATGCAAGCTTCCCAGTTTCCTTCAAAAGATCCATCACATATTTTTGTTGTGAGATAAAAATACCATGCCGTGAGTGAGCTACTTCAATTCCTAGGAAGTACTTCAATCTCCCTAGCTCTTTTATCTCAAATTCTCTAGCCAAACATTGTTTTAGAGATTCTCTCTCTTTTTCATCATCTCCAGTTACAATTATATCATCAACATACACTAATAAAACTGTGACTCTCCCTGAATCAGAGTGCTTGATAAACAATGTGTGATCTCCTTGACTCTGTTTATATCCCATTGCTAGCATCACTTTGGCAAATCTCCCGAACCAAGCTCTAGGAGACTGTTTAAGGCCATATAAAGCCTTTTTTAGCCTGCATACTTTGTTTACTTCTAGATAACCTCCAAATCCCGGTGGAACCTTTATATATATTTCTTCTTCCAAATCACCATGTAGAAAAGTATTCTTTACATCAAATTGTTGAAGCTGCCAATTGTAATTTGCAGCCAATGATAACAAAATCCTAACTGTATTCATCTTGGCAACTGGAGCAAAGGTTTCCTGGTAATCCACTCCATAGGTTTGAGTGTAGCCCTTAGCCACTAACCTGGCTTTATACCTTTCAACAGTACCATCTGCCTTGTATTTTACGGTGAAAACCCATTTACACCCCACTGAATTTTTTCCTTTAGGCAACTCTACCAGTTCCCATGTCTGATTTTTCTCTAAGGCCTCCATTTCTATTTTCATGGCTTGCCTCCATTTCTCATTGGATAATGCCTCGGATAATGTAGTTGAAACAAAAATAGTGTTTAGGCTCACAAGAAAATTTTTGTGGGATGGTGAGAATTTTTCAAATGACACAAAATTAGATATTGGGTATAGTGGATGCTTGGTACATTCTCTGGTTCTTTTCCTAATGGCAATAGGCAAATCATAATCACTAGTTATAGTTTTAGGAGATTCATGCTCATTTTGAGAAACAGAGTCAAAAACTGTAATTACCTCATTTCCAGAGTTAGGATCAGGTTCTTGGACTGGCATTGGTTCAGGATCTAGAACTTTCCTTCTTGAGTACACCTGTAATTCCTTCATAGAATCAAGAACAATATTATCCTTTGTCACATCTTCTGTATTTGGAATGGGTTCAGACTCAAATTCAGTGTTTGACTTGGGCTCAGCAGAAACAGGTTTCGACTCAGAAGAATTAATTGGTGTAAATGTTGAAGAAGGGGGCAAATCAAGCAAAAAGAAGTCTTTATCCTTATCTTCCATGAATGAAGTCTCCCCCTGAAGATAAGGTTGAGTAAAAAATGGTTTATTTTCTTCAAAAGTGACATCTGCAGACACATAGAATTTTTTGGTAGGAGGATGATAGCACTTATATCCTTTTTGAGTTGAAGAATACCCCAAAAAAATACACTTAATCGCTCTTGGATCCAACTTTCCCCTGTTATAACTGTGAACATGAACAAATGATGTACAACCAAATATCTTAGGTGTGAGATTGTTTGTGGTATTGAGATTGGGATAAAATTGTGAGAGTAGTTCCATAGGAGTTTTAAATCCCAAAACTCTTGAAGGTAACCTATTTATAATGTATGTGGCAGTGAGAACAGCTTCCCCCCAATAAGATTTAGGTACATTTGCTTGAAAAAGAAAGGCTCGGGTTGTGGCTAGTAAATGACTATTTTTCCTCTCTGCCACTCCATTCTGCTATGGAATATTAACACAAGATGACTCATGGATAATCCCCTCTTTTTGAAAAGAGGTGGATAGACTATGGTTGAAGTAGTCTCTTGCATTATCAAACCTTAATCTCTTGATTCTCACTCCAAATTGATTTTGGATCATGTTTTGGAAGCTTAAAAACACACTATTCACATCTGATTTGAATTTAAGTAAAAAAACCCAAGAGACCCTAGTACAATCATCGATGAATGAAACAAACCATCTTGCACCAGAAATATTAGGAATTGTAGAAGGACCCCAAATGTCACTATGAATCAAGTAAAAGGGAGTAGAACTTCTTTTGTTACTGATTGGAAAAGACACACGTCTATGTTTTGCAAATTCACAAATATCACAATGAAAATCTTCAACATTTAATCCTTTGAACAAAGAAGGAAACATGTTTTTCAAGGTTACAAAAGAAGGATGTCCAAGACGAAAATGATAAAGCCAAATTTTGTCTTTATTGGAAGATTTTTCAGAAAGAAATGACAAAGGTAAACTATTTTTGATACTACTTGTGCTATTTGATGTCTCAAGATAGTATAGTCCATCCTTCTCCTTAGCAAGTCCAATCATCTTCCCCGAACTCTGCTCCTGAAATTCACAATAAAAGGGATAAAAAGTTACTTTGCAATTCATATCTCTGGTAAGTTTTTGTATAGATATCAGATTAATAGATAATCCAGGAACATGAAGAACATTTTTTAGAACAAACAAGGGATTAACTTGAACATCTCCTAATCTTGCCACTGTGGTAAGTGAACCATCAGCAACAACAATTTTCTTATTACTAGGACACAGGTTATATGTACTAAACTTTTGTGAAGAATGTGTCATGTGGTCTGTGGCTCCTGAGTCAATGGCCCAAGAACTCGTAATAGGCTTAGCCGAGACATTTAATCCATGAGAACCAGAAGCTTTACCTGAACTAGAAACTTTACCCAAAGAACATACCATAGTAGGCTTTTCAAGGATTTTCAATAAGTTTCTCAGCTTTTCAATCTCTTCCCTGTTGAACTCTCCTTGTTTCTGAGACATCTGTAGTACTCTAGTGATTTTCCCAGTTAACATTTTCTCAAATTGAGTGGTAGTGATATCTTTCTTTGAAAGGGTTCGGCAATGAAGGCCTAAACAGGATTCAGCAATGAAGGCCTAAAAAAGTCAGCAATGAAGGCTGAAAATTTTGCTTCCCAAGAAGAGCCTAAAGCTCTGATACCATGTGGAAACTGAATGTATATTGAAAAACTGCTTATCTGAATTATACAAGAATCTTAGGTTTATATACAACTAACTAGGGGTTAAACTAGGAAACTAAATCTTCCTTAATTCTAGGGATACAAATACTTAATTCTAGAGATACAAATATAAATATACAGATTACAAGATTACAACCAGCTGTAAATAAGTGTTTTCCCACATGGAGTAATTAATAAAGAAAAATAATAGACATTATGCAAAAGCCCCTTATTGAGGGTCTAATGAATGTTACAAATACCTTAGCAACAAGAACACATAGGGTTAAAAAGTGTTCAATTCACAGATTTGCACTGCCTTGATGTCCTCGTGCAGCCTCAGTATCTGCAGCCTTAGCACAAGAGCCATCATCAATTTGATATAAACGATTAAATGAATAAGTTAGCCAAAGCATACAAATTAAATTTACTCCAAAATAAGTATGGATAAAAGGGAATCGAAGTACATTGCCGAAGCTGCTTCTGACTACAAAAATGCTAGCAAACATTCCCCTTGTTCCAAGTCAAGCTTCATAGATCCAGTTGGAGGCAGCAGATCTCTAATTTCTAAGAGCATCGATAGATCATGATTTTGTTTACACAAGCAAGACTGATTAGAACAATGATGTAAATTCAGAAGCAGAGCCCTGAAACACTTGATCACTCCTTCACGAATTCTTCTGATGCCTTAGATGGAGAAAGCAAAGCAGCATAAGTCAATTTTTTCAGAATCACAACCATCTGTGACTAGACAGCATCACATCTCATTAAGCTTAAATGAATCTTAAAATATTCAGGTAACAACAACATTACCATTCTAATATATTGGTTAACACAAAAAAATACTACAGAAAATCAACCCATAAACAAAAGGCTAGCCTCAACTTTCTCACAGAAATAAGAAAAAACTGAATTCTAGAAATAGACCTCCCCATAGGAGACCATATTCACGCCAGACATTAAGGTTCAACACTTGAAGAAGTAAAACTAAAACAAAAATAAAAAGACAGATAAATTTCCTACCTCGGGGTGACGTAAGTCCTAGAAATCTTCTTTTTGATGTCATTCTTGTTAAGAATAAATCTCATATCCCATTTTATTACTAAACCTCAATTTGGTTGTTATTTTGCTACTTGGTTTTTGTTTAACAAAAGCAAAAGACAGGTTTGGATATTATATATATATATATATATATATGATTTATTAAATACAAAAGGCATATATCTTTCATGGATAACAAAATGCATGATTTTACTTTATATGGAACAAATATGTTTGAACTAATGTTTCATTTGCATTATAATTTCGTTCAAGGTGTTTGATGAATTGTCCAAGTATCATCTTACACTTCTTTTGCCTATTTCCTTTTTCCATATTGAGAAGTTTCGCTTATTGGGTTTTTCTCATTTTTGCTTTCTATCCTCAGGCACAGCCTTTTAATACCAGGTGAATCCTATCCTCAGTGATCCTTGCGATTTCTCGATTGCATTTCTCATATTCAAACTCAAGGTAGTAGTAGTAGTAATAGTAGTAGTACATAGATGAGAATTAGAAAAGTAAAATAAAACAAAATAAGAGAAAGAAAGTTACATAGATGAGAAAAGAAAAGGGGAAATTGACCTGATCCACCAAACGCAAATAGCATTTATTCATAAGCTCTTCCAAATACTCCACCACTCCTACTTTGTCACTAACTCTTTTATTATTATTACTTTCATTTTTATTCTGTGAGCTTCTGCAAGCAACTTCTGCATCCAGCAAAAGCAGCCATGGAAACAAAGTGTAGCTACAAAAAAAATTAAAATAACAATACAAAAATCAAATTCAATATCCTTAAAGTAATTGCTTTGATATCTTTTAACTCCAGAAACAAAAATTAGTAGTACAGAAGTAGTAAACATAACAACTAAATGAAGTTTAAAAATTAGAAAAAAAAAAAAGAGAAATAATAAAAAGAAGAAGAGGAGAAAATGAGGAATTGATTACTCGAAGAAGGGCTGGAGAGAAATGGACGGAGAAGAACGAAGCAGGTGGAGTAATGCCTGAAGAGCGGAAGCATGTTTTTTAGGGTTTTGATAAAGTTCTAGAAGCTCTAAACAGTAGGATTTTAGCTACAAAAATATCTTGCTTCTTTCTTATTCTCCTTCCTTAGATTCCATGGAACCACCAGTGATTCTAACAAAACTTTCCATCATATCCATTCTGCTTCTATATAAAATCTACAATCTGGATGAATCAAAAAGAAAAGAAAAGAAGAGAAAGTGTTACAGAGAGAAAGAAGAAACGGAAAAAGGGGTGAGCAGTGGTGAAGCGGCCCAAGGCCAAGAAGAGACGCGATTGGATTCTGATTTGTAGATCGTTAGTTAACGGGTAATTTTATATTATATTTAATTTAAATTTTTAAAAAATAAAATTATAAATAAAATTAAAATGATTTAATTTTTTTGAAGTAAAAAAAATTATTTTTAATTTATGAGATTAAATTTATATATTTTATTATATTTTTAAAAATTATATCAATAATTTAAATTATATAATTTTTAAAAAAATAATTTTGATAAATAAATAAATTATTTTATTTTAATCTTTAAATATATAAAATATAAAATAATATTATTTAATATAATTTTATTTATAACATTATTTTATTTTATTATAATTTTATGTATCAAATATTTTCTTATAAAATACTTTGTATTTATGCTTCTCTTTTCTATATATATCAAGCATAAATATTTTCTTTTATAAAAAAATAATAACCTTGAAATTAAAAAATTTTAAATATCAAATTATAAATTTACTAAATACTAACTTTTAAAAATAGCAACTCATCTTTCTACTTCAATCAAATGCAATAAACTAACCAATTCAAACTACCTTATGTTTATATCTATATAACTCTATATAAAAAGTATCCCAAAATATTAATAGCTTGAGAGCTGTCTTTTATTGGTGGATTGCTTCTAGTGTTTTCTTTGCCGTTGGGTTGCTTCATTCTAAGCCTTGGCAGCGTAAGTTTTTAAATTTTGAATTTAATTTTTTTATATTTGGAAGCTTATATTATTTTTAAGAGAATTGATGATTGTTTTGATAATTTTACCTTTCATTGCTCGACGACAAGTACAAATATCAATAGTCATCTCATTTTGATAAATAATTATGTATATATTATTATCATATAATATAATAAAATATATATTTAAAATTTTTATTAATAATTACTTATCACATTGTTCTATAGTTTATTCTAAGTATTTTCATAAGCATCTACCATATAAATATTTTTCTCACTCTATTAGATCCTAAAAAAATAAATTATGGATCATACACTATAACGTCAAAAATAAATTATTTTCAAAAAGATAAAAAAAATTTATCATCGATAATCATTTGAAAATTAATGATTATTGTTTATTTGTTATGATAATACACGATACTTTTAAAATAATTATCTATCTTGATTATAAATAAATTTTTCAATAATAAGTTATAGCTACAAACTAAATATTTCATTAAAAGTTTTTGTTTCGCACATGTTTTATTTAAGAATTTATAACTTTAAAATATACATTTAATATTTTTTTATTTAGTTTTATAGTAAATTTTTTTTTGTCAATTATTTTAACAAAGCTTTATACACTTAACAATACTAACTTTACATTAAATTATTCTAAATTATAATTCAATCAAATATTAATATTAAAAATTAATTTAACAACAAAATCAGATCCAACACTAGTTACGATAAAATTAGACATAATTAGATTGTCTCACTTTAATCAATTGACATCGGTACATTTAAGGAGTGTATATATCAAGTCAGATCGTCCAAAATCATTCCCATGTATCCTATAAAAGCTTATCTTATTGTCCCAAACAACCGTATCCCTCTTATTCAGGTTCTCTTTTTTTTTTCTAAACATTTCCTTGGAACTCACCTCCTCCACTTGGAGCATTTGATCAGCATCACCATGCCTGAATTTATAGTTAAAAAAAAAAAAAGACTTGCAGCCCTTCCTTCTGCTATGGCGAGTTATAGAAATAGAGAGAAAAAGATGCCATGACCTTCCTGAATTTTTCATTCTTCCTGCTCCGAAAGATTACTGTTCACGGTAGAGTTTGAAGAGTTGCTCCTCTTAACCTGAAATTCAAATGAGCAACAAGAACTTATGTTGTTAGTCTAGCATAGCTTTACAAATGCAGCTTGCATTTGCTTACAAATGTTGAACTTATGTGTCTGACTAACTGCATGTCACATGAGAAACAAGTGCAAAATACCTGGAAGAGTAGATAATACCGAGGAGGCTAAATAAGCATGCCAACTGTTTGGTAATGTCAAATTCAGATGTCTTCTCTTCTCTAGATATAAAAGAGATGGATCGAAATTTACAATATGTAGACAATGTTTGTAGCGCAAGAAGAGAATTTAACACACCCAGCATTACCCAGACCCAGGGGCTTAGACATTCACTTGATTTACAAAACGTGTCAACATAGAGGTTTTATTGCATGCTAATATAGGAAAATATATTTGCTTATTGACTTTTTCTATGAATTACAGCCAAAGTATTAATGAGAACAAGTTGGATTGCTGAATTGACAAGCCATCATAGTTGCACCAGAATTTGAAGAAACTGGTATGCTAAATGCAGTAAAGTTTAAATCATTTGATGCATTGATTTACCTTTATGAATGCAGGTTTTGTCCAGCAAAAGACAACTTTAGAGAACTGATGATGTACTCTGCATAAGGCCAGCACTGGAATATTATTTAATTATGACATGGAGGCTACAACATTGACAGACACCATAAGATGCTCCAATTTTAAGCCTTCATAGGCATTATAGGCCGATAGGTGGTTCATTTATAGAGTATTACCTCAGAGTTCTTGATGTTTGTGTGGTAGGCAGTTGGCCGAGAAAAACCCTAATTCCAAGTTTTCTGTATGTTATATTAGTACCTTGGCTATCAGTGAGAGGACTTGGTTGCAAAATTCCAACAAGAGGAGAAAGAGAGATAATACACAGAACAGAAAGAGACAGAGAAAGAGAAGGAAGAAAAGCAAGAAACTATAGAGAAGAGAAAACAAATAGAGTTGGAGAGAATAAGATTTCTATGTTCAAACTCCAAAACTAACAATGAAGGAGCACAATAATAAAATATATGTGGAGTTCTCTGATTTTGATTTAAATGAAAAATATTGAACAATAAATAACCCCTAAATAATAGGAAGCAAATGAAACTAAACAAAATTTCCAGCCCTGGCAAACTAACCAACATATAAATAGCCTTGAATCCTACGACTAAAATTTCATAGAAACCTAAATCAAAATACAAAGTTGAAGAATAAAAAACACAATTTCTTTATCCAAGGCTTCTTTATGACTGCATCAGAGGTGTAGCAAAGTGAAAACATAGATGCTGTTCTCTTAGGGATAGAGAAATAGTATTTTAGTTTATCACCAGTAAAGAGTAATACCGATAACTGATAGTAATACCGTGTTTCATTATCTATCATCAAAACTTCAATAACCTTGCAAGGAACTTGTTTCCTTCCTTTATTCAACAGGTGGGCAATGCAATTTGGCGGCTAGCTGAAATCTTGTTCATGGATACACCTATATGATAAACCTCACACCCCCGACCTTGTTTTGTATCCCATCAGACTTCCTATCCTAAAACTTCAGTCCTCAGTCTACATCTAAAAGCAAAAACATCTATGCGAAATCAGAGAAACCGAAAAAGAAGCAATTAGACTTGATAACTTAACATACCAGATGATGACATTACACAAAAAAAAAAAATTAAAAAAAAATACGAAGATGACATGATTTAAAATTTTAATAAAAATCATATATCATTTAATAAAAATAAAAAAATATATATTTTGTATTTTTCATATTAAATTTTACATGTAAAACACAATATAAATATACAAATTATTAGTATTTTACGCAATACAATTATATAAATTCTTAAGTTTACATGCAATTATAAACACCACAATCTCATGGCTTGCATTGATAACTTAGGTTGACTCGGCCATCTTGATTATACTCATTTTACATATGGGTTCATATGTATATGCATTGAAAACAATTGAATGCTTTAACAAGGCAGACAAGAAACAATAGAAAGCAAGCTACAGGGGAATGAAGCATTTTTGCCATTCTTCATTCTAGTTACTATATCAGCGTTGAAGAAACTACGTTGTCATTCAAACATAAGCTTATAATATTAAGCAGTAGAAGAAAGAATAAACAAGTAAATTAATAGAAAACGGGAGCAAACCAAAATTTCTGTTTAGAATAAGGCTGAAAATAGTTTCAGTGTCTCAAAAAAATTCCCAACAGCAAATCCATTAGGGAAAAAAAAAAGGGAAACCAGAGAGGGCCAACTTATCAAAATTAAATTTAAATCTAACATTTTTTTAGCCGAATCTTAACAACAAAAAGAACAGCAAAAGCAATCACTCACAGAGCCATCACTAACTAATGTTCGCCTTGTATGGTTTCTTCCTAAATCGATCACTTCTTTCAAATCTCTGATTACTAGACTATAGCCAATCAAAAATAATCAACGAGACAAAGAGAACTATTGACAAGCGAGGATCCAGAGTTAACCTACAGCCTGAAGAGAGAAAGACTACTTCATTGTTTCAAACGCAAGAACTTTAAATGAACAGAAAAAGATGATCTTGGTCACTGGACATGTACATTCATAAACAAGGATCATCTAGCAGGAATATTCTTCTAATAAAACGTTGAATTTCTTATTCCTAAACAAAAAAAGTTATATAAGCAATTAGATGACACAGCAATAACTAATTTCATTTTGCCGTATCATGTATAAATACAAACAATCTCTAGATCAAGGGTAACTACAAATCACTAGGGACAGTTCTGTAAATTTTCAACAAGTGAATACAATGTAATTACATTTACAAGCCGAACTTCTTTGGTCTTAGATAAGTAGAAGAACCCTGCCGCAACCCAGGCATTGAAACTTGTTGCTGCTGCTTTGCTCTCTGCTGTCTCTCCTTCTTTTTGCCTTCTCTCTCTGCCTCGGCTTGCATCTTCCTCAGATTTTCCATTTCCTCCTCCATGGCTGTTTTCTCCTCCTTCTGTTTTTTCTTATGCTCCAACAACGTTGTATCTGAGTCCTTCACAGAAAAGAACATGGGACCTAGTTCAGCCAGCCACTGAGGCTCCACTGCTGTAACGCACTGCATGTACTCCTTTGCTGTCAAAATCAATTCATGATAAACAACATATTCCGGAGTATAACCTAAACCATAAAGAGCACTGCTCGGGTGCAAATGGCATGGCATTCCATTCCTGCTATTAACATACTCCCCTACGCCCTTTAATCTAGCAGCATTGTGAAAGTATGCAGAACAGATGGCTTTCCTGACAACATCCCAATCATATCCACAGGATGTTAGTGGGATTTTCAGTGTCTTCAGAATATCTAATAGTTGAGATCTCACCTCTCTGGCTTTCCTTAATCCTTTAACATGCAGAAAATGGTCATTACACCAGTCTCCACGATATTGATTAGCTTTCCATTGCTGATAAACATTAAGCAATGTCAAGTGATCAGATTCTGGTACAAAAAATTTTTCTCTTGCTGCATCACTCTCCTCCGCTCTATCCTTAGGTCGGAAGAACACTGATGGGACTGAAAGCATTGAAACAATGGTCAAAACCTCATCCAAGCATCCTAACTGTTCACCCATCAATAGCATCTTGGCAAGCGGGGGATCCAATGGGAACTCCACCATTTTCCATCCAATTTCAGTCAAGCCCCCAACATTGTTAAGTGCGCCCAAGACCCATAACTGGTACATAGAATTAAGGATATTTTCCTGGGGTGGTGGATCCATGAAATCAAAATCCAGCAAGTTGTCTATTTTAAGAGACTTAAGCAGCAACACCACGTTGCCAAGATTGGTCCTCTGTATCTCGGGTACAGGAGCAGGCAGCATCTCATTTAAGTATGCACTCTCCGTATACAACCTATAACATGTGCCTGGCCCAGTTCTACCAGCACGTCCTGCACGCTGGTCAGCAGCAGCATGACTCACAGGGAAAACTTGAAGAGCATCCATACCCATCTTAGGGTTATAGACTTTCATTTTACCATAACCAGTGTCAATAACATAAAAAATTCCATCTACAGTCAAGGATGTCTCAGCAATGTTAGTGGCAACAATGCATTTGCGAGCTCCATCTTCAGCCTTCTGGAAAATCTTCGCCTGCAAATCAGCTGGCAACTGGGAGTATATTGGGAGTATTAGAAGCTTAGAAACCCCCTTCTTTGTGGAGGAGATGAGCTGTTCTATTCGTTCTGCAAGGGCATAACAAGCTGCCTCAATCTCATCTTGGCCAGTCATGAAGATGAGGATGTCACCTGGAGCACTGGTGATGTGAATGGTCATGGCCTGCTTAACTGCAGCTTCAACATAATCCTCACAAGGAGTCTTGCTGTACAAAATATTGACAGGAAATGTTCTACCAGGGATGTGGAAAATTGGTACACTGCAAAATTTGAAAGGATAATTATTTATACCGGATTGATTAGAGGCAGAAGATGCCAGCATATGTCGATATTAAGATATGAGCTTACCTTCCAAAAAAATTTGAAAATTTCTGTGCATTTAGAGTTGCGGAGGTCACAATAAGCTTGAAATCGCGGCGTTGGGCAACCACCTTTTTAAGTATTCCAAAAAGCACATCCGTGCTTAGTGATCTCTCATGTGCCTCATCCATCACAATGACGCTGCAATAATTGCAAAATCGAAAGTAAATAATATAGGTTTTCCCACTAATTCATTTGTTGCAATTGGGATAGACAAGATAAATTAAGAAGTTTCTCCATACCGATACTTGTCAAGATCAGCATCTTTTAATGTTTCACGAAGGAGGATTCCTTCAGTCATATACTGTAAAGTTGAAGAAATAAAAAGGTTTAGATTGTCATATCAGAAGAAGACACAGAAACATTGGACAATGCTCCCAACAATTAATTGGAGCAACTAATAAATCAATTGTAGACCAAGATAATGGAAAGATGGCCAAACTGCATGAACACACACACACACAAAACTTGGTGCACTCCTCATCCAAGAAGACAAGAATTTAAGCAATCAAGATTATATTACGTGTATAAAGATTTTAACATTTGGTTTTTAATGTAAACTCAACAACTCACCTTAATAATGGTGTTTGGCCCAGTAACATCTTCAAAACGTACGGCATAGCCAACTTTATCACCCAACTCAGTGTCCATCTCTTCACTAACTCTTTTTGCAACACTCATAGCAGCAACACGCCTAGGTTGGGTACAACCAACTATACCATTCATAGTGTACCCATCTTCTTGAAGATACTGTGTAAGTTGAGTTGTTTTTCCAGAGCCAGTTTCACCCACAACAACAACTACCTGATTTTCTCGAATCACCTGTCAATCATATCATTAAAAATATAATAAGAGATGGTCAATAAAATACTTGATATTTTAAAAGTATAGTCAACATGATAAAATTTAGCTTTGAAAGTCAAAAAGAACAAAAATCCAAGAAATTAGAATGGAGAACTTCAACATTCCTTTCAGAAGGCTGCAGATATCTTGCATGTGCAAGATGGCTAATACCCACCACCTTAGAGTGCAAGTGGCTGTCTATTTCAAAATTAGACCAACATATACTAACGGAAAAATGTCAAACCTGAAGTAACTCATCTCGCACAGAATATATGGGCAAGTATTGACGCTGTTCTGCTATGCTTTTGGACGTTGCAAATTCACTAACAGCCTGCCCCTTTTTCAAATGCTGTGCAAATTTGGCATCTTCCTTGAAATCAATTTCACCATGTTCACCTACTTTAGCAGTGTCAGCATCAATCTAGCATCCAATGTAGAGACAAGTTACTTGATGAACTACATTATCAAATTTTTAGAAAAAAGAAAGGCAAAAAATTACATGTTATGAACAATACCTGTTCTGCTGTTTTCTCAACTCCAAGGATATCACCAAGCTTAGAGCCTGCCAGCTCCCAAAATCGTTGGCGTGACTTGTTCATGCTTTGCTTCTCATGAATTTCCCTAACCAAGGTAGATCCTTTGCGCGAAATTATAGCCATATCTGATGTAGGATCTTTTATGGGCATGATTGGCTCTGCTTGTTTGGTGAAAACAATTCTTCCATCCAAGAATGGAGGTTTTGTATCTATGACAATGAGAGATATATAAAGAAGTTTTAGCTAAAAGTACAAAGCATTTCATCAATTAACAGAGATTATAAATATTCACTTACCATGTACAAGAAGAATCACCTTGCGTTCGTCCTCATCATCAAACTCGGTTTGCACCTCAGTACCTCTAACAGCTCCAGATCTCAAAAGCTGCCGGTCTTCCCACTGAGCATTATCAGCAGTAAGCTGAGACAACTTTTTGCTCTGAGCAAGCGACATCCTAGTCCCATCTCTTCGAACCTGTTTATGAGATGACACAAGTATTAGAAACCATTGTATTCTACGAAGGACAACAAATAGAAAGGAGCCCAAGAATGGTAAAAAAAAAATCAATTCATATCAATGCCTAGAAAAGTGGGGAGGGGGAATTATTTTCACCAAAAGGCAATCATGAAAGGAAACATAGTAGACAAAGATAAGCACACTTCACATGGTTTTACATAAGCACTCAACCCATTCACAAAAAGAAAAAAAAAAAAACAAAGTTAAATAAATAACTGGTGACAAAGATAAGCACACTTCACATGGTTTTACATGAGCACTCAACCCGGTCACACACACAAAAAAAAAAAAAAACTGGTTCATTAGTCAATCTCTACCTTTACAAAAGACCACTTAAATACAACTTGCAAAAAGTACCAAGTTATTATCACCGGTCATCATCAAGTACAAGTAGCATCAATTTAACCCTAAGATGCATGCAAATAGGAAAACAAGCCTCCCCCTTAGGAAAACATCTAATAGAAATTTCATCTAATATTGGTACATTGCACCTACAAGCTATTGAACTAAAACAAACTTCAACCTTTGTTCTCAAGAGACAACACTCACCACATAGTAAAACTAGCCGATGGTCAGTTACTCAATTTGCAACAATACACTATAGTTTCAGACTCCAAGCAAAACAGAGAAGCAGCAATAACTAGCACGAAGATAAAGAAGATTAGCATGTTCAAACTAAGACAACTGAAGCCAAGAAAATAAAAGACAATTAGATAAAAATTTATCATTCCTATTATTTCAATATCGAAACATTGAGGGAAATAAAACAACAAAAGAACAGCCACTCCAGTTTTAAATCTCTATGAAACATTTGGCTCTAACCACACTGGCTTGAAAATTAATAAACAAAAGGTGGAAAAATACTATCTTTATAAAATTGTCTTACTTCTTATATCTTATCACTAATGTGAAACCCAGAACAAGAAGAGAGATCAAATATTACTGTTCCCTTATTACACAATCATTTAGCCATTATTCTGAACTCAAAGATGTAAAACATTAGGAACCCTAAGATCATAAAAATTATTGATCATTGTCTAAGAATACATGTCACTATTGTCTTTATTTATTTCAATGTAATAGCTAAACCATGTTAATATCCAAATTTGCACAAACGCAGAATATGGTTAAATGAAACAATAGTCATAAGATCAAGCATCCAACATGTTTATCACATGTGACATAACCATGGAATATTACACGTCCATTGAACATCAAACTACATTTTAAAAAAAAAAGCACCAAAATAATACCAGTCTTTTGGCCAAGTCAGCTTCTTTCTTTTGGAATGAAGCTTCATCCCCTAGAAAAAATGACGAACTATCAGCATCGAACATGGTGTTTCCTTCTTCTCTATCATACCTATGCAAGGACATTCCAACAAAAAAAGCTAAGATAACTTTAAAACAGCATGGATAAAACCCACAAATGAATGAGAAAATCACTAATCAATGAAGGTCAAAAGCCACCACATTAAGGCCAAATAATGGGACTTTTATCACAATTTCAAAGTCAAAAAAGGAAAAATGATATTCCTTCATGCTTGGAAAACAACTCCAACAATTTGTTTGAAGCCAAGAGTAACTAAGCAAACGAAAATGGCATATAGAGCACTACTGTTGTATGACATATTTTCCTAAGCTGCTAACTTCAGAATATTGCCATTTTCATCATATAATTATGATAAATTTTAATCCCAAATGCAGAAAGAAACCCTAGGATCTTCCATCTTAGGATGAACTGAATACATAATTTACCATGCACGGTCAAAATTGTACTCCATCTCCAAGCGCATACTTTCTGTAATCTCGTAATTATGTTCCTCTGCTGAACCTGTCTTATCTGCTTCATCCTATATAAATTAAGGCATAAAATTAACATGGACAGAAGCAAAAAGATTTCTATAAAGAAGAAAAAGATATAGAAAAAAAAATTAGAAAGAAACTACTCTGAAAAGATTGCCTGCAATTACCCACTATCAACTAATAGTTCATTAGTTTCCAGAAATATAACTTAAAGATTAATATTTAAGAGGGGGAAATAGAGAGAAAAGAAAAGGAAAGGAAATAAAAGGACAATGACATATACTACCTCAAATGATTGTGAACTTTCCCTTGAAAAGCTAAGCTGATGAGATGTCCGACCATATCTAGAACTTGAAGATTTCACTGATGCTCCAGAGGCTCGTATCGGAACTGGAGAAGGAGATGCATGGTCCCAGGGAGAGGCAACGCCAGCTGTACCAAATTTCAGCATGAAGTTAAAAAATTGTTTACTCTCTTTACCTAAAAATAATGAAATAAGAGAAGACAGAAATAATCAATACCATCAATGATAAGAAAGGCTTTCTAGTGAATAACATACCACTTGAATGAGGAGTACGATCTCCCATCCATGGAGAAACTAATCTAGCATCAGGAGAAGCCCCAACTAACATTGGAGATGGAGAAGGTTGATGGCGCCTGCTACTACCAGAGTAACTTTCCCGGCGTGGAGTATCTTCCCATTCCCATCTCCCATCATCCCAATCAGATCTGCCTATAAAAGATTAAGATATGAATATCAACATAATTACCCTTACTCCACTTCAGCAAAGATGCCAAAAATATAGCAAATCATAAATCCAATAGAGTACAAACTCTAACTGCAAATGAATTCATAAGCTATCAAGAACTTTTTCAAATGAAATTATGTCTTATAGTTCCAAGTAATCAAGTTTGGATAGATTAATCCATCTTCGCCATTCCACCCAGCCTCAAAAACATGCACAAAATAGAATTTTTTTGCACGACAATCCAAATGCAAATGACATTAGTTCTAAGATATAGTATCCAAACATGCACATCCACTCTATGAAGTATCACATACCAGGTGTCCTCCTACTTTCATATCTACTTCGGCTTCTTCCATAATCTTCTTCAAATCGACCATGAGTGTCTCTTCTATTATCATAATAGTGCCTTTTTCTTGTATAGCTGTTCTCACTTCTAGAATCATCTCTGAAACCTCTTCTCTCTGTACCACGCTCATCTTTCTCATACCTTGGACTCTTAGAAGAGACACCATGGGAACTCTGACTAGATGACGCTGGAACCTTCAATTGAAAGAAAAATCAGATTCATATAAGGTTTGCTGTGTTTGCAAAATAATAATAATAATAATAATAATCATAATAACGGAAGCAAGTTGTTCACTTACATCTGAACTCCTATGTTCGCTTGAGCGAGGAGTCCCAAATGTATCACCATTGCCTCGTCTATCTACAGTAATTGTACTTTCTGCAATGTAGGAAAAACAAAATATAATTAGATTATGAGAATCAGCTTCAAGAAGGGAATCAACGAAAAACATACACACTGTAAGAGCACAGAAAAACGAACACGTCCTTCAGACAGAAGAGAACCTCAAAGCTTGTGAAAGAAGGTGTATATTATCAGAATCACCACATTTGCCTCCCCCCCCCCCCCCCCCCCCCACACCCCAAGCCCCAATCTTTGCTTCAAAACAAAAATGGGCTTGGATACAGAAAATGCTGTGTTAAGAAAGCATGAGTTGGAAATCCATCTGAATTCTTAAACGTAAATGCTGGTCATTTACATGCAAGCAACAGCTGTGTCACTTCCTCTATAAGCTAGGAATACATCTTACTATGCCTCAAAGAGATAGGTTACCCATTACACAGACAAAAATGCACATGTACGCATAAATAATTAAATCTAATTCTGCAAAATATATTAGCCAGTTTGTGGAGAGATCGAAAAACAATCAGAAATCAGAAGCTCAGATAATGCCTGGCCTATAGGCTGGCTATACACCATAAAAATTCTTTCTGTGCCACCTTACCTAGAAACTCCATGCATGCACTTAAACATGCAAGTTTTTTTTTTTTTTTTTTTTTTTTTAAGATGAGTGAATGTGAGCAATAAAATCTTCTAATAGTCAGCATGTGATGATTTAACTGAGTATGCTGCCATATTCTATAAGAGTTTTACATGAAAATCAGGAAAATAAAATAAGGGCACAGTTCTTTCATTAAAAACCAACCATAACCTTAAAATCTTGCTAAGCTTATTTGACACAAAATAAAATAAATAGATTACCTGCATTATTTGTTGTGCTGGCTGCCTTATCACGATAGCGTCTGCTAGTGTGGCTGCGGGTACCATTTGTAATAGTACTTTTAGTTTCTTCAACTCCAGAAGATTCAAATCCCTCATCTTCACCAATAGATGCCACAATGGAGGCGATTTTTTCTTTTGGAACCTTGAATCCACCATCAACTTTAGAACCTCCTTGCTTCTCATTGGCGCGAATGTCCAAACCTAATAAATCATAAAAATTTAATCGACAAAACAACAGGACTAATTTTTTGGAGGGAGAAAATGCCTAGAAGAGGCACTCAATTGGAAGTTGTAATTGTACCCACAACTTCAACAAGGAAGAAGAAAAAAACTAGGTGGCGTAGATTAACTACAAATGTGAAAACACCACGTAAATTTAGGCAACATTGCAAAGATGCTATTATTTTTTCTCAGCCAAAGAGAGAATAGACTAGAATCATGATAAGATAGAAAAGAAAAACAGAGAGGCAAAATACTCTCAAGAACAAAGTTGTCCAAAACAGCAGATACACTCCATGATAGCAACTATCACCACAAAAACTGAATTAGGGCACAAAAAACACAACTTAAAAGACAAACCGCTATCTAAAGAAACAGATAACAACTTCAATAAGTAGAAGAAAACCAAAAGCTTCACCTAAAAATTTCATCATCAAGATATAGACATGATCCTTCTAGACACACCAAATTTTGAAAGTGAAGCGACAAGACTGTTATCTTCTCTAAAATTATTCTCAAATAAGACTATTTGAAACATAATAATAGCTAATTATACATTTTACTTCCCAAACTGCAAGACACTGACCGCAGCCTGTTTGATACCAACATTCTTCAGAAAGAAGATACAATAAGACTAAAGTGATAAACCAAAATGCTAAAAATCATAAATGTAAAAACAGCAAAAAACACCAATGCAGATAGTTAACCCTCACATTCTGTTCCACAATCATACTCCGGACAATTTAAAACTATCCTCCCATAGCATTAAATTGTAGAATGTAAAAAGGAAAAACAGCGCCATGTTTATGCCAAACATACCTAAAACAGACTTCTTGCTAGCAGGAGCTATATACTTGGGTCTATCCTTTGGAACAAACAATCCGCTGCCGCCATTGCTCACTTCAGGCTCCAACGTTTCTACCGTCTTATTCACATCAAAAGGCTGTTTTTAAACATTAAAAAAAATTCAAAATCCAAAACCTAAACTTCATATTTAAAAAAAATAATAACTCAATTTATAATTAACCAACCTCCATCGTCCAAGCTCACCCAAACTACGGATAATAATATAACCTGATAACACAATTAAATAACAAAATTTATACCAATTTATGTTAATGAAACCCTAATCATACTATTTTTTAAAGGAAAAAAAAAAAAACTCACTGTGATAGATGAAGCTTTCGTGGGAAAACAATAAACGAACAACCAAAAAAATTTAATGTTGAAAAAGTTATGTAAGATTTCAAACAAGAAAATCCTTACAAAAGCTTAAATCGGGAGAGAATCGACCGTCGACGATCTTTGAAGAAACCTTTTTATCTATTACCTGTTTTTTTTTTTTTTTGGGCTTTTATAGGATTCGAAGCTGCATCCAGAAACCGACTTTTGGAGTAATAGAGGAATTGGAAATGGGTTCGGTTGTGGTAGGCTTATGACAAATTCGGCCCAAATTTTGAGTCCAGGTCTAGCTGAAACGAGCAGGAGAATCAAAACGATGTCGATTAAAAAGGAAAGATATAAAATAAACAAAGAGAGGGAAATAGTTGAGCAGTACATTGGGCCCAGCTTCAAACAAATGTGGACCGAAACAGAGTTGTAATTAAGATCGGGCCCAATTCAGAAGGATATAAAATGAAAACAAAAAAAAAAAAAAAATTCTTAAGGGAAACTCCATGATAGGCCTCTTTCGTCTCGTTCATTTTTAAGGTTTGAATTTGAAATTTTGTTTAAATGAAGTTTTACGTTCTAATCGTTGAGCCTTAAAGACTTTATGCGGTTATGATATTGCCCGATCATCAAAATAAAAATAAGGGTATAAAAGACATAATCATATACTATTAGTATTATGCTTGGTATGGTGATTAAAAAAATGAAAAATTAAAATTAAAAAGAGGAAAAAATAAAAAAAAATGAAAAATAGATTTTTTCTTTTTATTAATGTACTTAGTTTATATTCATTATTTGTTAGAGTTGAAAAATAAAAATAAAAATTATATAAGTTTATCTTTATGATCTTTTTTAAATTAAGTAAAAAGAAAAATTTTTAAATGATAGAATGATCTTATAAATATGGAACAGTTACTTATATTTTTCTCATTTTTTCTGTACTTTTCTATTTAATTTAAAATAATTTATATTTTTAAATAAGTGTGAAAAACAATAATTTTTTATTTTTTTAATTTTCTTTCTTATCAAACATATTCAAAAAAAAAATTTTACTTTTTCACCCTTGTTATTTACCTTTCATTTTTCTACTCTACCAAACACACCTAAATTTTCAAAAAGCTTTTTCCATTTAATAAAATCGACTGAACTTCTTTTTCTTTTTTGTTTTTTTTATTAGTAAAAGGTTGAAGGTGAACCAACCAGGTCATTGACACGATATACCTGCTCCCGAGCTGTCGGTCATAAATTAGCCGTCACTTGAATGCCACTGCCAAAATTTTCCACGATTAGCCGTATAGGGTTCAATCAACAATGAAATGATAGGGAATATTCATTAGTTTGTGGTTTAGTGGCAGACGCCAAGTCTTCTCTTATGTTTTTATTCGTTGTTTTGAATTTAGCAGCCTTTCATTACAAACATCCTAAAGTAGTTAATCTTTCCCTAACCTGCGCATGATTTGCCTTACCCACTTTCATATTTCAGTTCATAAGATATTTTTTAATTATTGTCGGATACTTTGAAGATGAAATTTTAAATTAAAAAATGGATTTAGTTATTTGATATTTGAATTTATTTAGTAATTTTAATAATTTTTTAATTTTAATTATAATTTAATGAGCATATAATCAAATGACAATCTGGAAAATTAATTTATGAAGCTAAAAAATTTTGTTGATACACAAGTTATTTTTCATATTTTTTTCATTGCCAAAAATACTTTCATATTTTTTATGAATTTCAATTATTACATAAATTTAGTCTATCTATTTTTTTTTGAAATTACACGCATAATTAAATTCATAATCAAATATTATATTATTAATAATCAACTAATAATTTTTTAAATATTAGAAAACACCCATCCATTAAATTTAAGATAGTATAATTAAAATTAGCCATTTTGTTATTTCAAAAAAATTAAGTATTTATTAACAATCATATGATTTATTGATAAATTACTAAACTTTAATTCCAATAATTAAAGAAAAAAATTAAGCATTTCACACCACACATAAAAATTTCAGAGTCATGGTCGCTATTCAAATGGGAAAACCAAAAAATCCACAATAACTTTAAAATCTTTTTGAGGTATGTAGTTGACATTTTGCATTAATTTCCAAATTTTGTTGGTGAGAGCAATGTAATGAATTAAGTGATAGTGTCAATACACCTAAACACCACCAAATATCCCCTTCAAGGCAAAGACAAATTGGCATTGTCCTTAAAACATCATGACAGCAAAAGATGACCTTACGCTTGTTTAGTTTTTTTTTTTTTTTAATGTACTTGTTGTTTTGTAATTGTTTTTTTATAGTAAAGCTGAATCTTCATTTCCAATTGACAATTGCTCTTCCAATTAGCTGTCTTCCTTTATTCAATCATTTTTTTATCTGATAGCTGCCACTTTCAAATTAGCTGTCTTCCTTAATTCAATCATTTTTATTCTATAGCTACCACTTCTATCTATATGTCAAATCAATATCGTTGGTACCTTGATTATCGTATTACAAGCTGACTTTTATTCCTATGAAATTAGGTATAGAAATAGAAATTATAACTATAATTAAATATCTTTAAAATTATATTGTAGACATTTCATTTCATTTCATTTGAAGTTTAAATTAGTTCGATTTTGTCTAATTCAAAGTCCAAATGTTCAATTTTTTTTTATTTCACTTTTTTATTTGTATTCTTTAATTTATAATTTTAAGTTGTATTTATTTTTTTTATTTTCTTTATCTTTATTTTTTTACTTTTATTAATCTTTTTACTCTTATTTAGATATTCTTATTTGTTTATCTTTACCATTTACCTTTTTTGATTTATCTTTAGTTATTTATTTATTCTTTTATAATAAAAAGTACATTTAAAAAAAAAAAAATTTTGACAATCACAAAATGATTAAAGAAATTGAGAAATAAAAGAGATTTTATCTTTAGGTGATAATTCATGTTTTAAAGTTAAAATTGAGTCAGAATTCTTATAGATAAATTCTAATTCTTTTAAGGATTATTATTTTTTGGTGATAATATATAATTTTTAAGAGTTTAATTCCTATTTAATTTAGAAAACTTATAAGTCAGTGTAATATTCTTATAAGTAGTCTAGCATTCAATAGTAAAACATACAACAATCATGAAGGAAAATTTGAGAGTAAAAAAGTTTTAGACAATTCAAGTTTAAATTTTAGGCTTTTTCAATTTTCGACAATTTTTCGATGAGATTCCTTGACTCCGACAAGATTTTTTATTGCAGTGACATTTTTCGATGAACGTTGAAGTTTTCAACAGGATTTTGACAATACTTTCAGATTTTGACTACGATTCTCAATTTTCTCAAGCATTAACCTAAACCAACCTAACTCAAGCGTCAATCCAATTGCAAACTTGATCCATAGTGCTAGGATCCAGCAACTCACATCTCACAAACCTCAAGTCAAGCCATGCATTGAGCCACCAAGCCATCATTTGTTTCTGTAACTGAGTTGCTGTCAAACCCAAGCCCAACCGTTAGCTTTTTTGATATTTTTTATTTTTTTTTATTTTATGTAAATTTTATTTAAATTAATTTTTGTTAAAAATATTTTTAAATAAATTTATGAATCCTACAAACTATTGGAGAAATTTTGAAGTTTAAAATATTTTTTGAAATATGAATTCTATTAAATTATTGGAAGATTTCAAAATTAAATTAAATTAAATATTTTCGAATTAATCATACTAAATTATTAGAGGATTTAAATCTCAATTAAATCTTGTCAAACTATTTAAAGAATTAATGATTTTTATAAAAAATAAAATTTTCAATTCTATCAAACTATTGAAAAATTTAAATTTTTTAGTTAAATATTACCAAACTATTGAAAGATTTAATGTTTCTTTCAAACAAATTCATAAATAAATTTTTAAATAAAAATCCTACTAAACTATTAGAAGATATCCCTCGAAATAAAATTTTACTAAATTATTAAAAAATTTTATTGATTTTGAAATTAGTTAATTTAAAAAAAAAAACACAATAAATCTGACGATAGAGTCTTTTCATAGTGAGACACTAGTCTTCAATGATACTTTTAATAGGAAGAAATTTTCTTAAATTACTATCAAATTATTGGAGTAATTTTAACAATAATTCTTAATATTAAATTTACTTGATAAAATTACAAATATATTTTAAGGCTTAGATAACACAAAATCAGCTTGTCTCATCTTTTGGATGGACGTTGTGAAAATGCTATAATTTTTCTCATACGTAACCGTACTCTTGAACCTAATTTTAGTTTCGTAAATTAGAATCTACATTTTTAAAAATACTCAAGTTAAGTTTGAGATCTTTTTTTTAAAAGGAATAAATTCAATTAAGTAACCAATTGTACATAAATTAAAAAAAATTGGTAGTAACTCTTTTTATTGTATCTAGTGATAAGTTTATGGAATTATACGTTATGATAGATATAACAAATTAAACAAAGAAACATATTTTAATTTTAATTTTAATTTTATTATTATAAAAAAATATAAATAAATCATATATGAAAACTCATGCAAAACAAATCAGAATTCAAATCTATAGCCCATATGTGAGCTTTTGTAATTGTAATCGTAATACAAATTATTATCTAAATCCACTTTTAATTATTAATTAATAAAATTAAATCAATAAATAATTAAGCAGCCAATACATAAAATGCATCCAAATGTTAGTCATTTTTAAATTTAAAAAATATATAAAAATATGTTTTAAAAACTTTGTCATTGATGTGTAAACAACCTATCATGTGTCAAGCAAACAATATATTTGAGATTGTTTTAATATATAAGTATTGAAGTATTATTGATTTTACTTTCGTGTCACTAAAATTTTTCTATACAATAGATAATTAATAATTTACAATTCACTAGGTTAAGCATTGCATTTAATACTAGGTTTTTATATATGTGCTTCGCATGATTAATTTTAAAACATAAAATAATGTAAATCAAATAATCACAACAAATGTGCAATGGAAATTGACAATATGGTTTCAAGCTTTATACCAACAAAAGTATAATAATTTATTCGTTAAAATGTATAATAATTTGTTCTTTCAGTACATGAAATTGAAACATGAAAATGTTAAACTAAGCTATCTATGAAAATATACCATTAAAAACCTCTTAGTACACAATGTTTTTTTGTATGATTTAAACCTACCATTGTCTTATAAAATCACAATTCTTAACCCTGATGTTGAAGTCTGCATGCACGAAAAAAGGCTACATACAATTGGCCATGACTGAAAACTAGTTTCAACAAATATAAACCAACATATTTTCATGATTGTCCTTGACTTTTATTAATTATCATTGCATAACATGACTTCAATGGATGCTACCTTTGTTTTAGAACAAATGACAATCTTGTTTGTTGTGAAGTCATCAATATCCTTGAAAACAATACTTTGAATCCTGTATTAGTTTCAGACATTATTTTACCTTTAACCATCCAATCGCTCAGTTGAGTAATAATCAAGCATGAATTGTTACACATTTCCTAAGTTGGATTCACATTCCTTAACAGCATAACAGGCATACCAATAAACTTTAACAAATGACAAGGCATACTAAGGAAATCCAGACTATTAAGGAATTTAGTTGGATACATATCATTTTGTTCTTTATTTTCCATAAAACTCTTGCATATCTCATCACTGCTTCTATAAATTCTCATTTCAACTTCCAATAAATTTATCATATGTTCATTAATCTCATATATAATTTCATTAAGAGAAGTGAGAATCTCCATTTCAAAAAAGTAGTTTCCATCATTTTGCCTCTCACAAAAATCTGGATAAGTTGCACCAATTATTGCATCTATTAGTCTTATGTTCTTGTTGACAATAAATTTTTTTGGAATCTCAATCCAATATGGATCAAGTTTTTCATGTCTACAAATTGCTTGCACTTTGCCCTCTCCAATGTCTAATGACCAACGACTGAATTTAACATTCTCTTCATCCATATTACCATTATTATCATAATCTAATACTTTTAAGCTAGTTTTCAAAGTGAACATAATGCAATTTCTCCATAAGTACGATCTATTAATATAAGACTACCACTTCTTAATGCTTACCTTTTGGGATAATAGGTAATATTTGCTTAAAATCACCTCCAAAAAGTACTGTCTTTCCACCAAAGGTTTTTTTTTTTTTTTGCACTTTCATCCTTGAATCCAATAATGTCTCTAAGTGTTATATCAGCACTT
This sequence comes from Durio zibethinus, assembly GCF_002303985.1. Next base: position 1,749,936 of record NW_019167860.1, on the reverse strand, counting down.
CAAAAACAAATCTTTGCATCATTAGGGCCTTATCTCAAAGAATAAGACATGTTTCAGACAATAAACAAGCAATGTTTGTATTCTACTTTATTCCATATATACTATTTTCAAAAATATCCAATGGAATATTAAATTAGCTATGTGTTGTTCTACCACTCGAAAACAATAAAGATGCAATTTTGACAAAAAAAAGAAAATTAATATTTAAGAAAACAAATATAAACATGTAAAACAATATTTGTGTACTAAATTGCATCAAGGTTATTGAATTTTTAATAAAAAAAATGCTTGAAGAAGCTACAACTAATGCAATTTTTCTATGGGATCTTAACTCTGCCAATATTGTTTTGTACAAAAATGTTTTTACTGTGCCTCCATGACCATATACAAAGAAAACACCTCTTATATTATTCATTACAGCTTGAATAATATAATCATAAACCTTTCATTAATCTATATTCAAATATCGACAATCTCTGTCATACTCTTTCACTAATTCTTGTACATTATAACTAAGTTTTGTTACAATTAATTTATCCCATATAATAGATAATAGACTTTTATCCGATTCAGGCAACCCATCATAATCAAATATAGATTTATCATTTCTGTTTAAGAGTCTCTGAATTTCAATCAAACAATCATTTTTCAATTGATCATCTAAAAAAATGAGTTCTAGATAATTGAAAAGTCTTCTTCTTGTATACAAAATGTCATCAAAAAGTAATTGCCAATTTGTTTTTCACAAAAGCAAAAATATTAGTAACCTCACAAAATACCAAAATTCTAACAAATAATTAACACAATTGACCTCCAAATGCCAAAAAACTTGCCTTTTTAATTGTATCATTCCATTTTTTGTCGTTAGTTATTAAACACATCTTATAACATGCATGTTTAAAACTACTATAGACATGATTATTAATCGTTCTTGTTTTTGTGAAACTTTTTGGTCCACGCATTACATTTAATAAAATTCTAAAATAGTACCTTTTACCAAAAGCTAAGTAGGCATAAATAATTCTTCCAATTATTTGTCTACATTTTCTAGGAACCCATTCTTTGTCACGCTCGACCCAAATAAATCTTGTTATAAATTTAGCATAAGTTAGTCCACAAGCAACTTCGCTATTGGAATTTGCCAATATCCATTCTGTAAATATAGTTTTATCAATTCTAGGACAGTGTAAAACACTTAGTAAGTTATCAAAATCTTTTAATGTAATAAAATGTTCCTCAGGAAAGTAAAAAAATAAATGCATAACGGAAGGAGATTGTAATGTGTGTCAAATTTAAATATTCTCCAACATGCTTCACAAGCAGAGACATAACGACAATCCAAAAATATCTTTATTTCATCAAAATTAATTATATCTTTTTTACTTGAAGACAAGCTGGAAACGATATTCTCTTTAATAACTACAATTGCTTTATCAAGTCCCTTAGTTAAGTATTTGAATAAATACTTTATAGCTTTTAACTTGTTACACCATTCTACATTGATGTGTGTTGAAATTTCAACAAAAGGTCTCAATTATATGGAACAACAGACTTTTTTTTTTTTAAGATACATAAGAAATAGAAGATAATGTTAGAAGAAGAATTTAACTAACCTACAAAAATACCAAGCAAATTTCAATATATATATTACTTATTATCCAATACCACACGCTCCTTGATTGCAGTTCTTTTGTCATTTCACCTTTTATATACTGGATAGCCATCATCATCAATGCTAGTTTATGAATGAAAATTTTTTAGATACATTTTGCTATACTTTTCTTCATCTTATATTAGTAATTTTTGTTTGCATTTTTATAAGGACCATGCATCATGAATTGTGAAACAATATTATAATAAGTTGGATCTTTTTCTTTCAAAGGAATCTCAACTATTATAAAAGTTGTTAACATCTTTAATTCCAACCATAATAGTATATGAGTATGTGGTTGCCCTTTTTTTTAGAACTCAATTTTATATACAACTATACAATAAAAAAATATAAAAATAAAAATAAAAATTCATATAAATGTTTAAAAAATTATAAAATTAGAAATAATATTACCAAAAAACAAACATACCTCCTAAAACACGTCCAAAATGTTTTTCTTTTACCAATACATTCATAATTTGATTTAATTGTAATTTAAAAACCTTAGAAATTATATCTGTACGATCTTTTGGAAGTTGTTTTCCAATCATGCTCAACATATAATTTATCTTTGGCTATTTTGAATTAGTTGTAAAGGTTATAAAAAGATCTAGATTACATAACTACATGCAAACTACCAATGCATCTTGATAATTTTGTATCATGTCTATAGGCCCACCAGTAAATGTTATCAGCAAAATAATTTTTTTTCCAATTGTGCTTGCAAAAGTGTCACCTCGAACAACAGCATCATAAAGATTTTTATAAATCTTTGATCTAAGTTGTGGTTGATTATTACAAACCCATTTTAGTTGTTCCTCTTCAATAGCTGTATATATATCCACCTAAAAAAAGAGTCTGTCCATCATGTATTCTAACTTGTATAAAATATGCAAAAAACTCTCTCATCATATAGAACATCCTTTCAGTCTTTTTTTTCTTTCATTATGATAATAAGGAATTTTTTAATGTTATCCATCTTCACCAACATGGAACAAAATTGGATATTGAAGTGCCATAAAAAGGGGAAGAAGTTCATGAATTCTTTTAAATCCTTTATATCTATGTTCTATAATGATATCTTCCTATTATCTCTATCTCCAAAATCTCCCATCACAAGTGCTTTAATTTTTTAAGACAATAGAACACCATAAGATCTCATTCCATCAACTCTTGATCCAATCAAACAAATAGAAAATTTTGTAGTATTAGATTCAATAATCTAGTCTCTAGCCATATGGAAAACTTGAACAATAGGATTATTAGCATCAAACATCTACAACAATAACTCAACTATGCAAGAGTCCAAGTTCTCTGTATTTTTTCCATCCTTTAATGTATACATTATATTAACAATTTCATTCTCGGTATCATTAACATACAATTATGAGAATTTCAGCATTTGACCATCAAAGGGCACCAAAAATCTCAATCTACGATAATTTTGTCCACTTATTCTAAAAATGTATGGACCATGTCTGTTGTTTATTGAATTATACCTGCTTCCATATATGTGAATGCAAAGATACTATTGTGACCTTTGATGTTATCCCTAAATTTTGTTGACTGAGATCTACCATTTGGATGCAATAAACTTTTCAAGGGTTTAAGAGTCTCCTTCTTTGATGGCAACTTTATTTTTTCCTCTTGCCAATAAATTGAAAACTTCATATTGTTTATTTTTTTAACCAAATTTACCTTTTCTTTTTACCAAACAACTGCTTAATAGAATGAACACTCAAAAGTTGAAATACCAAGATCAAGTATTCTAATGAGACATCTATTCATAAAAAAATTGTTATCCGTTATAAGTGAACAACAACCCAAATTGCATGTTCATGTTTGACAAGTACAAAATTTACTTTCGTGTAGGTCTTTTATATAGAAATTATAATCCAAACTATCTTGGGTGCTACTCATTAAAAAAGGCTTTTGGGTTGACAAATCATCAATATCTGAAATAATAAAAATTATAAATGTTGAATATAACAATATAATTAAATAATGTTCATTATTTGAAAATAAAAGAATCAAATAAATTTTGTTTGAAATCGGTTATAAAATTGAAACAAATAAAAAGTAAATATAAAATAATATAATACTTCTTATAGTTTCATGAATTATAAGAGAATAAAATAGAATACATTAAAAATATTAAAAATTTGAATATATATCCAATTATTTTCAAAATAATGTTACAAACTAAAGGAGTACTTCACAATTTTACAACGCAATTAATTATTTGAATTTTTTATTTTGAAAAAGGTCAATGATGATATGCTAGTTTTGAACTTCAATTTGACAAAACTAATAATTAATTACAATCTTTCAAAAAAAAAAAATTAGTCCAAACTAACCTTTAAGAACATAGGCAGTTGTTAAAACTCTCAAAACAAATGCTAATCTTACTTGCGGGAATTAAGGGATCAATATTGTTAAGTTATTCGATAATCATATTTATTTTTTACAATAGAAAATTTTTTTATATAATATAAATCCTCTTCATGAATCTTATTCTTTAATTGATATGCATTACAATTCTAAGGAAGAACGTGAATATAAAATCCCACAAAATTAATAGAAAATGACAAAATAAGTCAAAGAAATGAAAATAGAAACAAAATATTATTTATGTATCTTTTCATGAACCAACACCATTTTTATGCTAACACATTGTTTAATTTTATAATTATAAACATTCCACAATTGATTAATACGAACTTTGAACCCCCAATAATCTTTTTCAAAAGTCAATTTATCAACCGTACATATTCTAATTGGCTAAAAGCCAAATTTTAAATGAAATTAAAAAAAAAAAGATCATGAATTATGAAATAATAACAATAATGCAAACACTAAAAATACATCAATTTGGCTAAAAAGCAGAATTGAAATGCCAAACAAAAAATTATCGATCATGATATAAACACAACAAAAAAAAAAAAAAAAACTTCATGATTAGTAATATGTCAAACAAGTATTCGGAAAGAAAATGAAATACAAATATGAAATATACTCATATAACCCTCCCACTCCTAAAAAAAAGATGAAAAATCATAAGTCACAACAAAATAAAAAAATCAATAACATTAATATTAGAAAACTAAAATTTTCAATAAATTTTAACAAATAACGATTTTAAAAAGTATAAATAAAAGAAAATCAAAAGTAAAAAATTTGTAAAAATATAAGCATCCGAATAAAAACAAGATAAAAAATCATAAGTCATAAGAAAATCAATAGTAAAAAACATTAATATTAAAAACTAAAAGTTTCAATAAATTTTAACAAATAATGATTTTAAAGAATATAAATAGAAGAAAATCAAAAGTAAAAAATCCATAAAAAAATAGGCATCCAAAAATCTATTGTGATGAAAAATTATAAATTACAAAAAATCAATAGTAAAAAATATTAATATTAGAAAACTAAAAGTTTCAATAAATTTTAACAAATAATGGTTTTAAAAAATATAAATAGTAGAAAATCAAAAGTAAAAAATTCATTAAAAAAATTAGGAAACTAAAAGTCTGTCATGTTTAATGTAATAAAATTAGAAGATATAAGTTTAAAATTTATGTAAAAAAAACTTGATATTTATTACAAAAGATTTGAATTTTATTCAAAAAAAAGTTAGCAACCAAAAGTCTATTGTGATAAAAAATTATAAATCACAAGAAAATCAATAGTCAAACATTAATATTAGAAAATTAAAAGTTTCAATAAATTATAATAAAAAAAACATTAATAAAAGAAAATCAAAAGTTAAAAATTTATAAAAAAAATTTAAGAAATCAAAAGTTTATTGTGTTTAATATAATAAAATTAGAAAATATAAATTTAAAATTTATGTAAAAAGCATTTATTATAAAATATTCATATATATATATATATATATGTGTGTGTGTGTGTGTGTATGTATGTATATGATTTTACTCATTATTAATCTTGTATGCCAGTTTTCAAATCTATAAGATATTTCTCATCAATTTTATAAAATGAATACTTATAAATATTTGATTGACTTCAAAATTTGATATGACCAATGGGCAATGGAGATGAAATGTAATTATAACTTATAAGTGATGCAGTGATCTAATTTAATTATTTAACTATACTTTTTAATCCTGGGAAAGTTAAAAGGAATTTCAAATTTAGTTACAGGGCATTAGTATCTTATTTTGTATGTTTATGTGTTCAAATTTAAAATTTCAATTTTTTTTAAGAGAAAGATTAAACATTTTTAATTATTTAAAATTAAAATTTTTAATTATTTAAAATTAAAATTTTCAATTTTTTAAGGGTGCCGAGCACATTTCCTCTCCTGCCTGTAAAAAAAAAAAAAAAGGAGGGAGGGGAGAGGAGAAAAAAAGGGTTTTGGAATTTGTTTTTTTCTTCTTTTTCATTTTTCCCATGTCATTTTATTTTTCTATTTTCCTAATTTTTCATAAAATATTTTAATTTAGAATAATTTCATAAAAATATTAACAACTATATATTTAGTGAATTAATTTTCTTTTCGTAATGTATAAAAATTTGTTGGGTTATGTTAGTAAGATCAGAAAAAAAGGAAGAAGAAAAATATATATAGAAAAAAGAAAACGAGAAATATGAATTTTTAGGTATTATTCTTATTTGTATCAGTTTCTAATTTCTTCTTCTTCATTTTCCCTTACTTTTCAAATAATTTCTTTTGAACTTTAGAGTTTAGAATAATTTTAAAATACCAAATAAATAAGGTTTTATCAATAAATTATTTTTTAAAATCATATACTGCTTCTATAGAAAAACTTCAAAACAAAGTTACAAGGCGATGAGGATAGAAATATATATATATATATATATATATATATAGGATTTCTTTTTTTTCTTTTACATTTTTCCAAAAATTCCTAACAAAAAATTTTTAAGTTATTATAATTTTAAAAAAAATTATGAAACATACATTATTGATCTATGACTTTGTATTTTTAAAAATTGAAGAAAAAAGGATAAAAGAGGAAAATAAAAAAAGGAGAAAATTAAATAAAGAAAATTTGTTAAACTTTTTATCATCCTATTTTTTTCATTCTTTTTCTTTTTCTTTTTTACCTTTATTCAATCTTCCTTCCATTAAAAAATAATTTTAAATAATATAAAATTTATCAATTTATATTTTTCAAAACCTATAACTCTTGCATGGTTATAGTTTTAATCAAAATTTTGAGAAAAAGTAAAGTATATCCATGCAACTGAAACAAAATAAGATGTGAATGAATGAATCACGTTAAAATTTATATAGAAAGGGACAGGCACTGTATTGGTAAAAACTGACAGAGAGAGCAAGTGGATAACATCATGCACCTACCCACTTACAAATGTTGTAAGTTAATTTGCTTGCGATGAAGAAAATTTTGGGTTTGATTCATTCTACAATGGAATGATGAATCAAAGATCAGATGAATATTTTTAATTTATTCATCATACATCTAATAAGACCCAATTAACTAAATATATAACAATGTATAGTCAAATTAATAGAAACAGAAGACGCCACCCCTAAGAACTAATCGATTGAATTTGATTTAGATGGCAGAACTGTGTTATGAAGAGGACCAGATGTGATAATGACCCATGCCCATTTCATCTTCTGGCTCCAGCACCATGTCGTACATCTCAGGGACTAGTGGCTCAGCAGCATCCTTTGACAATTTCTTCTGGTTTTCATTTTTGGTTTCATTTTCCAAGTAAAGCAGCCAGTTGTTATTTTCAGCTTCTTTGCTGTACTCTTCTCCAAAATTTGAGCTCTGGGTTCCCTCAACTTCATGTGATTGAATTCCATCAGACTGGAATGATCCTAAGCTATCCAACATATTCCAAAAGTCCAAATCAGACTCCAATGGGATATCAAAGACGGTATCTGAGATCTGATCTGGTTTGTTCACCTCCTCTGATGTGTTTTTAGCATCATAAAATCCTTTGAAGTTGAATAGTGAACCTGCTTGATCGTCCTGGTTTGAAACATCAGCCTGACTGGAATTGGTGTTGTTGGAAGAGATTGAACAACTTGACAATTCTTTTGGCTCCTCTGACGGGCTGCTGCTATGGTTTGATAGCTCGGTTTTGAAGCCCTGTGCTACGTCTGACACTGCTATAGCAAATGCCTCTGTGGGATTTTTGGTCATAGATCTTTCATCCCATTGTTGCTCAAGTTCAACTTCTAAATTTCTTTTGCCACTTGATGATGACACAAATGTGATAGACGAACATGATGATGATGAGGTCATTGAAGATTCCTTGGATTCATCTTTTTGAGGAATATTTCCTTTCTTCGAAGCCAATCTCTTTTTCAAATGGGTGTTCCATACATTCTTTATCTCATTGTCTGTTCTTCCTTCTAAATGAGATGCAATTTTAGACCACCTAGTAATTAATTTAATTGTAAGTTTGTGACATAAGCAATTAAGATGACAAAAAAGAAAGAAAAAAAAAAGAGAATTTCTCAATTGAAAAAATGTCAAATGAAGTCGGATTAAAGTTTTCGTTTTTTGTTTGAGGTTGTTAAGAATTAATCCTTGCAAGTTATTGAAAGTAAGAGTTTAATATTTTACTAAAGGTAGATCTAGTGATAGAGTTAGGGTATCTATGAACACTTCAAAAATTAGAAAACAAAAAAAAAAATTTGAAAAAATTTTTTTCTCTTGACACCCTCAAAAATTTTCTAATACGTTTTCAATTGATAAAATTGATAAATCAATCATCAATTTATATATATATATATATATATATATATATTATAAATGATCACTTCAGAAAAAAAATTTGGATCTACCCTTGCACTCTGCCAATTAATAAAATGAATATTGACCACTGGCAAATTAAAGCCTATTTGACTAGTTCTAATTTGAGACTCACTTGTTTCCCAGAGTCTCATGCAACCTTATTATAGTCTCTTCTTCCTCTTTGGTGAAGTTCCCTCGCTTGACATCCGGCCTTAGGTAATTAATCCATCTTAAACGGCAACTCTTTCCACATCTCAGTAGCCCTACAGCATAATTCAAATAATGAATGTGAACTCTTGAAAATTGTATTCCAAAAACAATAATATCTAAACTCTAGCAGAAACTTCTTCTAAGTCTTCTTTTATCTGTTGAGATGGTGACAGAAACAATGGTGACATTCAATGCTTTTGCCTTCAGATTTCAACTAAGGAAAGATTAAAAGGAGAAGACACATTCCTTTCTGTATGTTGGGATGATTGTATCAGATAGGGAAAGCAAAATAAGAAATTCATTAGTGTGTTAAGATGTCAAAGGTTTCGCTTTAAAATAAGAAGAAACCAATTCATTCTTTTATATGAATCTAAGACTAAGTTAGGTGCTTGGAAAAACTTATTCATTATGAACCACGAAAATGGAAACCCCATGCATACAGGTGTCGTAACGGTGTTTGACATGGACACACCACCGACTCGGCAGAATACCTACCGGACACGCTAGGATATGGAAAAAAAAAAAAAAGTAAAGAAATTAAACATGGTCAAAACACAGTGACGACTTTGAATCTAAACAAAAAGAAACTTCCGTTTAAGGGAAAACAAAAATGGAATTAAGATTTAGCTAGTAGCTAGAGGCATTGTGACAATCTGATGTTGACCCCCAATTGTTGAGCTGCCTCATCTTTTAGGTAGAAAATTTCCTAACTTACGACAAGACGTGGGAATTGAAAATGTCAAGTATAAAACAAGGGGAAAGTAGATTCTTGCATTGACCTTCTCATTTCAACAAAACAGCCCAAACACCAACACCAACAAAATTATGACAAAAGCAGTACAAAGCAAACTTCTTACCAAAACAAACAAGTATGAAGAGTCCAAACATTTCCTCCAACTAATACCGATGAATTGTTTCTTGATCAACAAGGTTTTCCTTAAACTAATCCGAATGATTTCCGAAGGTGGAAAGCCCCGGATTGTGCCATACATATGCTCATACTGAATGGCATAAAAGATGGAAAACTGGGGTGATTTTTTTTTTCTTTTCTGCAAAGTACATTTAAACGTTTGCAAGGTGACAATAACAGAGAAGAAATTCACTGTATGAGGATCTTTTTGGAGACTATGGTTGACAAGTAATAAGAAAATTGGCAGTATCTGCGGGATTTGAATTAGTATTTCATTGCGGCAAACGTTTCAAACTTGCCTTCTAATCATGGCCTGGAAAAAATAGTTATTATCTATAGACAATGTAACAGTAACCAGCCTCACCTTATTCAAACTAAAAGCAAAATTTTTACAGATTAATCTGCAATGCCTTCTTTTCCATGTGATAAATTGAGAAAATTGAACAAAAGGGTGGTTTAACAAACATGGTTGGAAGACAAAAAAATGAAAATGAGATCAATGAAGAGATTTCCATTGGTTAATTCAATGACCAAAAACAAAATCAATAACAAATTAATCAGAAAATGTTGGTTCCATGTATGAAGCCATGAACAATATTAAGTCTGGAATGTTTTTTATGATCACCATATTCAGATTGGACAGAGTGATGTAAACAGCTGTAGGGTATGTTGGTAGAATGTTGAAACCAGTGATCAAGGTTCAATCTTTACAGAAAAAAAATAATAAAGAGGGAGAAGAAGAGAAAAGAGACTGACCAGCTTGTTTTGGGAGAGCCCTCCAGTTTGAATGTCCATGTTTCTGAATAAAAGTGATAAGCCTCAAGTCCTCTGCAGGACTCCATGGACCTCTCTTTACTTTGTCCTTATCACAACATGGAGCTCTTCCTTTCCTCATAGCTGATTTCCAACTAAACCTTTTTTCTTAGAGGACTCACCTTTCTCCTTGAATGAATATAACCAAAACAAGGAAAGAGAAAGAAGAATAGCACTTTTTTTCCCTCACGTGTATCTGATTCCTCAGCACAATTCCACTCTCTTTATATATAAATACAAGAAATGCTACAAGGGTCATGCCATGAAACGGGGATACCCTTTTTAAAGCAATAAATAGAAAGAGATCAAGAAGATTACTAAATATCTATAATCTGATGCTTACTTCACCCTCCCCTTACCCTTTTTTGAATTTGATTTTTTTATTTTTCACCGAAAACAGAGCATATCACTTATAATTAATCAGTTATAATTTAAAATTATACTAAATTTATCAAAATTTTATATAAATCTCACACTTATAAATAATGTATCCCTTCATAATTTTTTTTTTGTGATTGGACAAATATTCTAATAAAAAAATTATAAATAATCACGGTCATTCATTGGTCCAAAATTTGACATCACTTACCATTTCTATAAGACGTATAATCTCTCCCAAATTTTATTTTGATTGATTCCCAAGGAAAAGATGCATACCAATCAGACTTGTGGATGCTTTAATTATAATCAATAGTTTCCAATTTTGACATATCAAGTCTTGTGCTCAGCCTCATTCTCATTACTCTGTTTTGGTATGTAAATCTAACAGCATTTCTTGCCAATTCAAGATGGCTAGATGTGGCTGGGCTAGCAAATTTTTTACATGATCCCATAACATAACCGAAGATATACGTCATTAGTGATGTCAATTTTACTTATATTTTGAATTTAATTTTTTATTCAAATAAAAATAAAAATAAATATTATACTATGAGTATAGAGATAGTGATAAGTATGAATTTAAATTTTTATTGTGTACAAAAATGAGAACGGGTAATATAGCATTTACATCGTATTTATATCTTACATATATATTTAATAAAAAATTTTATTAAATAATATAAATTATTATTTTAAAATAATTAAAATTAATATATTTTTATTGAAAAAATATATTACTATATATTTATAAAAAAAAATACTTAAATATACAAGACAAAAATAAAAAAAAAAATTTGGTTTTTACTATTTTAAAAACTTATGGTTATAGAAATTATTCATATCTATCAAATACTCGTAAGAATAAAAATGAGAATAAATTTAAAATACATATTAGATATGAGTATGAAAATAAATATAATTTAAAAATTTAAAAATAAAAATAAAAAATATTCTATTTTCTTCATATCCTGCCTATTAACATTCCTACACCAAGTTAGGTGAATTATATTGAATCATATTCATGTGATTATAACACGAAAAAGTTTGTCTAATATGAGTTGATCATACACAAGAAAAATCAGTGGCATAAGATCAACTAACACAATGTGAATCTACTCTCTCCCTGGCTCTTCCAAAACAACCTATTGGCCCATCAAATTTTCCTTACATTTCTTTATAATCCTTACTTCTTGCAAGTATAATTGAGCTAAATCGAATCGATAAATTATATTTGATTTACTTAATTTAAAATTTGATATTTAAAATTTGGTTTAAATTTTATTTTTTATATTTAAATTTAACTTATAATTTAATTGAGTAATTCAAACTTAATTTGATAAACTCGCTAAAATTATAAATATTAATATTAAATATTATATTTTTATCATTTATTTATATATACATATATTAAATATATAAAAAAATTAAAATTTGATTGAACTTATGTCAAATATTAAACTATTCAAACTTGGTTGAGTACTTGATAATGAATGGATTAAGTTTGAGCATTTTCTAAATCAAATATGAAATTTATTCTCATATTACTTCTCGCCGCCCCTCTCCATCTCTAAAATTTGTGAATATTTTTTTTAACAGTTAAGTTTCTTTGGGAGGAAGTAGCATAGTTTTAACAGATGTTTGGTGGGAAGGAGCTGAGTTTAGTTTAACTTTTGCTTATCAGCGTAGGTAAAGACCTGGCCAAACTGCAGTGACATTTTGACTTAAATTTGGTTGTTGAAGACTACTTTATTTCATTTTGTGGCTTTCTTTTTTTGGGGAGATGAGCCATTGTCAAAGCAAACGACATGCAAAGGTTTCTTATCAGCTTACGTTTCTCATGATTTTGTTATTTAAAAAAAAAAAATGTCATTAACTTGATCAGTCGCAAAAAGGGAAAAAAACCCCTTTTTCTCTGGCTTGAATTTTAACAATTAGAGTTGGTAAGAAAAACACATCTTGAACGGATCATATAAATTATTTAATACATTTTAGGTTTAGTTCTAAGTGCCATAGTCCTTCAATCTCTATTTGATCTGAATCTATGCATGAAGGTACAGCTTAATTAACATATATAGATGCATATATAGGTAGAATAGAATACCACCTTACCCAGTAACCTCAAATCTTTAAGTTCAATGACAGCAATGTTTTAGCCTCTGGCTGCATAACATAAATTTATAAACTTGAATATTGTTAGGCTGCTTCTCAATTTTCATGTTATTTTAAGTTAGGAAAAGAGAAAATTTGAACTACAATTGGCATATATCAACGTCTCTGTTTTATAGTTATAGTCAAATTATGCCAGAGGTTCTTACACTTTGAGAAATTTGAAATTTAGTCATTCCACTATAACTTATATAAATTTAGTTATCGTATTATTTTGATTTAATAATCTTTGATTAATTACTAATTTCGTTAATTTTTTGCTTTTAAAAATGTTGAAGTGGCTATTGACTTAGTCACATGGGTATTAACTTTGTTAATATAACATTAACTCGTTGATACGGCAACTTGGATAAATAAAATAAGTTATTAAATTATATAAATTGTCTTTATATTCACACAAAATTTGAAATATAATCCTTATACTCACACAAAATTTAAAATTCAATCTTTTTAATATAAAAATATTTTGAATTTTTTAAAAATATTAAATTTCAAAAATATTTTAGTTCCTTTAATATAAAAAATATTTTTAGAAATATATTATTTTTTATTATATATAATTAATTATTAATAATATCATATTAATAAAAATATTATTATCATTTAATTAATCAATTATAATATTAATAATTTAAATTAATCTAATCAAATTAATATTATTTTAATTAATTTAAATATTTCATATAACAAATTTATAATTAACCAAACTATTAAATAAAATTACATTTGTAATGAATCCGAAATAGACTATAAATGGAATGATTATTCCATTCAACCAAATAAAATAAGATATTCAAACTTAAATTCCTACTAGGGAAGCACTCTTATTTATTTAAAGGATGAACTTTAAATCCTAACAAAACGAAATAAAAAAATAATTTATTTGATAAACTAAAATATCAATATTGTATATCATAATGACAACTTTTAAATTTTTTCTTAAAAAGAACTTATCTAAATAATTATGTTACATTAAATAATAAGATTAATCTAAAACCAATACAATTAGTAAATTCTTTAATGTATTTAAAATCTTAAACCTAGATTTGATTATAAAAAAAATCATTTAAATAGGGTTTAACTTAAAAGAATAGAAACATTTTTTTAATGGATAAATTTACCCTTATGGGATAGAATTATAATTCTAATTCATTTAATAAATTAATAAAAAGAAATAATAGTTTTATTAAAATTAGAATGTGATAGATTTGTATCATATATTAAAAATTTTATGATAGATTTTTATTGAAAATTTTGTGATAGATTTTTAATAGATTTGGATAAGATTTTTTCATATGGCCACAATATACTATAATTGTAACAAAAAATGTGATAAAATTAGTAACAAATTTTATATATTATGATAAATGTAATTAGAAATTGTGATAGAATATTATGATAATTTTTTAAATTTAATATTTTAAAAAACCAGAAAAATTCTAAAAATTCAAAATATTTTTTATATTAGAGGGATTAAATTTCAATTTTGTGTGAATACAAGGACTAAATTTTAAATTTCATGTAAGTATAGAGACTAAATTTCAAATTTTATACGAGTATAAAGGTCACTTGCATAATTTTAAATTTCATAACTAAATTTCAAATTTCATACAGTATAGAAACCACTTTCATAATTTAACAATTAATTACATCTATGTTAATAATCACCTCAGCAAATCAACATTATGTCAACAAAATCAATGCCACATCAACAAAGTCAATGCATATATTATTAAGTCAGCAATCACGTTGGCATTTTTAATGATAAAAAATTGATGAAGTTAGTAATTTGACTAAAATTTTCAAAACAAAATAATAAAAAAATTAAATTTATATGAATTATAATATAAAAACTAAATTTCAAAATTTCACAAAATATAAAAACATCTGTCATAATTTGACTTATGATTATTAATGAACACATTTATATATATTTTGAACCACAAATTTAATCCAATTAGATTTATGTAATTATCGAGATAACATATAATAAATTTGAAATTCAAAATTCAATAATTACAATTCATTTTCAACACCCAAACTACCACATATATATTTCAGCAGTAGGACCCTTTTGATGCTAAAATATCTGTTTCTACCTAAATTGGTAAGGTTTATTGGTCAATTGAGACCACAAAAAATCCTTCCTAAATGTCAACAATAGTACCCTCTTGCTCTGCTCATCCTTCCTCCTTTTTTTTTTTTTTTTTTATAATAAACGTTAACTATAGCAAGTGGAATGTTGTGAGATTCATGGCGTGCATGTTGAAAGCAGCCATCCATTTAGATCATGAAAACAACATAAGTCTTATGATTTAGGTGACCCGCCCAAATTGGTGCCTTTTGAATATAATAAGATCATAGATTATTATTTTATAGAATTTTATAGAATGATTATTATTTTATACCCAACGTTTCAGTTTTAAAAATTCGCAGACAGGTTTTTAAACTTGACATATGGCTATTTTAATTTATAATAATGCATACTTACAAACCTACTTAGGAAACTTATATACATGGATTAATCTAGTTGTTAAGGAAGGAGCACTTTTTCCTTATTAATCAGAATCCAATCCTTGTAATCGAAATACTTTGAGAGTAAAATCTTGAATACATAAGGTTAATATGAGAGAGTGGATCTTTAAAATGGTCTGAAAAAATTAGGCTTAGGCAATATCCTAACCCGTATGAAAAAATTATAAAATTTTTAGACTATATTGACATTACTTTAGGTAATAATCCTTCATAAAATTATAATGATGATAATAGACAATAAATCTCTACAAGTCTAACCATTTGAAATAGACCATACCCCATAACTAATACAGCTTCAAGTCTTTTGTTAGGGAAGCTAACATCATATATGTTTTTACCATTGCTACCTAATCTTGACATATCTTTGATTTGGGTTAGTAGACATTCACTAACCATGAAAGACTTTTTATGACTACGACGAAACTAAAACAAATCTAAAGAGAGAAAGATGTGATAAAGAAAGGTAGAAAATAATTTGGAGAATTTGATAACATAAGCATGACGATTTGCTTATCTGGTGAGCTTAGAATAGTGCCATTGGCAAAATCCAAAGTCCAAAAATTTTCCGAAGGCTAGGCTTTTGTATTGAAGCTCTTGCACTTGTGAACACGAAGTGGTTTGATTTTCTTGTGGAATTTTAAACTTGAGTTTGTCCAAAGATTGAGTTCTGAAATATATGCCAAAGATGTCAAAATTTTGAACCTTAAATTTGTTAGAATCACTTTTTAAAAGTATCAATACAAATCAATTGAGTTAAATTTTGAATTTAAATTAAAAAATTTTTATACAAAAGAAATGACAAGTTAAGAATAAAGGAATAGATTGTTACTATTAAGACTTAATTTATTGAATATTATCTTTTAGAAATAATTATATAAATCAACTATA
Source organism: Durio zibethinus (assembly GCF_002303985.1). Next base: position 1,733,621 of record NW_019167860.1, on the reverse strand, counting down.
TTAAATTTGAAATTCAAAATTTCATTTGCATTTGCTTTGGTCACAACAGTTCAAAATGTAGACTAATCCATGCCTTCCTCCTCAAAGTCATATTTTCAAATGAAATGACTTGATCATTCTTGTGACACGTCGTGTTTTTAACTTCAATTTGGAATCTAACCAGGGGGCCAGATATTAACCAATTGATACTGAGATTGTTGGTGGCATGTTTAAGTACTAATCTCACAATTTTTAGTGCAGTGTTAGCCTACATAAGAAAAAAAAAAGCATGATTCTTGTCCATAATTCGTGGAATGAATTAATGCGTAGCAATTACATCACACATAAGAAGCATGGCATCCTACAGTTCAAGTAAACTTTATGAATAATTAGCAATCTGTTAAGCCAAACAATCAGTCAATCAATATTTAAATAAGTGGAAGTATAAAATAATAAATTATCAACACAAAAAATAATAATTTAATATGATTAGATGTTCAATTTGCATGTATTTATTGACGAGAAAAAAAATTCAATTATTGTAGAAAATTATAATAATACAATCGAATATCTAATACTAAATCAAATTCACAATCAATCCCAATCCAATTCAATATTCACCAAACCAAAATCAATCTCAACCCAAGTACTCCCACTCAATCATTTATGTGCACTGTAGCTCAACCTCTAATAATCCCACACACACCATTCACACTTATGCACACTGTTCATGAGGTGTCTACATATCTAATTTGGTAAAAACTTACAACTCTTTTTATATTTTTTTTATTCATTTAATTGAGATTTTAATTATTTATAAACTCATCAACTTACCCACCAAAAATCTTTTTTTTTATTACATTTATTGCCGAACAAATTTTTTTTTATTTATCAAGCAATATTTTTAGCAATTTCAAAAATATCTCAAAAAATATTTCATCAAATCTTTTGAGATTTGAGTAAATATTTTTAATAATTTTTTTAACTCAAATTTCATTAAATTATTTAAATTTATGCAAAAATATGCCTATCTCCACCACCAACCATGGCAGTCTCGTACAATCTTCATTGCCATCACAGCATCAAACTTGGCTCTAATACTATTGTTAGGCAAAATGGTCAATCAATCAACGTTTAAGTAGGTGAAAATATAATCAAATAATAAAAAGAATTTAACATAGTTTGACATTAATTGTAGAGAATTTCAATCATATAATCTATGCTCAATACTCAATCAATCATAATCCGAACAAACACTCACCAAATACAAATCATTCTCAACCCAATCTATAAGCATACTTGCATGGCCATCTGTGAGTACTCTCGCTTGATTATTTATAAATACTCTCGGTCGATCATCTATGAACACTCTCACAAGGTGTCTAACAGTCCTATACACTTACAGCTCCCCCCCTTTTTCTCTTTAAATTCAAACTTCTACTTGTTATAACACCATTAACTTGCCCACCAAGATTACTTTTCCTATTAGACATCGGAAATTGGACTCGGATAACTTGGAGTTGGGAAAGTCAGTTACGTAGAAACTTGTTTAACTGGGAACAGGAATTATGGAACCAACTCACGAGCTTGTTAAACACTGTGACTTTATGCCCAACAGTTCATGACAGGATCATATGGCAGCACACAACAAATGGAGTTTTCAACTCTAAATCCCTCAGAAAAGTCCTTGATTCCACATTAGTACAGCTTATGAAAAATACATCTGAAAGTAAACGTGATTATTTGAAATACGATATGATAACACGATATGAAAACAATACGAATAAAAAGTATAAAGATAACACAGATTTAAAATTTTTAAAAAAATCACAAATATGTTTAATAAAATAAAAAAATTACATTTTATATTTTCGTGTCGATATAAACGTGATATGTAATTTTTATATAAAACTCGATTCTAATACAGTATTTTACATGAAACTGTAATACGAATTACCAAGTATATCTGGAATGAAATCGCCTTACCTAAAGTGGAGATTTTCTATTGAAAAGTTCTAAAAGGAGGTATTCCTATCTTTGATTTTGTACACAGAAGAAGATGTTTAGTTAACTTGGTGAACAAATGCTCTTTCTGCGAGGAAAAAGAAACTATCGATCATCTCTTTCTGCACTGCTCCTTTGCACAATAAATCTAGTACAAATGTGTTCGACAATGGAACATTAGTTGGTCTATCCCAGGTTCGGTTAAATCCCTGTTTATGTCTTGGACGAGTCTTATTGTAAGTAGTAACCAGAAACTAACATGGGATACACTATTCTATGCAATTCTATGGTCGATTTGGCTGGCTTGGAATGAGAAAATATTTAAGCAAAAAACAATTTCAATTGATCTAATTATCAGTCTAATATGGGCTATGCTTGGTTAGTGGATGAAGCCGAACTATCCAAACCTGCATTTTTCAGACTTGAATTTTATGCACAACATATAAGACCTAACCATACAGCTTCACAAAAGACAACCAAGGAAGAAGATTCATCGGTCTCCTCCAACCAACAAGCATATAAACCTCTGGCTGTCGCTCGAGCGTCTTCGAACCTCTCCCTTCAATTTGTCAAAATATGCAACAGTTACTCTCCCTTGTTGGATTCAGTTGAGCCCTTGTAGTATCTTAAGTCCTATGATTAAGATGATCTAATTTTAGTCAAAATTGCAAACATCATTATTATATATATATATATATATATTATTATTTATTTATTTAAAATTTTCGGAGTGATTTTTGGACTCAAAAAGATTTGAGTTAAATTGACCATGGATTACTATACCCTCTAAACTCCTAACGATTTTACCAATTTTCAGCCCTACTTAAAAGAATTCTACTCTTATACTTTAGTGACACCAAAACAAACATACATGATCTTTAATAATATAATAAATTATAAAAATTTTAAGTAACAAAAGTATTACATGTATATGAAAATATATGAACAAAATGTTTAAACAAAAATAATAATAATCAATTTAATTAATCATAGGAAGTTGTTATTCCTTTTGGTTGTCTCAAAAGTTGCCGGTTTGAAAGCAGAAGCACAATTTATCTTGAGGGGAAAAAAGATTTAGACTATTAAACTTCCTCAGAGAGTCACATAATTACTAACAGAACAGAACAAGTCTATAACATCTCAAGGAAATTATCAGATAATGCGTTTCAATCATCCACATATCACAGGCAGAGTCATCCATATTATGTAAAACATTTGATTTAAGCCGATGTTTTTGATAATAGTAGCAGAGCATCTAAAGACTTCCCCCTCTCAGTGCGAGCACAAGATGAAGTACAGAGCCACCCTCAATGTTGTACTCACGAGCTGTCTTGTCATCTCCAAGCTGCTTCCCAGCATAGATGAGCCTGCAACCATGGGACAAATCAGTGAAATAAGGCATCACAATATCAAGGCAACTAAAAGATTATACATTGGATCCATCAAGTATCAACAATTACAAAAGCGAACCATTAAAGCCAAGTATTTTATACACAAATGGCATCATTCAGGGAGAATATTGTACAGAATTTAAACTAAAAGGGATAATGTCACGAATGATCCCTAAACTATAGTGAAATGTTTAATGTGATAATGAACTTTAAACATCTCTAATGTGATACTTGAATTATGAATTTGTTAACTAATGTGGTACTTGAAGGATTGTTTATACGCCTTATGTCATCATTTGAAGTTAGTCACATTAGGGGTGAGTACCACATTAGTTAATAGATTCATAGTTTAAGTACCACATTAGAGATTTTTAAAATCCAAGTACCACATTAAACATTTCATTATAATTTAGGAGCATTCATGGCATTAACACAAACCAAAATAATAATGTAAAAGGAGTTAGTTTGTTAATCATGCAACATAGACAAGTCCATTTCAAAAGAAAAAACCCAAAGAACAGTAGAAATACCTTTGCTGCACAGGTGGAATTCCTTCTTTCTCTTCAACACGTTCCTTAATCCGATCAATGGTATCAGTGGGTTCGATATCAATCTCAATTTCCTTCCCAGTGAGAGTCTTGACCTTGATCATAGTCCCTCCCCTAAGCCTCAAAACCAAGTGAAGAGTAGACTCCTTTTGGATGTTATAATCTGCCAGAGTTCGACCATCTTCGAGCTGTTTGCCGGCAAAAATCAATCTCTGCTGATCAGGAGGTATTCCTTCCTTGTCCTGTAAAAGTTTAGTCCACCATCAGCAAACGTTTAATTACAGGAAGAGAAAGAAAAGGCAGTCTGACACAACCCCCCTCAAGCTTTTCCATGTAGTACAAATAAGAAAGTAAACAAAGCAAAAATAGACCTAGTGTTTAGCTCAGTTAATTCCTTAAATCATTTTTAAGAGGTAATATTCAGTAGATCTAAAGTTTGAATCCCAACTCCTACAACCCATTCTGCTATTCCAGGCTACGACCTCCAATGTACCGGACAAAAATAAACAAAAACAAATTGGAGAAATTCTTGACAATTTTATTATCATTAGACTGAATCATACAATAATCATGGGTGACCATCACAATTTTTGCAACCATTTAATTTCGTCTTAGACAAAATCTGAGTAAATTTTTTACAATGGAAACTTCAGAATTCAAAGTATTTCCAATCCTAGAAAATTTCAATTCAGGCCTCACAGCATCTAATCAATTTCTCCAAACTTGGAACGACACAGCATAATTTAAGCACTATTAATTTCAAAATTTTAGCATAAAAAGGAACCCAAAAATTAATAAAAATATATTTGTCATATACCCATCGAATAATTTAAGTTCGAATTCTTTTTCTTTAAACTTTATTTTTCCTTTCCGTACTTTTCTCGTCAACCAAACAGAAAGTCAACCAAGAATTCTACAGTACAATATTTAAATAAAGAAACCAAGAAAATCAATTCGTAAACCGTCACTGCAGTTTCCCTTCACACATATTCATAGTTGTTTTCCTTTATCGTTTCCTTCCTTTTCTAATCCATCAAACAAGAAGTCAACTTCCTTCACAAACAAAACCCAGATAAAAAATAGCAAAATGAAAAACGAAGAGGGCAAAAAGAAAAACCTGAATCTTGGCCTTGACATTATCGATACTATCAGAGCTCTCAACCTCGAGAGTAATAGTCTTCCCAGTAAGCGTCTTCACAAAGATCTGCATCTCTTTTTTTTTTTTTATAAATTTTCTTCCAATAAATTGAAAGGATCTGATGCTGTAATCCAGTTCTAGGGCTGGTTGAAGATAGATTAGAATATTTGAGAGTATTTATAGTAGGTTTTTTTAAATACACAATCAGGCATCAAATCATATATATAAATGTGTATATATATATATATATATATATAATATTATATTATATTGCAAAATGCAAAAATATCAATTAAATACTGTTTATATGGATGTTTATATAAATAATTTTATTATTTAACAAGTCAAAAATTACTACAAAAATTTGCTTACTTGAATATTTACATTAGAAAACTTCTAAATTGTTGACAATAAGATATAATTTAGATACATTATTTTTTTTAAATTAAATGAAATTTGGAATAATCTAGAAATATATTTTTAAAATTTAAGATTTTCAAATGTGATAATACATTTTCTTTTAAATTTTTTTTAGTTATAAAAAATTATTCAATAAATTTGTTTATTTGTATATCACTAGTAAATAATTTTTAAATTGTTTGTAACAAATTTAAATTTAAATATATTATCTTTTTAAATAAATCATAATATATATTGTCGTAATGGTTTTGTGTCCGTCTGATGAATTTGAAAACGAAATAAAATATAACGGAATCGCCACCAATCTTTTTTGACTAAGTGCGATTGGGCACTTATTAAAATATATCATTTTAATAAAATTTTAAAATTAATTAAAATATATTAAAAGGATAATTTTAGGGTCTGCGTAACGGTCTGGGTTCGAAAGTCAGTTACGTGTGAGGAAGAATTAGCACATTCACAACGTCCATTTAAAACGGTACTAATTAACTATGTGTTATCCATTGATTTTAATATAAACAATCTTATTTTCGATGTTTGAAAAATAATTTTTTTGATTTTTTTCATTTGTTAAAAGTTTTTTAGTGCTCAAATTTTATTTTAGAAAAATAAATTAGAACTCTTTTATCGAAATAATTCTTAAAATATTTTAGTTCGTTGGTAACATTAGAAGAACATTTTCTAACCTAGAGATATCTTAGGCATCACTTCTCGGAATACCTTAAAATCCCATCTTTGGAGGCTCAAATTTACTCTTCATAAAAAAACTATATCATGCATGCAATGCAGAATGTTACCATATTGATGCACACATTTTATTCTTTTTTAAAAAATTTTATTAATTGTTTTATTAATATTTTTATTTTAAAAAAAAAGAAAAAATTTTATTATATTGAAGTTTTTCTCTAAATATTCTAATACACTGATAATATTTAAAGAAACATTTTCACCTAAGGATTTCGTAAAAAATCACTACTCAGAATACTTTTAGAATCCCATCATTGGATAAATTTTTTTTCTTATTTTTTATTACTATTCCTTTATCACTTTATTTTTCAATAAATTAGTTAATTTTATTTATTATTAATAGAAAAAGAAAATTTTTATTATATTAAAAACTTTTTATAAATACTCTAATATACTGGTAGTATTTAAAAAAATCTTCTCGCCTAAAGATTTCATAGGTATCACTACTCAGAATACCTTTGAATCTCATCATCGGATAAAAATTTTATTTTCTTATTTTTTTATTAATTTATAAGATTAATTCTAAAATTATAAAAAAAAACTTTATTATATATTTTATCATATATTTTTACTTATTTCAACAAAAGTTTATTCTAATAGATATAAACATTTTAATATGCATGAATATTAATAATAAATTTTAAAATAATATATAAAAAATTTTCAAAAAAATTTTTTTTACCTGAATCGGACCTGTTAACGGTTCGATCAACGCGGGTCTAGACTGGTTAGCGGTTCAATCCGGTTTGATCTTATTGGGTTTGAGTTTAGTGATTTGGCATTGTCTAATTTAGTCTGGGTCGGTTCAATTGGATTGGTCAAAGGGCAAAATGGAGAACAGGTCGTTAGGTTAGGTGCGCAGATCCCGAGTCGGGTTGTTAGTTGACTGCGGATCCTCTAGGATCGAAATGGGATCGTTTTACTTTTTCTTAAACGACGTCATTTTGAAAGGCTATTTAAAGGCCAATCAATTTTTTTTTTGTTTTCTTCTTTCTTTTTCTCTCTTCCTCTCAAACTCTCTCCTTCTCTCTTTAGCAACCCAGAATTTGGCTACTGCTTCACCGTGCCGACCACCATCAGTGGTCATCGACCGCCATTCGTTGATCACCAAAAAATCTCAAAATTCACCAAATCAATGGTCCCAATCTCCTGAGTCCATATTTGGGCCTATTTTTGTGAAAAAGGGCTTCAAATGGCACAAATTTGACTTGGAATGTTCAACTAAAAATTTTTTTGTGTCTGTGTTGTTTTTTGTTTGGCGTTGTGGTCCTCGTTTTTGAAGGCTGTTGTTTTTATATTTGTATGTATTTGGTTTGCTTTGAATTTTTTTTGTTTGACAAAAAGTTTTTATTTTAATCTGACAGATTTTTTTGGAGGGTTTCAGGCTTTTTTTTTATGGTGTTTTTATAACTATTTATAGAGCAAAAGGAATATCAAAGTCTCATTTTTTTTAGATTTTGATCACCACTGATTAGGGCAGCCACCGACTGTCAGAACAGCTGTCAGTGGCTGTTAGAGCGGCTGGCAATTATAGGTGACTGTCAGAGCTGCTACTAAAAAAAAAAAAGGAAAAAAGAAAAAGAAAAAAAAAGACAAGAAAGGAAAAAAGAAAAATAAATAAGTAAATAAATAAATAGATAAATAAAATGGTATCAACATAGATAAATTATATTATAATATACATAGTTAGCATATAACATTTGCTAACATAAACACTTATGTAGACAGTTTCTTTTTTTTTCACATAAAATAATTCTTAAAACTTCTTATTATGATGACACATAATATATTTATTAATTTTAAATTATTTATAAAAATATTTTTTATAAATTATTAAATTATCTAAGCTTTTAAAATTTAATCAAAAATCAATTTAAATTATAATAAAATTTCTTTCTCTTATGCATGACCTCATCTCAATTTAAAACTAATTTTAAAGTAATTTATCTTTTCTAATTTATCTGCACTTAATATGATTATTTAAATTTATCATAATTTTTAAAAATATTATTTAATATCTTTAATATTTTTTTATAAATAATCATTGTATTATTTTTAATTTTTAAATATATTAGTTATAGATAAAAATAGTTTAATAAATAATCCATTAGCTTTAAAAATAGATTTAAATACATCTGAATTAAAATAAAATTTAAATTTAAATCAATATTTGTCATAGATTTTTAATATTAATATTTTAAAAAAATGTAAATATATATATATACATATATATATATATAAATACCAAAACAACTTCAAAAAAGCTCTCATTGTTGATAGTTCTTAGTTATATAGTTTTCCCAATGTCCCACGGAGTGTATGAGCTAAACGTATTTTTTTCACTATTAATTTAATCTCGTTTTTTATTAGTCTATTCTTACTATGAGAACTAACATGCTTTTTCTGATGATGGTACTATTTCACTAAACATATTATTCATTCCATTGGGTAAGATTTTTTTTTTTCAAATCAGCTGTAACATTTTTTTTTCTATTCTCAAATAGTAATAAATTTAATTAGAACCCATTTAAGGTAATATCTTTTTTTATTATCATTTAAAAACAAATAAGAAAATAAACTCAATAAATTTGTTTCATTTATTTATGCAAATGAAATTGCAATGCACAATTAAATAACATCAAGAAAAAAACTTGTGTTATATAACTTTTAAACTCTAATAAGCTATGTTGGTCACTTTGATGGAATTTCTTGAGTTTAGAGTTATCAAATAATTATTTGATTAATATTTCTCTATGAAAGATAAAGGTATAAAACACCAAAATTTAAATATTATTATCTGATTAGAATGTATCCATGGATAAAATTATTATTTAAATATATTTATGGATTAAAGTTAATCAAAATTTAAAATGAAAAATCAATTTAAATATAAGATAATTAAATAGAGATAAAATTATTATTTAAATATATTTATGGATTTAATAAAATTATCTAGCTTGATTTTTTACTGGCTTTTTATTCAACTTATTTTTCAAACAATATTCCATCTTCTCACAAACTTTAGCATTACTTTTTTATTACTTATCCATTTAGGGTCTTCCATTTAAGGGGGATTTTATTTTTTCTTTTCTATTTGGTTTAAGTAAGCTCTCTTAGTTTAATTTTGACTTTGTTTTTTCATATATTGTACAAAACTACAAAAATACATAAATTGTTATATTTTTACTAGTGTTGTCTATAGATCTTTTATTTTTTCATGGATTAGTCATTCAATCAGGTAATATATTTGATCTTTTAACTGATTATTTATTCAATATTTCCTATTTGTATAAAATAAAAATGATGCTTTGATTAATTAATATAATAAAGTTGTATACCAATTTGATTTATTTAATTTTTTTATCAAAAAAGTTGTGGAACTTTTTCTTTCTTTGCAGATGTTTTATTCTTCAAATTTTTGTTATTGAATAAAATTTCCCTTGTTATTTTTAGTAAAAGTATTATTCTTTCTAAAATTTTAAAGTTTTGTCAAGTTGAACTTTTTCTTTTGTTTTGATATTTGTAGTGGACAACAGATTAAATGGAGGTGCAAAATGTTATACTATCATCAAGCTTACTTCTTGTTGGTTTCACACGGTATATCTATTCTTTCCCTTCTTTTTTTTCTCTTGAAATTTCTATCATATTTAGTTATGCTCTATGATTAGTTTAATAATTTTCTTTGCTAGCTTTTATCGATTATGCCATAAGTAATTATAATTTTAGAGTCTCAAACCTTGATTTGAGTTCTTATCCTAAGAATTTTTATGTGTAGACAACCTCAAAAATCATTAGAGATAACATGTAATGAATGTCATTTCACTAAAGTATAATAGTTCTTCGAAGTTCCTTACATAGAACAACCAAGTTCCATCACTATAGTACACACAACAAAAAAAATTAAAGTCACAATAAAAAAAGCTTACGCATTTCGAACCCCTCATCCAAAGAAATAATTAAATTAAAAAATTATCACCTTAATTAAAAAAAGAAACCATAACACGAACAAATCTTAACCATTTTGTATAAACCTATAGAAATCATAGAAATTATATTACAATATACATATACATCTCATAAAGTTTGTTATATGGATGCTTATGTAGATAATTTTTTTTGAATGACATGTAGGATAGCCTTTTACAAAAGTATGATAGCTTCTTTTAATTATAATTAGATAATTTTAAATTTTTTCAAATGACAAAATTATTCAAATTATAATAAAAAATTAAATCAATCTAGATATATGTTTTTTAAAATTAAAATTAATAATTTTCAAGCATTTATATTTGATCAAAATGAATTTTTAAGGCATAAAACGTAGGCAAAGTTGAAGGATTATGAAAAAAAAAAAAAAAAAATAGGCACAAAACATATGTTTGAAAGGGTGTAAACCAAATGATTATTTCATCATTTAAAACACCTCGATAATTTGCCCCATTTCTTTACATTTTCTTTTCCTTTTTCTTTTGCATCTTTTTATTTCATCACATTTGTTTTTCTTCATTATTTTCTCTTTTGAAAAGAATTTACTCATAAAGAGTTTATTCTACTTTACCCTTAGATCATTTGTAGCATTCATCATTCTTTTAATATATGGGTTTTCCAATCTTCATCCTTAAAAACTTTTGGGGTTTCTTTTTTTTTTTGCAAACAAATTTTTTCTGAAATTTATCTTCCAAAGTGAAGGGTGATTTTTAGTTAAAATTTTTTTTTAAAAAAAATTTAATAAGCTCAAAAAGGTAGTAAATGGAGAAATTTCATTTTTGCAAAATATATAAAAAAATGGCCATTTCTCATATGAAATATAAATACCTTTTTTGATGATCATTTATTGAACATAGACTTATCTTATGGGTAAATCATCATAAAAGACCACATACTTATCAGACATCTTTATTTTGCTTTTTAATAAATAAAAACTCCATAGAAATTTGAATTTCCTTTACATAACTTGCTCATATAACTTCATAGATAATTGTAGATGCACCTTTTTTTTTCTGAAAATTTTTTTGAGTTAGAATGGGCCTTTAACCATAAATTGGGCCATGATTGGAAAGCTTTAGGCCCAATAGGATAAAAGCTCAAAATTTTTAATTTTGAGTTGTAATTTGATTTCAATTTCAATTTCAATATTGAATTTGATTTAAATTTTAATTTTAATTTAGATTTAGCTTTCTTTAATTTAGTTTTAATTTTTAGTTTGTGGTATATTTTCGTAAAAAAAAAAAAGGGTTCAAAGTCAAGGTTAAAAAAAAAAAAGTAGAAGAAATAGAACAAAATGTGGGATCTTGCAAATATCTTGGATTTGGTCTTGATTAAATTGAATGTTGAGATTTAGAGATCTTTCGTGTAAGGAAAACTTGGGCTTGATTCATGGAAAATTAATTGACAGAAAAATCAAGTCAAATCCAATCACAATAAAATCACAAATTTAGTGAAATTGATTTTTCCAAATTAAAAATGCATAAATCCTTATATAAGGACTCAAATCTATAATCGCAAATGAAGGAAGCAAGAGGCAAGTAGAAGAGGGCCGGATAGCAATAATTCACTATCAGAGTCCATTAAAATAACCAGCAAGGCTAAAACAACAATTCGACAAGACAATTACAAGCAGCTAAGATCAATTGAAAGAGAAGACAAAATAAGCACAGCAAATCAACAGAACCCAAAGTCAGAAAGCACTCAATCAGCAAACAATCACTGAGCCGAACAACCAACAAAGCCCAACCCAAACAACCATACCAACAAGTCAACCTAGAATCGAACCCATCAACAAATTGAGCAGGAAATCATCAACAAGCAAAAACAGAGTCGATGACATTCTTAGCACACAGCTTACAACAAGACCCAATAGCCACCAGAAAAGCTCGAAGCAAACTCATCAACCCACCAAACCTTAAACCTACAAAATCAAAAAGCAAGACAATAAGCAATCAAGAGCTCCAACCCAAAAAACAGAACCCATCAAGATTAAATAAATTATGTTCTATTTTATCAAATATTTATGATCTATTTTTTTAAATAAATTATTTTAAGCTCTATCTGGAACCCATTCAAGTGATGATGTGGCACAGTTGGAGTCATTTTTTTGCAAATTTGTCACACATAAAATTATTTTCAAAATTTGACCTCAAAAGAAGATTTTGACAATTGGATATTCATACTTTGAAAACAGATAAAACATTCTTCTTTGTCCTGCAACATCATTTTCAATGAACAATAATGCCTTTTAAATTAAAATAGCTCCATCACAGCTGTGCTAACAATTTAGTTTTTTTAACAATTCATTTTAGAACCCGCACAAAACTACCAATGTTGTTGACCAAATCTTTTTAGTTTTTATTGAACAAGTTGACCCTTTCCCTCCTTTAACCAAAAACTAAGTTCATTGTTAGTATGAAATAGTATTGAATTTTATTTTTTTTAGTTATGATTGATTTGTGTATTCCTAACTAAACAATTGAAGGAAATTAAATTTTAATATTTGTAGATGGCGGTAATGTGGCCATGATAATATCATCGGTAAAATATTATTTATATGGACAATGACATTTGAAATTTTATTATAGAAACAAAAAAAAGGCACATACTGGTATGAAATAATTCATGCATTAAGTTACACAACATTGCAAACCATTAATTTCAATCATAAAACTTATAAAAAAACAATTTGCAATGCTCTTTATTTGTTGTTTAAAGTTTTAATCATAGAAAGACAGCAAAGCTCTTTCATATCTGAGCAAATGTCATGTGTATTGTTTGATACATGCATAACCTTGTAGATCACACTTCTATTAATCCAAACACATTTAACATATGAACCGAAGATTTTCTTTCATTAAAGAAAATTTTATTTATATTTAAAAAAATAACAATGATTAAAAAAATTGGAAATATTAATATTTCTTTAAATTTTTTTGAATATATACAATTATCAAGAGATTAAAGAAAATCAAAGAATTGATGATTTAAATAATATATTTCAAATCAATTAGTTGCTTTTAGATATCCAACATATTAATCTCTAATATATATCTCTCACGTTATCCTTTTATATATTTTACCATCAAATAAAACTTTTTTTACGTATTCTTTCGCTAAAAGAATATAAAAATATATCAAGAATATCAAATTGTGAGACTCAAGTTTTTATTTTATCTATTATCCGTACTCTGTAATATTATCTATGTTCATTGTCTTCTTGTATAATCGTCATATTATCCTAGTCAAAATTCTGTAAACATGGCGGAGCAGTGTTTGTGATTATTAGTTCTAATTTCACTTTGTCAAGTTGAATGATCTCCAAGTACCATGCATCATCCATTTGTTTACTTCTGTTTCACATTGGTGTATGTCTGCCTTTTCCAACAGGCCCTAGGATGTTGTTTCTGTTTTATGCTGAGATACTTCCTTACTGGTTGGTACAAGTAAGGTAGCAACCCCAAAGAAAATGCTCTATGCTTTTGCTATACGGTTTTGTTGTGTAGAATAATTTAGTACAAGAACACGAGAGTACATCTTTCAGCTGAGACATCATTGGTAGGAATGCTGACATAGTTTTGAATACATAACTCAATACTCAATCAATCATAATCCGAACAAACACTTACCAAATACAAATCATTCTCAACCCAATCTGTAAGCACACTTGCATGGCCATCAATGAGTACTCTCGCTTGATTATTTATAAATACGCTCGGTCGATCATCTATGAACACTCTCACAAGGTGTCTAACAGTCCTATACACTTACAGCTCCCCCCCCCCCCTTTTTTTTTTCTCATATCTCTTTAAATTGAAACTTCTACTTGTTATAACACCATTAACTTGCCCACCAAGATTACTTTTCCTATTAGACATCGGAAATTGGACTCGGATAACTTGGAGTTGAGAAAGTCAGTTACGTAGAAACTTGTTTAACTGGGAACAGGAATTATGGAACCAACTCACGAGCTTGTTAAACACTGTGACTTTATGCCCAACAGCTCATGACAGGATCATATGGCAGCACACAACAAATGGACTTTTCAACTCTAAATTCTTCAGAAAAGTTCTTGATTCCACATTAGTACCTAATTCAGCGTATGAAAAATACATCTGGAAGTAGACCCTGACTATTTGAAATACGATATGATAATACGACACGAAAATAATACGAATAAAAGGCATTAAAATAACACGGACTTAAAATTTTAAAAACAATCATAAATATGTTTAATAAAATAAAAAAATTACATTTTATATTTTCGTGTCGATATAAACGTGATATGTAATTTTTATATAAAACTCGATTCTAATACAGTATTTTACATGAAACTGTAATACGAATTATCAAGTATATCCGAAAGAAAATCGCCTCACCTAAAGTGGAGATTTTCTGTTGGAAAGTTCTAAAATTAGGTATTCCTATATTTGATTTTGTACACAGAAAAAGATGTTTAGTTAACTTGGTGAACAAATGCTCTTTCTGCGAGGAAAAAGAAACTATCGATCATCTCTTTCTGCACTGCTCTTTTGCACAATAAATCTAGTACAAATGTGTTCGACAATGGAACATTAGTTGGTCTATCCCAGGTTCGGTTAAATCCCTGTTTATGTCTTGGACGAGTCTTATTGTAAGTAGTAACAAGAAACTAACATGGGATACACTATTCTATGCAATTCTATGGTCGATTTGGCTGGCTTGGAATGAGAAAATATTTAAGCAAAAAACAATTTCAATTGATCTAATTATCAAGTCTAATATGGGCTATGCTTGGTTAGTGGATGAAGCCGAAATATCCAAACCTGTATTTTTCAGACTTGAATTTTATTCACAACATATAAGACCTAACCATACAGCTTCACAAAAGACAACCAAGGAAGAACATTCATCGGTCTCCTCCAACCAACAAGCATATAAACCTCTGGCTGTCGCTCGAGCGTCTTCGAACCTCTCCCTTCAATTTGTCAAAATATGCAACAGTTACTCTCCCTTGTTGGATTCAGTTGAGCCCTTGTAGTATCTTAAGTCCTATGATTAAGATGATCTAATTTTAGTCAAAATTGCAAACATCATTATTATATATATATATATTTATTTATTTATTTATTTAAAATTTTCGGAGTGATTTTTGGACTCAAAAAGATTTGAGTTAAATTGACCATGGATTACTATACCCTCTAAACTCCTAACGATTTTACCAATTTCAGCCCTACTTAAAAGAATTCAACTCTTATACTTTAGTGACACAAAACAAACATACATGATCTTTAATAATATAATAAATTACAAAATTTAAGTAAACAAAAGTATTACATGTATATGAAATATATGAACAAAATGTTTAAACAAAATAATAATAATCAATTTAATTAATCATAGGAAGTTGTTATTCCTTTTGGTTGTCTCAAAAGTTGCCGGTTTGAAAGCAGAAGCACAATTTATCTTGAGGGGAAAAAGATTTAGACTATTAAACTTCCTCAGAGAGTCACATAATTACTAACAGAACAGAACAAGTCTATAACATCTCAAGGAAATTATCAGATAATGCTTTTCAATCATCCACATATCACAGGCAGAGTCATCCTTATTATGTAAAACATTTGATTTAAGCCGATGTTTTTGATAATAGTAGCAGAGCATCTAAAGACCTCCCCCTCTCAGTGCGAGCACAAGATGAAGTACAAAGCCACGCTTAATGTTGTACTCACGAGCCGTCTTGTCATCCTCAAGCTGCTTCCCAGCATAGATGAGCCTGCAACCATGGGACAAATCAGTGAAATAAGATATCAAGGCAACTAAAAGATTATACATTGGATCCATCAAGTGTCAACAATTACAAAAGTGAACCATTAAAGCCAAGCATTTTATACTCAATTGGCATCGTTCAGGGAGAATATTGTACATAATTTAAACTAAAAGGGATAATGTCACGAATGATCCCTAAACTATAGTAAAATGTTTAATGTGATAATGAACTTTAAACATCTCTAATGTGATACTTGAATTATGAATTTGTTAACTAATGTGGTAACCTTGAAGGATTGTTTATACGCCTTATGTCATCATTTGAAGTTAGTCACATTAGGGGTGAGTTACCACATTAGTTAATAGATTCATAGTTTAAGTATCCACATTAGAGATTTTTAAAATTCAAGTACACATTAAACATTTCACTATAATTTAGGAGCATTCAAGGCATTAACACAAACCAAATAATAATGTAAAAGGAGTGAGTTGTTAATCATGCAACATAGACAAGTCCATTTCAAAAGAAAAAACCCAAAGAACAGTAGAAATACCTTTGCTGCACAGGTGGAATTCCTTCTTTCTCTTCAACACGTTCCTTAATCCAATGAATGGTATCAGTGGGTTTGATATCAATCTCAATTTCTTTCCCAGTGGGAGTCTTGACCTTGATCATGATCCGTCCTTAAGCCCTCAAAACCCAAGCGAAGAGTAGACTCCTTTTGGATGTTATAATCTGCCAAGAGTTCGACCATCTTCAAGCCGTTTTGCCAGCAAAAATCATCTCTGCTGATCAGGAGGTATTCCCTCCTTGTCCTGTTAAAAGTTTAGTCCACCAATCAGCAAAACGTTTAATTAACAGGAAAGAAGAAAGAAAAGGCAGTCTGACAACAACCCCCCCTCAAGCTTTCCATGTCAGTAACAAATAAGAAAGTAAACAAAGCAAAAATAGACCTTAGTGTTTAGCTCAGTTTAATTCATTAAATCATTTTTAAGAGGTAATATTCAGGTAAGATCTAAAGTTTGGAAATCCAACTCCTACAACCCATTCCGCTATTCCAGGCTACGACCTCCACAATGTACCGACAAAAATAAAAAAAAAGCAAATTGGAGAAATTCCTTGAACAATTTTATTATCAATTAGACTGAACATACATATAATCATGGGTGACCATCACAATTTTTGCAACCATTTAATTCCGTCTTAGACAAAATCTGAGTAAATTTTTTTACCATTGGAAACTTCGAATTCAAAGTATTTCCATCCTAGAAATTTTCAATTCAGGCCTCACAGCATCTAATCAATTTCTCCAAAATTGGAACGACACAGCATAATTTAAGCACTATTAATTTCAAAATTTTAGCATAAAAAGGAACCCAAAAATTAATAAAAATATATTTGTTATATACCCATCGAATAATTTAAGTTCGAATTCTTTTTCTTTAAACTTTATTTTTCCTTTCTGTACTCTTCTCGTCAACCATACAGAAAGTCAACCAAGAATTCTACAGTACAATATTTAAATAAAGAAACCAAGAAAATCAATTCCTAAACCGTCACTGCAGTTTCCCTTCACACATATTCATAGTTGTTTTCCTTTATCGTTTCCTTCCTTTTCTAATCCATCAAACAAGAAGTCAACTTCCTTCACAAACAAAACCCAGATAAAAAATAGCAAAATGAAAAACGAAGAGGGCAAAAAGAAAAACCTGAATCTTGGCCTTGACATTATCGATAGTATCAGAGCTCTCAACCTCGAGAGTAATAGTCTTCCCAGTAAGCGTCTTCACAAAGATCTGCATCTCTTTTTTTTTTTTTTATAAATTTTTCTTCCAATAAATTGAAAGGATCTGATGCTGTAATCCAGTTCTAGGGCTGGTTGAAGATAGATTAGAATATTTGAGAGTATTTATAGTAGGTTTTTTTAAATACACAATCAGGCATCAAATCATATATATATAAATATATATAATATTATATTATATTACAAAATGCAAAAATATCAATTAAATACTGTTTCTACGGATGTTTATATAAATAATTTTATTATTTAACAAGTCAAAAATTACTACAAAAATTTGCTTACTTGAATATTTACATTAGAAAACTTCTAAATTGTTGACAATAAGATATAATTTAGATACATTAATTTTTTTAAATTAAATGAAATTTGGAATAATTTAGAAATATATTTTTAAAATTTAAGATTTTCAAATGTGATAATACATTATCTTTTAAATTTTTTTTACTTATAAAAAATTATTCAATAAATTTGTTTATTTGTATATCACTAGTAAATAATTTTTAAATTGTTTGTAACAAATTTAAATTTAAATATATTATCTTTTTAAATAAATCATAATATATATTATCGTAACGGTTTTGTGTCCGCTGATGAATTTGAAACGAAATAAAATATAACGGAATCCCACCAATCTTTTTTGGCTAGGTGCGATTAGACACTTATTAAAATATATCATTTTAATAAAATTTTAAAATTAATTAAAATTTATTAGGGGGATAATTTTAGGGTCTGCGTAATGGTATGGGTTCGAAAGTCAGTTACGTGTGGGAAGAATTAGCACCTTCACAACGCCCGTTTAAAACGGTACTAATTAATTATGTGTTATCCATTGATTTTAATATAAACAATCTTATTTTCGATCTTTGAAAAATAAATTTTTTGATTTTTTTCATTTGTTAAAAATTTTTTAGTGCTCAAATTTTATTTGAGAAAAATAAATTAGAAGTCTTTTATCGAAATAATTCTTAAAATATTTTAGTTTGTTGGTAACATTAGAATAACATTTTCTCACATAGAGATTTCTTAGGCATTGATTCTCGGAATACCTTAAAATTCAATCTTTTGAGGCTCAAATTTACTTTTCGTAAAAAAACTATATCATGCATGCAATGCAGAATATTACCATATTGATGCACACATTTTATTTTTTTTTAGAAATTTTATTAATTGTTTTATTAATATTTTTATTTAAAAAAAATTTATTATATTGAAATTTTTCTCTAAATATTCTAATACACTGATAATATTTAAAGAAACCTTTTCAACTAAGGATTTCATAAAAAATCACTATTCAGAATACTTTTAGAATCCCATCATTGGATAATTTTTTTTTCTTATTTTTTATTACTATTCCTTTATCACTTTATTTTTCAATAAATTAGTTAATTTTATTTATTATTAATAGAAAAAGAAAATTTTTATTATATTAAATTTTTTTTATAAATACTCTAATACATTGGTAGTATTTGAAAAAATTTTCTCGCCTAGAGATTTCATAGGTATCACTACTCAGAGTACCTTTGAATATCATCGTCGAATAAAAATATTATTTTCTTATTTTTTTTATTAATTTATAAGATTAATTATAAAATTATAAAAAAAAACTTTATTATATATTTTATCATATATTTTTACTTATTTCAACAAAAATTTATTCTAATAGATATAAAATTTTAATATGCATGAATATTAATAATAAAATTTAAAATAATATATAAAAAATTTTCAAAAAAATTTTTTTTACCTGAATCGAACCGGTCAACAGTCTGATCAACACGGATCTGGGCTAGTTCAGCGGTTCAATCCGATCTGATCCAGTTGGTTCGGGTTCAACAGTTTAGCGTCGGTCTGTTCTAGTTAGGCCGGTTCAACTGGACCGATCAAAAGGTAAAAGGAAGAACGGGTCGTTGGGTCGAGTGCGTAGATCCCAAGTCAGGTTACGAGTCGACGCGCAGATCCTCTGGGATTGAAACGACGTCGTTTTGCTTCTTTCCTAAACGTTATCGTTTTAAAAGGCTATTTAAAGGCCAATCAACTTTTTTTTTTGTTTTCTTCTTTCTTTTTCTCTCTTCCTCTCAGACTCTCTCCTTCTCTCTCTAGCAACCCAGAATTTGGCCACTGCTCCACCGTGCAGACCACCATCAGTGGTCATCGACCGCCATTCGTAGGTCATCGAAAAATCTCAAAATTCACCAAATCAATGGTCCCAGTCTCCTGAGTCCATATTTGGGCCTATTTTTATGAAAAGGGGCTTCAAATGGCACAAATCTAACCTGGAATGTACAATTAAAAATTTTTTTATGTCTGTGTTGTTTTTTGTTTAGCGTTGTGGTCCTCATTTTCAGAGGCTGTCGTTTTTATATTTATATGTATTTGGTTTGCTTTGAATTTTTTTGTTT